>JAWWEE010000122.1:70477071-70498650 GCA_035221455.1 Xenops minutus
CCCTGGATCCCTGGAAGTGTCCAAGGCCAGGTTGGAGCACCCTGGGCTGGTGGAAGGTGTCCCTGCCCATGGTAGGGGGTGGAACTGGATGGTCTTTAAGATCCCTTCCAACACAAATCATTCTGTGATTTTGTGATTCTGTTTTTCTTTGGCATCAGTTTAAATGGAATCCTATGTCTTGGAAGAGGACTCAATAGAAGTCTTCATTCTATTTCAAAATACCACCATTCTATTCAAAATAGCACCAATTTTATCACCAATCCATATTTCTTGAAATAATGTATCCACAAAGGCCAGCATAACATTTTGGGTTTTTTTGTCTTTTCTGATTGTGCTTTAAAATACATTTGGAAAGGAGCAAAAGAAATGGATTAAGAACAACTGATTGTCTAATGCTGAGGGGAACAGATTTTCTCTTCTGGGAAAATCTTCCAAGAGCAGTTCATCCATTTGTAAAAAGACTTTCCAGAAGACTGCCAGGAACAGCTTTTAACTTGTTCATCATAGCTTTCAGTAATTGATTTCATAAATTCCTCTCAATTTTCTCTACTTCCTGCACCTTGGAAATCTAAAAAGTATTTACTGCCCCAAAATTTCTGTCGCTGGTTAAAGAGAGTGAACAGTTTTGCACCAGAAGGGCTGTCCCAACAGAAAGAAAGAGGAATGAATTCTCTAAGTATGGCTAAACCTGCATCCCCAGGTGAGACTTGACAACCTTCTGAGCAACACGAGGACACAAAATTCTGGCAAGTCAAAATTCTGGACATGTGATGGGTTTAGGAACAGAACTAGTTTAGTTACAGGGAGCTTTTTCACAGTCCTGATCGACCCTGCTATTCTGTCACTTCATGGCTGAACCATCACCCAACCACCCTCAGGCTTGCTGAATTGAGATTCCTCATTTTGGAGCAAATACTCGAAGATAAACCACTCAACCAACCTGAGATGCAATGGTGTCCACAGCCACCTTGGAGTAGCTACACCCATGTTAGAACAGAATCCTTTCAGAGGAAAATAGTCTTAAGGCACAAATAACAGACGATTTAGTACTAGAGTTTATAAAATAATAATGCTTACAGATGAATTATCAGTAGTAGTAGAGGGCAAAGTAGATGTATTCAATGTGTGGGTAAGCTGTGGCCTTCTTTGCTCTTAAGTTAATTGGAAATTAATTAGCTCATTTGCTGTCACCTCCAGAAATGCTTGGGATGAGGTTGAGACAAACCTTTCTGGAGTTTCTCACCTGGCACTCCTGAAGGTGGAACTAATTGATTGTCAATTAAATATGACTAACTCAAACCTTTACAATTGCTAATCATTGCACTCCATGTGTGCTTCCTCCAAGACATCCATAGAGACAGAAGTTACCAAGAGTTAATCAAAACCCAAGGTTTAATGTTGATTTTCCCTGTAAATCAGGAGTTCCACCAACTAAACCAGCGTGCTGCATGATCTTCAGCAATGTGATGGTTAATCACAAAAGGATAGTTTTATTTGTTGTCTCTTTTTCATTATACCTGGACATGCAGAACCAATAACACCATCTAGAGCTCTGTCAGCACATCCAGAAATCCATAGGTAATTTCAGAGATACTTAAGAGGGTCAGTAACTCTTTGGATTATTCAAGCAGTAATGAAGGGAGGAGAGAGATGCTTCGCCTTACTGCTGATACATTTTCCTAAAAAAATTGACATTTCTGCACTGCATTGACAGTTCAGCACACAGGTCTCTTCTGTGAGTGACTTTATAGAGTCATGCATGACCACCTAGGACTGAACGTGGACAATGAGGATGGAATGACTGCAATGAGACAGAAAAGTGTTTATCACCTTGTCAAAAGCAATAAGGTTATTTATGTAAGAATATCTATTATTTAAAGGTGGTAACAAATCCAATGTGCCTGTTAGGCACTAGAAGAATTTAATGACATCTGGAGTCACCAGCAGTATTTTCATCAAAATCTTGCAAAAGATAATGTCTAGTAAAAAAGACATGTTATATAGGTGCTGGGCTTTTTATCAGCTGAAATCCTAAATTCTGTACAGAAGGAGCAGCCAATAAATGTCCAGGATGACCAAGAGAGAAACACCAGAGAAATAACAGATTGAGTTTGCTTTTCTTTGAGTCACATCTTTTTCTTCCCTTTTCTGTGTTTAAATGTTTCTTTTATACAAAATGCCATGGTTCGGTGCACTTGAAAATTAAAGACTACCAAAGATCAAGGTTTGAGTCGTTCCATTCATGAATGTAAATTAAAATCACCATTAGAAGTCCCACTTTTTATTATTCTGATATAAACCACTCAGAAAATACCAGAAGGAAGGCATATACTCAGTATTTAATACACTGTTCTCCCTTTTTACATTTTGTTGGTGAACTTATTAAAATATGTATATAGGCAGAGTTAGACACCAGGGGCCAGATTCTGATCTTATTCACTCTGTCCCAACCCCATCTGTCCTGGGGTGCAAATTAAGCAAGGTAAACAACTAGGCACAAGCAGTAATGGAATATATAAGGAATTAGTAAATTAGTTAAATTACATGGGACATTTAGTGGTTGGACTGGATGATCTTAGAGGTCTTTTCCAATCTTTATGATTCTATGATTCAATGTTTAATCTGAACTCAATATTAAAAATGTGTGGACCAAATCCACTGAAAGATGTTTCCCCCCTTTTCCAGCCTGAACAGTGCTGACAATGCCAGTGGATCCCACTTGCCATGACCACAGGGAGTAGCTTCCCACTCAAACTTTTTAAAACTTTATTCCTGTTGGTCTTCTGTAACCTACTTTACATTGATTTAATCAAGCTCCCTTAAACACATATAAACTGAGTTTGCCATTCTTAAAATGCTTTATAATAGTACATTTAATAAAGCTAATTTAAACCCGCTAATTTATAGAGACTTGCCAGAGGCTTTGAAACTTCACAAAATGTGTAAACTTAACAGTTTGGCTGTGATAACAGCTCAGTCAGTGGGAATTAAGCCTTTTGCATTACAATCGTGTTCAAAGTGGATTCCTAGTTTCACTGCAAGAAAAAGTACATTGCAAAAATATAGCAGAAAACCAATTTACGAAAGATATTTCAGGCTAAGCCACACATCCACCCAAGTTTGGCTTTTCAGATCCAGGTGCCCCAGTTCTTGAATTTGGTCCCTGCTATGCCTCAACCATACACTGAGGTCTCTCATTTTCTTTTTAAAGACTACCTGGATTCTTTTCTACCCCCAAATTTTGGACCAGGAAGAGCAAAGCTTCTCATTCAGTCGAGCTCTGTCAGAGCTTTGAGATGGTGTGCTTAGGGCCATTAATCCTGGGTTCCTAATTCTACTTGTCAGTCTTCCAGCTGATGCTGTATAGGTTTGCTACTGTCTGCTCTAATTTCTACCTTCGAAAACCAAATGCTAATGGATTATATGCCAGTGTGGGAATAGGCACCTTGGGTAGGATCCAAGCTGTATCCCAGGTGATGGCAAGAAGAAGCAATGAAAGAAAATACTCAGCTCCTCAGTGATGCATCAAGAAGTTGCATCTCTACTAGAGGAATTCTTCACTTCAAACATAGCACATAAATGGTAACTAAGTGATCATTATCATCATCTGATTTGCAGAAAATGGCAGCTTTCCTTAAAGACAGAAATGGGATTTTTAGGGTTACTGTTGCAGATCTCTCCCCAAATTTTTATACAGGAGAAGGCATTAAGACTTCCTCCACAGGAGGGTTGCAGATTTTTCAGGGACACAACCTCATTGCTTTGGAACCTTTTTCAGTCTCTGTAAAATTCAAGTCATCTTTTAAATTTTTTTCCTGCTAGTTGCATCAAAATATTCATCAAGGCAATCGGAATATATTCTTGGACAAGGTTTTTAGTCTCTCCTGCTTCAATGCTCTTTCTGTTGGTTCTGTCATTGCTTCCCTTCCTGCTTTTGTGTACTCAGAAACAGAATTAAGGTGTACTGCAACCAGTGGTCACTTGCATAAACAGCCTGCTTTGAATAAAACAGCACAGTCTTGGGAGAGGAAAACCACCTTCAGCTTTCCTGCCCGACAGCTAAACCAGAGATGAGGTTCATATACTATTAAAGCACCACATTTTTGCTTGGAGACCACTGAAATGCCATGAAGAGCAGGAAAAAAATGTAAATAAACTGAACAGGGGGCATAAAATCACATTGATTCCCAGGTTCCGAAACTGCAGTTAAAGTGGTTTATATTTGTCATTTATTTAAGACTGGTTTTGGCAAATACATCAGTAATGAATCTCCTTCACACATTTTTATGCACGAGAGCTTAAGTTTGCCAGGACCTCTGTAAAGCAACTTTCACTGCATCAAATTGCTGCATTCCTTGATCTCTCCCAGCTCACCCTCCCAGCAGCCAGCCACACTCGAGCACAGCGATCAGTTCTCTAACAGATACTTCCAATACAGGATTTTTTTTTAAAAAAAACATCAATACAGTTGTGAGAAAAGAAGCAAATACAACAGCTTTGCCCTGTCCCTCCAGCTTTTTGCACCTGGCGCCGACTTAAAATTAGCCTGTTCTTCTGCAATAACTTGTATTTCCATGGGAAACTTCTTCACTGAGAATTGATGCAGAATTGGGAGCTGTCAGCTCCGATCACATTCTCCAGCACACAGGCTTGAGACTCTATTTCATAATAGGAAAAGATGGCCAGCGTTTTCCTGACAGAAGTGCCACACATTTTTCAGTCAGTAAAAATTACAGAGCTCATTGTCGATGCATTTCCCACAGAGAACGAGGACTGCAAATTATCAGCCAAAGATTTTTTTTTCCCCCTTTGGAACATGGCACAAAACCCAGCACAATCTGCAAAACTTATTAACTAATGGGGTTTGAAACCCCTTCTTTGCATTCTGCCGACTCGGTCACAGCAACCTATACATTGATCTTACTCCAAAAGCACAGAGATCTTTATGCTGCAAGAATTCTAGCTCTGTGTGCCGTAGCATACACTGCAAAGGAAAAGAAAAAGCCTTTAGGAAAGGCATGTGCTGAACACACAAAATATGCAGGACGGAAAAAGACCAAATGTAATTAAAGCTTATATGAAATGAGACATTCCTATTTGCAGAGCTCTGGCTGCATTTCTATGAGAAAGAATGCACAGAATTTCAAATCATGCTCTATTTAGACAATGTCAGAAGAAAAACACATTCCCCCCCACACACCCCTCAATCCCCCACCCCAAGACTCCAAAAGGCAAATCTCATCTTCGGAATTAGAGAGAAAAAGCAATCCAAAGAGACCGGTTTACATATTCCTTCCCAAAACCAAGAAATCGAGTCTCTCCCTCTCCCGGCTAATAGCTTATAAATTCAGACTTTAAACAAAAGCACAAAAAAAAAAAAAAAAAAGGAAGAAGAAGAACAAGAAACCTAATTCTCAAGCTTCCTACTTAGCACTGCCTCGCTTTTGATGATTTGTGCTGCTGTGTGTGCGTGCCTGTTTGAGAAATGGCGAGATAGGCTTAAAGTATTTTCCATTTCATCAAAGAGCATATATTACTTTCCTGGTTCGCTCCGATGTTGGTTTTATGCCCACCCCTTTTCAATCTGCCCATGTCTGAGATGCACAGTGCAGGCGTACAATCATGAGCAGCTTACGACACTCAGTGAACACTGGGTGCCTCTGCATGCTCTAGCAACATACTGCTCAGCTGAAGGGAAGGGATTCTTGCTGTCTCTCTCTGCTCTAAGCATCACCTAACAAGCAAAGCGAACAAAGAATGGGGAATAAAGCGACCCTTAGCCGGTCAGTGAATGAATGGTAACCTCTCTCTGGAGTAAAGGTTGTGCCGGTCAATGGTCGTTGCAAATGACGGACATTAAACAGATTGACAAATCCTGTGGAGTCGTTAGTAAAGAGTTTGGAGTTTTTTTTTTCACGCCACAGTGTTAACTGCAGAGGAGAGGACAGAGGGAGAAGGAGAAGATCAAGCTCATGTACATAGTTCTGAAACTTGCAGGTCCTAGGAGGCAGCTCAAAAGCTAGCTGGACAAGCCTTTCGCTCGTTGAGCAGAAGCAAAGTGAGACATTGTGAGCTTGCCAGCCTTGCACAACATTGAAAGGGACTGAATTTGTAGCACAGAGGGGTCTTTTTTAGCTCTGCATATAATTAGTCCAAACACAAAGGAAGCAACTGAATGGAGGTTGTCACTCTCTGGAAAAGGGTGGGTAAGACACTTTTTAATTAAATTCTTTCATGAAGAAAGATTTTTTTTTTCCTTTGCTGCAGCATTTAACATGAACAAAATCACTATCATTTTACCTTTGAATGTCTGTGAACTTTAATGCTGCACAACTCCTGCATGCTGTAAAGTGAAATATTTGCCTCTGTGTTTGTTCTGTTTGCTGTTTTGCTTTGGTTTTCGGGCTTTGTTTCGTTGGTTTGCCTTTTTCTTTTTTTTTCTTTTTTTTTTTTTTCCCTTAAATAAAATATGATGTAGAATTTGAAAAGATTCAATGGACATTCTCAAGCATATTTGGAAATATTCTTGCTAATGGATTTCCTTCTTATTGGTCTCTGTTTAAACTGGCTGCTGAGGAAGCCCCCGGGGTTGATATTGTGTACGCTGGGTATCTTTTCTAAAATGCTTCCAGCTGTGAATAGTGGGTGTCCACAGCTCTGTCGGTGTGAGGGCAGGCTTTTGTACTGTGAATCACTGAATCTTACAGAGATGCCTCGCAACCTGTCGGGCATGATGGGCTTGTCTCTGCGGTACAACAGCCTTTCAGAGCTGCATGATGGACAGTTCACAGGGTTAATGCAGCTCACGTGGCTCTATCTGGATCACAATCACATTTGCTCAGTGGAGGGGAATGCCTTTCAAAAATTGCGGCGAGTTAAAGAGCTCACCCTGAGTTCCAACAAAATAACCCAACTGCCCAACACCACTTTCCGCCCCATGCCAAACTTGCGCAGTGTGGATTTATCTTACAACAACCTACAGTCTTTGGAGCCCGACCTGTTCCACGGGCTGAGGAAACTCACAACCTTGCACATGCGGTCGAACGCCATCAAGTTCGTGCCTGTGAGAATTTTTCAGGACTGTCGCAGCCTGAAGTTTCTAGACATAGGATACAATCAGTTAAAGAGCCTGGCTCGAAACTCTTTTGCGGGCTTGTTCAAACTCACTGAGCTGCACCTCGAGCACAATGACTTGGTGAAAGTGAATTTAGCCCACTTTCCCAGGCTCATCTCCCTGCACTCCCTCTGCTTGCGAAGGAATAAAGTCACCATCGTGGTAAACACCTTGGACTGGATATGGCAACTGGAAAAGATGGATCTCTCCGGCAACGAAATCGAGTACATCGAACCTCACGTTTTCGAAAGTGTACCTCATCTCAAATCCCTGCAGCTGGACTCCAACCGGCTGACCTACATCGACTCCCGGGTGCTCGACTCCTGGAAGTCCCTCACTAGCATCAGCCTTTCTGCCAACGCCTGGGATTGCAGCCGGAACGTCTGCGCCCTGGCCTCCTGGCTGAGCAACTTCCAGGGGCGCTACGACAGCAACCTGCTCTGTGCCACCCCCGAGTACGCGCAGGGCGAGGATGTGTTGGACGCCGTGTACGCCTTCCACTTGTGCGAAGACGCGGACCCCACGAGCGCCAACACCTTCTCGCCGGTGACCAACAACAGCGAGCAGACTGTGCTGGGCTATGGCTCTGCCACGGCCACCTACGACGCGCCGGACGGCGGCGAGGACAGGACGACGTACGCCGTCACCATCACCATGCCCGGCGAGAACTCCGAGAACGCCGTGCAGATCCACAAGGTGGTGACGGGCACCATGGCGCTGATTTTTAGCTTCCTCATCGTGGTTTTGGTGTTGTACGTCTCCTGGAAGTGCTTCCCAGCCGGCTTAAGGCAACTAAGACAGTGCTTTGTCACACAGCGCAGGAAGCAGAAGCAAAAACAGACCATGCACCAAATGGCTGCCATGTCAGCCCAGGAGTATTATGTTGATTACAAACCCAACCACATTGAGGGAGCCCTGGTGATCATTAATGAGTACGGATCTTGTTCCTGTCACCAGCAGCCAGCGAGGGAATGCGAGGTGTGATTTTCCTTGTGGGATTTAAACAGTGTGCAACCAAATAACAGCGTGCAGGCAGACAGTGGCACGGGGTGGGGGGGGTTGCTGGGCTTTGCTGGTGATTTCTGACGTGCACCTCTGCCCAAATTGTTAAGAGGGGCTGTCCGAGAGACTTGAGATTTTAGCTTTATCGTGTCTTAAAAACCTTCAGGACAGCCAATCTTAAGGTTTCATATGCTAATACTCCCTTTGAAGATCTGTCAATATTCAGGAATCTGAGAGTGTAAAAAGGTACCAATTATTGATCTTTTGTAAACTAAGAAAGCTGTTTAAAATAAAAAAAAAAAAATAGCATTTACAGTTTTTACAGACTGGTGTATATTACATGAATGGTTCCCTGTATACAAAATGCAACAGTTTAACCTCTTTTTCTCTTCATGCTGAGTGTTGAGATCAAAGTCAAGGAGCAAAGAAGCCACGTAAAAGAGAAAGCTTAAAATTACCCAGATGGCTTCCCATTGTAATTAGCACACATTCACGTACATCGTGCTGCTGAAGATATGAAGCATGACACTGGAATTCTATTTTTGTTAATGTGCTACCTGTGACTGGATGTCAGGACAACAAGGAGCCAGAAAGGCTAAAGTTTTGATTGGGTCCCTGGGACAGGATTTCTGAGGGTTTTTTAAGTACAGCTCACTTGCTAGTTGCTGTAAAGATCCATAAAAACTGCTTCATAGCCCCCTAAAAGGATTTTGTATCCAAACTGATCAGATTGCAAAGACTCCCTAAAAAACAACCAAGAGAACCCAATCGAGTGAAACTTGCAAAACGTGCCCATCAGAATTATCTTTAATATAAAAAACAAGACCAAAACCTCCCACTAAATTTAAGGGCTTTTAATAGCATTTCCCACTTTTATGCTTGTTCTGAGCTATGCCAAGAGCAAAGAACCCCTTGTCTCGTGCCCTGTAGTGCCATGGTGAACAGGGAAAAGCTGTTTGGGTCTCAGTGATGAAACCTGTGTGTCTGAAGAGCAAAACCACTGTCAGGGGAAGATAGAGAGGTATTAGATCCTGTTCCTGGGTCCTGTAGGAAACTGCTGGCAGAGCCTGGCCATGTCCCTCCCTTTCACCACCAGCCTTCACTAACAAAACAAGCCTAAAATCTCTGCAGAGGCTGCAAGCAGGGGAACCCTCCTTACTAATGACTGGTAAATGGAATTGATGGATATAAAGCAGTGATTTCATAATGTAGAATCACAGAGCTGTTTTATTTGACTGCCCTTAAATAAAGGCTTCCTTTCCTGGTATTTTGGATTTTTCATTCCACTCTGTGAACAACTTGATCCTTTCACCAACTCCTCTCATACTAATTGACAGTGAGGGAGTTTTATAACATCAGGCAGAGCATCTTGAAATTTTCTTCCTGTGGCATTACATGGGAATAAAATGTTACGGATAATGAACTGGGTGACATTTCTATGCTTTGTACATGTTTCTCTATCCTCAGGTTACCACCAATAGAGGAACAATTCTGAAATCTTACATGTATTTTGATGTAACACAGGGATTTTATTTTTTTTCCTTTTTTATAGCATCCAAGTGCCACCTACTCTTACAAGGCTACAGCAGGCTTATAAAGCAGAAAATAGGCACAGAATAAATCATTTGTTTTCCTGCACAGCAGGTTTTAGCCATTAATTTTGAATGTAAAGAGTGACTTTTATTTTTATTTTTTTCCTAACTAACGCTTCTTTAAAGGAGTCAGAATTTATTTTCATCTATTTGGTACATCTCATCTTGTGTATTATTAAATATGGCAATAGCCTTTTAATCAACATTTTTATTCAGTGAGACTATAACATCATCTGTGAAAGCAATGAGATTATGTACTGGGAGAGGATTGTTTCATAGAAAAATTAATGAAAATCAGCTGCTTTTTCACTGAAAATTCACCCAGAGTTTCAAACAAGCTAGCACTGTTGAAGGCAGGCTTTTCTCTCTTTAAACAAATGCACATTTCTCTTCCTGTGCCTCAAAGCCACAAGGGCCTGATCCATCCTGAGACTCCCCAGTGACCCGAGGGGTTGAGTGTCCCTGCACAAACCTGACCAGGGAGGGCAGAGTGAGGGTACAGACCCTCTTGTCTCTTTGGGTGCCTGATCATGCTTTAAGCAAAACTGCTTCATGCCATGCTATCTGAGGGCCAAGCTGTATTTATTTTCCCCATTAAACCCTTCTCTGAAATCAATAGGGAATTTAACTGTGAAAAATTGGCTCTCTAACTTTGGACCAGGGTATATGTTCCTCAAATCCACATGGCAGCACTGCAGCCAGCAGGGCTGACCGCAACTAGTTGCCAGGAAGCTTCCAAAATCAACTAAGAGCATTAAAATATTGTCTGCATATGGCAATAATATATATATATAATTTATATATAATTTATATATATATATATATATATATATATATAAACTGGCTTTATTTCTCTAAAGACCCCCTGTTGCTGTAAGGAGATGTATTAGTGCCGTCATGGCTTTGCCCCTGTAAATCTCAGACAGGACTGATACCAACAAACAATCATCCCGTGGTTGTATTTCAATGTATTTTTAGCATATTTGTGGGTTGTATTTGAAACACACGAGTGATTGCACCCCTCTGGAGTTGTTCCTGCTGTTTATTGGTGTTAGCAATCTCCAGCCACGGCTGCAGAGACGTGAGCAATTCTGCCTTTGGAATTTATTCACCTCTGTGCTTCATGCATCTTGCATTGACAGCTCAAGCAAAGTGAGCAGAGCGTTCTCCTTTAAAGGTGCAGTGATTTCCTAAGTGGGAGCTGGTTTTGGTGTTGCCTGTTGCCATTTCTCCTAAAGAGAGGTGATGACCACCAAGGACTTGCCACCCTGAGCAGGATGATGGATGGATGCTCCATGTAGAGCACTGCATTTCCTGCAGAAACCTATTCTAAGGGTAATCTCTTCTAAGAGACAACCTCCCAGTGGCCCCAGAGGAGATCTGGAGATCTTGATACCCTCTGGATAGTCACTGGTGGAAAGAGGGGTGTCACTGCTGTCAGATGGCATGAAGGCACTCCACAGGGTGCCCACATCTGGTCTGAAAGTTTACACAAAATATGTGTGGGCAATGAAGAAGTAAAAGAGCCAGGATGTCATTTCAATCCAGCTATTGTGAATCCAGTTATTCATCCTGCTCCAGGCTATTTCCATTGGTATATATGAGAGTTATTATATTTGTACTGCATTTATGGCAACTGCAGGGACAAATTTTCCCTAATTCTTTCTGCCAAATTCTGTGTTCAACTGTCCAGAGATAAGTCATTCCCTCTCTTTGATGCCCTTATGCTGGCTTATTAAATGGCTCCAAATTCAAAAGGAAGGAAAAAAAAAACAAAACTATGCTTTTGGGGCTAGTTGTGACAACGTTTTGTCCAAGAGATGCTTGGGGAATATCAAAGGAAGGAAAATATTTTAAATATTCCCTCTCTAATGTTCCACTTAATAGGACTAATCTCCCTCTTATAATTAGGTAATTAGCATTATTTTCTTTTTATTTAACTGTCTTTTTGCACACAAGACAGGGTGAAAGACAAGCAAAAGAACTACCTTTATTGAGGCTGGTTAACAGTACCAGTGTTATAGATCTCTAATATGCAATCACTTGCTGCTCACATCAATACCCACTCACAGTGCACCCAGTGCTGAAGGAACTGTTGCTGTGTATGCTTTGAATGTATATAAGGGATGATTTATTTTCCTTTCTGTCTTTTTTTCCCTTCCTTTCTGTACTACTTTGAAAAAAAAAAAAAAAGGTGATATGAAACCACAGAATCAATGCTAATGTACCACATTCTGTTTCTGGCCTGAAAATATAAAATACAAAGAAATTCTGTGTTAAAGGTGCAAATTCCCTCCTTTACCATGCTGTCTGGGTACTGCAGGGGGTCAGAGCAAGGGATGCCCCCTCCTCTGTGGTCCCAGCAATAGCTGAAGGTGCAGCCCCTGGTTCTGAGCTGCCTTGCACATCTGTGCCAGAGAAAGATCATCACCACCCTAAGGATATTTTTGTAGGCTTTAATATATTCTATAAGTTTTTATGGCTAAGGCATCAAGGGGTAGTTGAAATGAGTCTGTTTGATCATTTTCTTTGGTTATGATAAAAACCGAAACAAACAAACAAACAAAAAAACCCAAAACAAAACAAAACAAAAAAAACCCAAACTCATTTCCTATTCAGATGGACTAAATTTGTTCTCTGTGTGTGTCTCATTCTGCATTAACAGCAAAAGGATTCTCTGAATCCCCCTTCCCTTCTCTCCCCCCTCAACTTCTGCAATGGTATTCAGAGTGGCAAATAAGGAGTATTTAATGAGGAAGCTTATTTCTAGTGCTATAACAATAATAGCAGTAATCATAATGAAATTAAGAGGAGACAAAAGACGAGAGAAAAGACTGGAGTAATGACAACTGAATCGGGGTGTTACTGGATTCCTTTGCCTTTTCTTTTTTTTAAAGATGGTTAATGTAAAGAACCAGCACAGATGAAAACCCAAGTCTGAGGGTGGGTGGAGAAAGCAGTTTTAAAAACTGTGCAAGCAGGGATGAAACAGCTTCTGCAAAGGAGGGGACAACATTAAATAGCTTCATTCAGCAAGAGAGAGAAAAGGGAAGGGTGAAGGGCTGGGATGAAAGGGGAGATGAGCACTGGTGAGCAGGCAAGGGGACCACTGTGCCCACATGGGGAATGAGGCTTGGCAGCGCCTTGCCCTCCCAGCTCAGCGCTGTGGCAAGGACACCAGCAGAGATTTCAGCAGGATGCCCAGCATGTCTCTCTCTCCCTGTCTTTGCAGCCTCCCAGAGGCACACACAGACATGCTTGCCCAAACACACGTGCCCACAGCCCCGTCATCTCCTCCGCCACCTCCCTGGTCCCTGGGAGCACAGTGTCCCCTTCCCTCATCCATCACTGCCTTTGCTCAGCTCCAGCACTGTGCCTCTGCCACTGATTCTTCTGCCTGCATCTCTTAGCTATCCTAGCCACAGTTCAGCACAGGCTTTCTAGAAAATCAGACTTTTCTACCCAAAATATCTTTTTTTTTTTTTTTTTTTTTTTTTTTTTTTGTTTTTTTTTTTTTAAGAAACCCTCATCTAGAGAGATGGGTGATCTTGAGCTATCACAGATTCTCCTGCTAATTATATCCACACTCATCTTCAGCTTCCATGTTCACAGCTATTATGACAAACAGATCTGAGATATTTTTGCTGTGTTCAATTTACCATTATGCTCCAAGGTTATACTTTTCCCTGACCTGCTCAACCCAGTCTAATATTAACAAATTGAGCATTTACACAGGTTCCTTTCCAAGCATGAAGTTGATTAGGAATTTAGGAAATGCTGGTGATTTAAAGATTAACCTTTCATATAATTACTGACATAAACCAGAGCTATTACGGTATTAGAAACAACTATTCAGAGCATATTCTACATTTAAGGGAAAAAAAAACAAAAACAAAAACCACATTTCAAGCCATGTGAAAGACTTTCCATATCAACCAATTTTATACCTTTTTTTTTTTTTTAACCAGCAGAAAAACCTGGTGAAAGGAAAGGAGTAAGCACAGCCTACCTCCAAAGTTATGTAGAGGAAAGCAAAGCTATAAAAATAAAACAGAAACCAAGCAACAGTCTTCTGCTGGCAAGACACAGCTTGTAATTGGGTGGGTGGCTGTGAAGAGCCGAGATGAATGCTGCAGAGCACTGTAATTTTATTGCACTGTGTCTGCTCCAAAGTGAACATATTTGCAATGAAATCTGTATTTCCGTGAGAACAGGGCAATTGTGGTTTTTTGTTATAAAGATAACGTCACTTGTTGGCATTCAATTCAGACACAATTCTTCAGCCTTTAAAGCAATTCTTGTTCTTATTCGTCTTTGCTGGGGGGGATAGTTGGGGGAGACAGTCAAATGAAACAGGCTGCCCTGGAAGGAGTCTGAGCCCAAAGCTCCAGATTTGCATTACAGGAGAAGAAATTCAGTTTATAACAAACACCACCTTTTCCTCCATTTCTCCCCTTCCCAAAAATCCAAACATGTCCATCCCTTCCAAAAGCCAGTGGCTAAAGGATAGCATTAGGAGTGTCTGTGCCTGGCAAAGAGCACCTACTACTCTGCTAAGGCTCTTTCCTTTTAAATCATTCCGCTGCTCTCATGTTCTTCACATCCTCACCAGACACAGCAGCTACTGCCACAGAGATGTCTTTCCACACGGGTGCTGCTATGGGAACATGACCAATTCCCTTCCATTTCTGAGCTGGCAAAGACTCAATCCAAGCTTTCAAAGGTAATAGGTAAGTAGGAAAAAATCGACTTCATAGCTGAATTATCGTTTTTAGCGCAGATTTCTCTGGCTGACATGGTCACACACTAACCCTACCATTTATCATCAAATTTATCCAGGCCCCTTTTTGCTGATGGATCTTTCCCCCAAACAGCAAAGCAGGGCACGACACTGGGGAGGGGGCTGAGAATTGTATTTTCAGTAAAATCTGAGCTGTAAAAAAGTATGCCTGGACACATTAAAGTGACTGAAGGGCTGATGCAGTGAAGGCAGTGCAGCCTGTGTACAGCAGATCTCCCTGCAGCAGCACACCTCTGTACTCTAGTGGTCACAGCCAGGTATGGGCAAACATCCTCCTCATGGCTGGGGGACTCCAGCAGGAAATAGCCTTCTGAATGCCTTTTACAACATGCACTTTCGAATTTTTATCCCTTCTTACCCAATCTCTCATTCCCAGAACCTCACAGGCAGGGTGAATCAAAAGCAGGAGGGGGAGGAGGAAGAGGAAAACCCTGAAAATCCCAAACGAAGCTGCAAGAACAGTCCACAGCTACTGAATTCCAGAGGTTTGGGCTCTTTTCACAGCTGCTAGCCCTTTGAAACACACCTGCCATCAACCGTCTGCAAGACGAGAGGTAAAGGGAGCTCCCAGGAGTAAACCTGGATCTGCCTCCGAGGTTCAGAGCCTCTCTGACAGCCTGGTAAACTCAGAGAGCCTGGTAAATATTAAAGAATATTAATAATAATGACATAAACCACCTGGGCATTGTGCTCACCTCTTTTTTTTTTTCTTTTTCTTTTTTCCTTTTTCAACTTGGCTCCGTACTAAAGTTTACCTTGACAGAATCTGATCCAGATTATTTCCCAAAGCAGGTTTTTTTCCGACAGCAAACAGAAATCTGTGGCTGCTGCTAAAAGGTTTGCTGAAGAGGCCATTGCGTGTTTGCCTTAATTTCATGTAAATGTCACTCCATATTGGACATCCAGTGTTTCTTCAGCAGCATATGCAGCTGCCCCCATGTCCCCAAACCTTCCTCTGGCACCTTTACCTTTATATACAGCTCAGAAAAGCCCCCAAACCCAAAAACCACCTTGTGGGAAAGTGTTTTGAGCCTGAGGAAGGTGAAGGACACAGAGCATCGGCTGAAAAAAAAAGTGGAATTACACAGGACAAAGAAATCACTGCTAAAAAATAAGGGGGGAAATTGTAAAGAGGGAAGTGCCCATAACAGATTAATTGGCGAGATTTAGGTAATAACCAACACAGGAGAGACTACCAAGGGATAGCAAAGCTCTGTGGTGAAATTTGGTGACAAAATGAGTATAAACAAACATGTATTTGCAGGGGGAAAACAGCAATCCGTGAAGTCACATGGAACTGACCCCTGGGCTCATTCCTCTGTCCATCTTTTCTCTATCATGGGAGGCTTTTTGGTATATTTTTTAATTTTTTTACTTTTTATTGCTATTATGCACAGAATTGAACCCGTGGAGATTTTGCTTTTACTTTATGGGAAACATACTGAACCAATACTTGCTTTTTCAATGGGAGGCACTTCTAGCCTGAAATAAACCTTACTGTATTTGATTTGTGTTTCTATTTCCCTGAGTCCAGCCACTAGCTGGTGGAATGAACATCTTCCCAAAAAGTTGTCTGAAGTAGTTTTATGAAGTTACATTGAGTATTTTCCCTAATAAAAAAGAGTTGAAAACTTTTCCCCCCCTGGTTATCGTTCCCCACCATGTGGGATACTCCAGCCCCAATCTGTCACTTTGCATTAGCAAAGGAGTCAAGCTATGGCTGTTAATGAAAACTCTTAATGAGGATTTCATGAATAAGTCCTGGGAATCAAACTCGAAACAAACACTAAAATCTGCCTCAGATCTATTGTTTGCAGGTAATAGAAACTGGGAAAAAAAAAATGCTTAAAGGAAGAGGGCATTTAAAACAACAAATAGGGTCAAACAAATTGTGTTTATCAAGAAATTAATCATAGAATCAGACAGAGTCAAGGGTTGAAAGGGACCTTCAAGAGCTCATTCCAATCTCCCTGCCATGGGCAGGGACACCTTCCACCAGCCCAGGGTGCTCCAAGCCCCATCCAACCTGGCCTTGGACACTTCCAGGGATCTAGGGGCAGCCACAGCTTCTCTGCCCAACCTGGGCCAGGATCTCACTATTAACTAAATACAACTAAAAATAATTAAAATGCACTGCAGTTCCCCTAGTTCTGAGCTGATCATAACAGACTGGTAAGTCTTATCTCAGTAGCTGTTAATTTCATTTTCAGATTTTAGGTGTCTAACGCCAGACAAGAGGGATAAATTGATGGGTTGTCTGGGGAGTAGCATCATGTGTCTGTAACCACTTGCACTCCTGAGCTCTTGGACTACAATAATAATATCCACAAAGTGGTATAAAGCAAAGGGAATTTCACATTCAGACTGTTCAGCAGCTTCTGACAAAATGCCTTTTAAAGATTTCAGTTTGCCATAAATAAAACAAGCTCCATGGTCACAGGAAATTAGATAGGCACCCAAAAATACAGTGGCCTTTTACTGAATACAGTGAAAAAAAAGGGAGGATTATATGGCCCCAAGGTCAGGGCTGCTGAATCATCCCAGCTATGATCAAGAAATAGATGGCATTTTTTCAAATGACAGATTATTTATATTGTGAAAAGTAATGAAAACCATGAGCATGTGCAAGGGGACTTCCAAAGGCTGAAGCTTATATAAGCTTTGATAGATGAAATTCTGAACTGCCAAATACAAAGCAAAAGAGAAGATATAAGGAAAACTGCTCATCCATGCCTTGATGATGTAAGTTATAGGCAACAATTGGACAACTGTCTTCCTGGGTATTGCAGTAAAACCTCTGCTCAGTGTGCAGAGAGGGGAAAAAAAAAGGTGGAAATAAGAAAATTGGAATAACATCTCAAATGTACGTGAAACAGAAGAGCTCTCAAGACATTAAACAGCTTGATATAAATCACTACTATGCCTTGTGTTAGAAAATCCTGTTAAGGATTAGTTAGGAAAGGATCTAAGTGCTAGATAAGGAGGGAAAAGGATGAATGATGTGGGGCAGCTTGTCTGCGAGGAGAGAGGCAAAGAAACCAGACCTACAACTGCAGCATGAGAGCAAAACGTGGAGCCACCCCCCCTCTAGTGGCCAGTCCACACAGGGCCACTGCAAAAATAACCCAAATCACTTCAAAACAAGCACACCCCCCTCTCTTTTTATTCCCCTTTCAGTTTTACGGTGCCTCCCTGTAAATTATGATTATTTGCTATTCCTTATTAAGCTGCCTGCTGCATTACTGGGTTGTTTCCTGCCATTACTTAGTGCAGAAGTTGTTGTACAGAGCATATACATTTTTTGAGATGTGCTTCTACCAACCTGCAAGAAGAGGATACTCAGTGTGACAGGGGCCCATGCACACTCCAGCATCAGGAATAATCATAAATTAAAAAATAAGCTTTGGAAATCATTGTATGAGACATAAATAGGTGTTAAAAAAAGAAGCAGTTGTACAGAAGTGGGAACAGGGAATTAACTGGGTACATAAACCCCTAAAACTTTTTAGGTTCAAAAAGATACCTTTTCAGGAAGAGCATCTGGGGCAGGGAATATCATGCAGTGGAAATGGCCTTTTTAGTTTCCTCCTCATGCACCACTCAGTGAATGTCAGTGTTTCCAAGCAGCCTGCCCAGCTAGAGCCACCTGGAGAAACTGGGGCAGGTGGAGCCTTCACATCACAGGCTCTTCTTGGCCACTTACTCCTTCTTCTGCAGGGCATTGGCTAAAACTGTAAAAATCCCCATTCTTACCAATTTCTCTGAATAATTCAATGTAACAGACTATTTCCTGTTACCATAAATCAACAATCCTACCCTGGAACATTTTGGGGACTGAAGAAATGAGGTGCTGAGCTGGGGGCACTCAGAGGTGCTGCTGAGGACTGGGAAGGAGCTGTGTTCTGTTTCTGGTTGAAATAACACTGCATGCTTTGTTCAAGTTGTGTTCTCTACCAAAAAAGAAAGAACAAACCTGGTGGCCTGGAGAAGAAGTGACCATCCTTTGGTTGCACTTCCAGGGTGCCTATTACATCCTTTTAAAACATCCCAGTGTACCAGGCTGGGGTGGTAAGGAAGATGAGAAACATCAAGGGATCATGTTTGTCTCTTGTAAAAATCTTTCCATCACTTCAGTTTTCTCAATCTGAGCTTCAAATTCCATCCTTACTAGTATTTTTTTGAGGAATGGGTTAATTTCTGTATCTAACAGACAAATTAACCCTTTCTACAAGGGGTTTGATGAGAAATTGCCTAAGAATGTGTTTCTAATTAAGGCTTGGAACATACTACACACTTTTGTGTGCATTTTAATAATTAAATCAGAGTTAAATTACTGCTCTTTTACAGATTATTCTGAAATTACCTGTTGACTGTCTAAGATAGTGCCTTGTTCTCCTTACAGTGGCTTAAATGGAGTTCAGAGCTTACACTCTTAATAATTAATTTGTGAAATTGAATGTATCAAACGACACCACAAACAAGGCATAGTTTGACTTCTCACATCTTAAAATAAAAACAAAAAAACAGTTTCAATATGTCTTAACAATTTTTAAAAAGTAACAAAAGTCACTGAGCGCTGTGGAGATGGGCACAAGAATCAGGAAAAGCTTCCAGGGAAACCCAAAGGAAGCTGGTTCTGTGCTCACTGTGGGGGGAAATCCAGGCTGATCCAGCAAGGACATCTATTATTCCATCACTACTTACAGAGAATCATATACATATTTCTGACAATCACAGGAGGGATTATAAGTGAGTGATTTGGAATATTTGGCTAAGCACCTCACATTGGGAGGGGGATTTCTTCCCCACTGGTTAATGCAGTAATATACTTAGTTTTATAGAAAAAATTCACATTTTCATCCATACAACTCCTCAATCTTACTCTGCCAAACAGTATTTTTTGTTTCCAGTATTCCTCCTCACAGTAGACAAAAGGCAAACCCTGATTTTTAGTTGAAGAGCCAAAAGTTTTTACACACTGAAGAAAAGGGACTTCTTCAGAATGACAGCTGAGTGTAACCTGTGATTTTCCTTGAGTGCCTTTACTGGGGCAAATTAAGTGTCAAGTTCCAGACTAATTCATCCCTTATTAATGAACAATATCAACGTTTCTCTTTTCATTATAGATAACACATTTTACAGGGTACCAGAAGCAGTTTCTATTACTGAAGTTATCTCAAAGGCTCTTCTCCAATATCTGCCACAATTAAAGAAAAAAAAAAAAAGAAAAAGAGCCAAAACCAAAAAACAGAAAACATTCAATCATAATTCTAATGATAGATCGTTTTCCTCTTCACTAAAATGAAATCTTAAAAGCCATTTAATTAAACTGAATAACTGAATCACTTCAACCATGCAAAGAATTAAAACTAAGCCTGCTCTCTCCCCAGATACTAAAATATGGCATGACAATTATTTACCACAAGGAAGGAAACCTTAACAAACTATTCTGAGAAAGTTTTTAATATTCGTAAATAATAACTTATTTATTTGTATTTTCTCTTGCAAATTTTACCTGTGCCTTCCTGTAACACTCAGAGTGACAAGAAGTTGTCAAGTGACCACGTGCTCTGAACATCTGCAAGTAGGAAAACTTGTCCAGGTTCTGTTTGACAGTCTCACAGCTTTTAATTAAAAAATAATAATAAAAAAATAATAATAATAAAAAAAAAGACTAAATTTTATGCTTAAGCCTCCCCACTCCCCTTAAACCATTAAAGCAGCCTTGTCCTAGCTGCAGCCTTATGATATAGATGATGTTCAACTGGACACATAAAGGCTGTTGGAAAACCAGCTGCAACACATAATTGGAGCAATTTATTTTGCTTTTTAACTACTGTGCCTGTTTGCCCCCACCCCAGAAGTTTCATCTGACCTATAGCTAACCTTGTATGAGTTCATTTTCCTCTTGCAGGAGTTAAAAAGAGAAAGTTTCTTTCCATTGCAAATGCTATTTGCTAAGTCTCTTCTGTGTGTATTCTGTGCTTCCAGAGGATTAAAGAAGGAATTTTATCTGGGCAAGAATAGGAAAATAGATTTGCAGATGTAGCAATCTTATACAGCCTGCAGTTCAGAAAAAAACATTGTCACTACCATCAGGAAGGAAAAATCATTTCCCAAATTGTCCCAAGTCTCTTCCTACAGAGATTAAAAGGACAATGATGCACCTCCTACGTGACTCCTTTCAACCACGTACAACGACAGGCCAGCTCCAATTCCGTTCCTGTGATTAGGCTCAGGATTGTTTCACGCCTGTCTCTTGGTGCCTATATTTGTCAGTGTTAGGCATTTTTTGCAAGGTGAACACAAGTTATTTTATTCAGAGTTGTGAAAAAAAGAAAAAAAAGAGCTGGTCTTTGATGCATTAGTCAGGTTTCCATCACTACGAAGTAAAGCATCGATTGGGATGAAAACTCTAGAAATCACTTTTTTTTTTCCCTTTTTGACATTCTTGCCAACTACATAATTATGCCCCAAACGATTTTGTGCCAGGTGGTTTGGCTAACAGATGGAATGGTATATTTGTTCACTCTTCATAAACCAAGCTCCTTTCAAAACTGTGAGCCCGACGTACCTAAATTATTGACTGACAGTTACAAATGCCTAATAATTAATTAAACTCTAGCCACTAATTGCAGCGAGTCCTGTGAGCACTACTGGAAATATGTAATAGTGTCTTTACAGTAATATTTTTAAATCACAGCAGATAAAAATACTGGTGTGAAATGATGCTCCACAGATAAAAGAGCTTCGCTGTGAAGCATCTTAGGAATGTTTAAAGCAGGACACACGACACAACAGGCACTGAAAGCCTTGAGAGATGGACCTGTGAGAACCTCAGCACGTTCAGCAAGGACAAGGTCCTCACCTGGGTCAGGGCAAGCCCCAGCACAAGCACAGGCTGAGGGGGAAATGGATCAAGAGCAGCCCTGGGAGGACTTGGGAGTGCTGGGGGACAAGAAGCTCGACATCCACCCTGTGTCCTGGGCTGACCCCAAGCTGTGTGGGGAGCAGGGCAGGGGGGGATTCTGCCCCTCTGCCCCACTCACGTGAGACCCCACCTGCAGAGC
>JAWWEE010000122.1:70505177-70531180 GCA_035221455.1 Xenops minutus
TGCATGCCCATACTTACCACTAATTAAAAAAAAAAAACAAAAAAAAAAAAAAAACCAAAAAAAAACCACATTTCTTTCTCTCACTCCAGTCTGTTTTGTTTTATATCTCAGCTGCATTCATAAAGTTCCACTCTGTCAATTCTATGTATACTCAAAACTACATCCTTTTAAGAAACCACTTTGATTCAAGTGAAGCAGCTCATTCATCTAAATTGACCACACATAAATACACTGGCACAAGCAGAGCTGTTAATTTATATGCCTATTTCAGCCTGGCAATTAACCATATCCTTTACCAGAGAGATATTTTACAGTGACCTAAAACTGGGAATAAGCCATTAAATACACAATAATAAATCCTTCCTCTCAGAATCCCCAGTCTGGGAATGCACCACAATTGGAAAACACTTTTAGAAATTACTTGAAGACAACAATTCTGTTTCAAAAAATTAATTTAGTCATCAGAACAATGATATACTGGACAAGACACAACTAAACAACATGTTTTTTAAAGTAGGGTGAGAATTTTTTCTGTCATATGAAGCCAGTGGTTTCATTTTCTTATCCCTCACAGGGAGTGGCAGCTCCTGACAGCCCTGCAATGTTTCCTCTGGACGTGGCCCAAGTAAGCTGACATTTGAGAGACAGTACAGGGCTGAGAGGAACTAGATTAATTATTATGAAAAGTCAAAGCTGTCTTCAGAGTATCTCAAACAGCATCAGGTAATTCAGTATTGTGTAAAACATGTTAGGGTTAAATTATATCTCAAATATTACTTTAAGACCCAATCCTTGTTGTAGGTTTTAATTAAACCTTTTTAATTAAACAAAATAAAGCCCATGCCAGGAATAATGGTTTAATGAGAATATGAATATTCAGATGGGAGATGTGAAAGCTGAAGAGCTTTAGTGACTTGATTCAAAGGCTACTGAAGCAAACAGAAAGACTCCACATATCACAGAATCACAGAGTGCCTTGGCTTGGAAGGGGCCTTAAAGACCAGCTGGTTCCCTCCTTTGTCCCAAGTCCCTCTCCAGCTCTCCTTAAGCCCCTTTAGGCATTGGAAGATGCTCAAAGGTCTCCCTGGAACCTTCCCTTCTCCAGGTGAACCCCCCCAGCTCTCCCAGCCTGGCTCCACTTGCTCCAGCCCTGATAAATCATCCCAGGACCATCTTTGATGGTCAACACACACCAAGGTACCTCACACAAAAGTCCTTATGTTTTTATTTCCCCTCTGCCCTGAAATGTCTGTGTGCACAAACAAATCTCCCTTTTCTTGTCTCCAAGGCTGATGATTTTGGGCTATTCATTCTTATGCACCTTCCCATGTAAACAACTTCTTTCACCACATCTTTCTTGGGTGATTTTATTTTTCCATCCCATCTTGTCCCTTTTCACACCTGGCACCACCATCTCTTCCTTTGTCTCTCTCGTCTCCAACTCCATCCTCTTCCCCATTAGTGCTACCAAAACCAGCCTCATGGGACCTGTCCAGAAAGGGTCTCTCAATATCTATCTCCCTTTGATACAGACCTAAATTTAAGACTAATTTCTCCATATTTAGGCACATCCCCATTTTTTATTTTTATCTACTACAAGT
This sequence comes from Xenops minutus, assembly GCA_035221455.1. Taxonomy (NCBI): domain Eukaryota; kingdom Metazoa; phylum Chordata; class Aves; order Passeriformes; family Furnariidae; genus Xenops; species Xenops minutus. Next base: position 70,506,779 of record JAWWEE010000122.1, read on the forward strand.
CTTCCTCTTTCTTCTCTTTTTGCTAATCTGACACACACATTTCCTGTAAATGCATTCCATACTCAAGGCTCACTGTTACTCAATCCATATATTAAGGCAGAATGACTTCCAAATGTATCAACTTCCTAAATATAGCTTTAATATCAAGTTTTCAGACATTTGATCCAGCTTCCATTTGGGTTTTAATCTCTTTGGGACATACTTTGTGCCTTCATTTACATCCTCAATGTAACATTTCCCAAAGTCTTTTTTTTTAAAATGTGAAGATTTTCTTTTTTGTTGCCACTTTTGACTTTAGCACTAAAGCTGTATTATACCCAGTATCTGGAAAAGTTCTGTCTTCAGGAAGTTTCTGTTCAGTCCTAATTCAGGCAAAATTTGACTGGATTTAATGAAATCCCCGACTAAATCCAGACTGATGTAATAGCTAGATCTGTGAGCACTGGAAGTTTTCCATTACGTAAATGAATCCAAAGAAATAATCTAGAGACACATTATGAACAAGAACACATATATATATATATAATTTAATGCTAAAAACTATCTGATTGGATAGACTCTTTCTGTACAAGTGTGTATGAGTAACCACAGCCTGGTACTTCCTGAGCTTTATTGTTTTGTCCTTACAGTTATTCCCAAAAATGATTACCACGTGGGAGCAGACAGAAATACTGATTAGAACACATCAGAAAATTTATTTTGCATATTCAGGATTCAACATTTTTTAATGAACATTATTTTAAAACTATCTTATTTTCAGACTTCAGAGCAAAGGACTGCCAAGAGTTTGAATTCAATCAATTCCTTTGTGAGGTCACGTGAGTAATTTGTATAAACCATCCTTATATTTCACATGGACATTCCAAGCCTGGTAAAAGCAGCAGTTCATCTCTCAGTTCCAATGCAATCAGCAGCTGAATTAATGAATTCAGTGCCTGGCCTTCATTCTTTACTATTTGCTTTAGCATAGGAAGGGTAAGTATCACATATAATCTCTCCCTGCCACCTCTCTCTCTCCCTCCCTCCCCATATATGAGTATATAAGACATATATTATATATATATATATTTATATATATACACATATCATATATATATATATATATGTATGTGTGGATATGTATATTTATGCTGACTGATATTTCTATTCCAGCAATGCTATTCAGTATCACCCATGAGAATCCTAAAAAGCTTTAGAACTTCTTGTATTCCATTTACAACAATTTAGTAATATCAAGTCATTAATATTATCAGCATTCTCTTGAGCTCTTAGAATTAATTTTACCAGCCAAAAGTGTGCCCTCCTCTTAAAAATGCAGTGAAGAGAAAGAGCCTTTTTGGGGGAAAAAAATGTCTAATTTTAAGGACAGAGACATAATACTTCCTTTATTTCCTCACTGCTTAGCCGTTTTCCTTGCCCTGATGCTGTTGCTTTGCCTTTCCCAGATGCACACGTAGGGAATTCCTACCAGAGGTTACGAGTCAGAGCCTGGCAAAGATCCCAAGGAGATTTGCAGCCCTATCAGACAATAATGCTGCAGCTAAAAGCTCCTTCACCACGATCTTCACGTGGCTTTGCTAAAACATTCTTCTTTCTGACTTGGCAGCAGCCAAACTAACAAGACTTCTGTGACAAATCACCTACTTAAACCCTCCAGAAAGGAATCCCAGCTTGTTTTTTAGGGCTGATTTCAGTGTGATGTCTGAACAACCAGACAAAGACACAACTCCTGTCAAGGGAAGCGATGATACAACCTCGGTGTTGGGAAGAGAATCTCAAGAGTATTGTTTCACCTGAGTGTTTCTGTCTTTTAGTTTGATTTCTTTTGGGGAAGGAAGAAGATACATGCAGAACGTAATAAAACTGATCTACAATGGCGAGATGGTCTGAAATTTCTGAGATGCTCCTTCCCTAATTCAGCAGGGCAAACAAATTATCTGGCTTTAACTTTCAGGGGTGGAGTCTGGAGAAATCAAGTATCTCCCCAGATTGTAAATGTCATAAATTAGTTGTTGCAATGACAGAGTCAAACAGGTGTAGACAAGACCTTTGGAAGCTATTTAGTGTTTCCCTTTCTCCTTGGCCATTGTTTCATGACCCTGTGCCAGCTGGAGGATTGTTTGGTTATAAATCTCAGACTTTAAAACAAAGTGACTTTACTTCTATTACTAAGTTTATATTCAAATTAAGGCAGAGAAAGGAAATTGGTAAAGACTTATTTGGTGAGAGATGTCCTTCTGTAAGGGAGACTTGACTGAAGCAAGTTAGTAAGCATAAATAATAAGCATAAAAACACAAACCAGGAGATACCTGCCAAGTCATCTAGTCCTTATACAGCTCTCAGAGAAGGCAACAATATCTTCTCATTGGCTTTAGCATCAGGTCTATTTATTCCAGTACAAGGGAATTATCTTTATGAAAAAGTAACCTGGTCAAGGGACTTTTACTCATCATGTTTACTGAGCCTGGAGTAATTCCATATTTGTCTTAGTCAAGACATTGTTGATCTTCAGCTTTAACCTTCCTTGTATTCATCTCATTCCTCACACCACTGGAACTAACAGTTACATAATCAGCTTCAAGAATTTATCCTTTTCTTTCTCATATCCATGCTTTTCAAACACCTACATACATATCACATCCTCCCTAGCTGCTCTAGATCCAATGTTTTAACCAATTTCTCATGACAAGATGTCAATGTCAAGCGTTATTGAGCCTTAAACAGAGTCAGGCATTGCCAAATGTAATATTTAAGCACCTTCCCAAGCAAACTGTTGAGAGCTGATGGTTAGGAGGGTCTGATTCACTTATCTCCTGATATCTGATGCACTTATCTACTTTTCTGAAAATGAATTTTTAACCTCTTTTTTTCTGTAACGTTTGCTCCTGCTTTTTTGTTCTGAAGGGTACAATAGTTTATTGCTTTCAGGGCTTAAATGAAAACTATGCTCCATTTTCCTCATTGGAGCAGAAAAAGCTATGAAGCCAAGGCACAGCAAAGACAAATGGTGTGTGACCTACTCTCCTTCCCCTTCACAAAAGGAATGGAAACGATGGGATGGGGCAGTTCAAAGGAATTTTCCATGGGCTCTTAAAAAATAAATATGGGGCAAAAAAAATTGTCTTTAAATTTTGAATGAGATGTACTTGTAACAGGTCTTGTTAAGGCAGATGATTCCTAAATACCTGTTATTACAGAGGCAGGAAAACAACATTGTGAAAATAAAGTGGATTTATTTTTAAATTTGTGGCCCCTTTATATAAATATATAAATATATACATATATATACTTCAGAAAACAATAACAAAAAATCAAGCCAGGCCACATGAGTGGAAATCTGGCATAATTAATATTCTTTTAGACAACTGTGAAACTACAGTTTTCAATGTGTAGATCAGCTGAGCTGAGGACAGATTTCTCTTCATCATCACTGATTTATGAGCTCATCCTGTCAACTCTCTCCCCCTTCCCACACTATTTACACAAGTTGAGGCAGTTTTTTTTTACTCTGAGAATAAAGGGCAGCATTTCAAGAAATACTATCAAACTGTGTCAATCCACAACTGCCTTTTGAAATTAAACAGATTTTGCCTGGATGCTACAGCTCAAGTATTACAGGACAAGGAATAAACAGAAAGCAAAACTAAAAGAGCACCATATGATCAGTCTGAATGTCTCAAATGTATTTTTGGTTTTTTCAGGCTTTTGGATTTGAGTTTTGAGGTTTAGCTTTATTTTTTGGTTATTGGTTTTCTTTTAGATGGAATCTGATAATTTATTCATATTCTAATTTAATAAAAGGACTTCTATGAAAAGCAAATGAGCTATTGGATCATTAACACACTGCTACTAAGAATAAGATTAATAAGATGAGTAATAACTCGTCTAGTATCAATTTCAACCAAATAAGATAAATGCTCAATAAGTATTTATCTTAGGTATTTTTGAAATATTAGCTGGTAATGAAATATTTCACATTCCAGAGTAAGAAGGAAGATATTAAACAGTAAATCCAATAGTAATTGGAGATTTGAATCAGCATCTTTAACTGGTTTGCATTAGAGAGTCTTAAAAGATGTAGCCAGTCAGTGCTCTGGGATGGAAGGGGAATAAATACACAAAGAAAAATGGCCCTAAAAATGCATATCAGAAGTCAAACCAAACTGAAAGGGAGAGGGGAATTCTCCAATACGGTTGTTTTCAGGAATTTTCACAACTTTTCTTTTTAGGCAGAGAAATCTCCCAGAAGATACAAACATTTCAAAATCCCAGCATTTAACTTCTCAGAACAAAACATCTCACCCCATTCTTGTCTGTTCTTCTTCTTTTACAACTGATATCACCTTTTTGACCTCCCACCTTCAATCCCAAGGATGAGGGTTTGGAAGGGAGTGTAGACATGCAATTAGGATATTTTTATGAGCAGCCAGAGTGTGTCCCTGTATGAAGCTGGGGGACAATGGCAGGTAAGAGAGCCTGGCTGATTCTTCTGATTAGCTGAATAATCAAGCTGTTGTTTCTGGAATGACCTTGCCTAGGATGATACAGCTTATTATCAGCTCCCCTGCACTGCCTGTTCTCTAAATATTGGTCTCTCTAATGTGATTTCATCCTTGACTCAGGAGAATATATTTTCTCCTTTACTTTTCTTCCATTTCAATTGTCGACATCTCCCACCATGAGAACTCCCCGACCTCTGAGATCAAGGTAATTGAAGCTTATCTCTAATTTAAATGATATTATTTAAAGTTTCATTTTAATAACAGTCTTACTTCACGCCACATGTGATATACACAAGCTTCTCTTACCCTGTCAGTACATGAAATTTTCTACAGCAATACCAGGGTCAGGCAATGTTTTCGATTCACTTATCAAACATCACATTCATTCACTTAGCCTGAAATACACACAGGAATTGTTAATTTATTCAGATGCCAAGCCCTACAAAACCCTTGTAAGGATATTGTGTAAGAGTTTCTTGGCTAAATGGTCCAGTAACAGTGGTGTGGAAAAACCCAATGCCTTTAAACAGCTATATTTGCAAGACTAAGGATATTTAGTTTGAATAACTATCAAAGGGTCAGGTCCATCCCTTTGATCTGCTTCTTTTTGATCTTGGTCCTACAGAGACAATTTAGTTCACCTGCCTCAAATTCTAGAAAAAAATTAAAAAGTGCAAGGAGGTGTGTTGATGTAATTCATGGAGCTAGTTTAGAAAAAAACATATAATGTCAGCAAAGGGAACTATTTTTATCACAGTGTATTGTTTAACAACCCTTCACGGTCATCAATTTTAGTGCACCTATAAAATGCAAGGCAGCTGCAGGGGATGAACCAGCAGTTTAAAATTACTAAAGAGACGAAAATTATCCAATTCCCCATCTCCCTAACCCACTGATTTTGGTAGTTCTGCTCAGAAGTGAAAAGATTTCTACATACAGTATTACAGAAAGCTGTGAGTTTTTTAATTAGACAATTTTAGGATGCAGTTGAAGGAATTATTAAAATTAGGAGTGACTGTCCAGAGCTACAAGCTGAGTTCCTGCTCTCAGAACTAAGCAGTGAGTCCTTGCAAACCTGAGGTAGGATTAACATTAGTAAAGTCCACCAAAGTATGATGTTGCTGATCAGATCTAGGGGACCAAATTCCCAGTGGGAGCTGCTGGATTCCATAAACTCCTGAAGAGCTGGGCTAATTTCCATCCAAGTAATATGAAAACCTGATGGATCACTGAAAATTGCCAAAGGCCCAAGCCCCCACAAACTAACACTTTCTAAAAATAATATTGCAGGGGGGTTTTGCTTTCATTTGCATCCTGATGGAACGTGCAACAATTAATCACTGGGCTCATTCTCCAGTTTACTGGGGGGAAAAGAGGCATTGCTGCAAGAAGCCTTGCATTTTTTTCCCTTTTTCATTAGGTTTCATGGAAGCTCCAGATATTTGACTTTGTATTAACTCTTTTTGCCTTTCCCCTTGCATTTCTGCTGCTGTCAAGCCCACATCATGAGCTCTGCCCTCCAACCTCCCTACCTGCTCCTCTTCCCATCACTCTTACAAGATTTCATCTCTTCCCTTGGAGTTCAACATACAGCTCAAAGACTTGGGCAGAAAAAAAAACCCTTGTGTCAAAAGCTGGCTAAAATCTTAAGGAACAGAAAAGTCCCAGGGAGGAGCTGGCAGCCTGATGCAAGGAGCAATGAAGGAGAACCAAGGCTGGCACACCTGGCTGCAAACCTCCAAGGCAGCCCTGGCTCTGGATCCAGGGCACGCTGTGCTAATGCTTGGCTGAGTGCTATTTAGCTTAGAGATCTGCTGCGTGCAGCAGCCAATAAATATTTGATCTGTGCTCTTAAACTGTGTGCACAGCACTTGCACAGTGGCCCTGTGCTCTGCAAAAGATGCCCAAAAAGGTGGGGCAGAGGGGAAGGGATACATAGGAAGCCAACCAGGGATTTTCTCATCTTAGCTAGGCTTAATTTTCCTAATGATTTTCCTAATTATCCATGATCTTATGTCACTGCAGGAATAATCCAGTCCCTGCCAAAGCCCCACCATTCCAAAGACAAATCACAGCCATTGTCAACATTTTGCAGCAGCTTCCTGAGCACTGACTGTATTTATGCAGACTAACAATTCGGTTTTATTTCATGAATGCTACTTTATCTTCCATTTCGTGCTGAAACCTCTGAGAAAGCACCACAGCTCCCTGCATGGGCCCCTGCAGTTGGTGTGGGGACAATCAGAGTCTGTGAGGGGGCTGATTTTTCATTCAAATAGAACCAGAGTGGCACAAAAAGTTGGCCACTACCCTGAAGAAGAGCAGTCCTGCCAGGTTGCTTTCTAATCCTTCACTTAAGGATGGATCAGCTGGGTTCATTTCCCTGGTCATTTTGGAGATGTTTTCAAGCAGAATTCCATTGCTGCCAGGATCCAGGACTAATTTTTAATGGTCTGTTTTACCTGCAGTTTTTGGTCCTTCCCTAAGGGACTGAAATTTCTCAGAAGGTGGTGAAAACCACGTCTTTGAGTAGGTGGCCTGTGAATTCTCCTCCTGTGGGTAGAGAAAGTTGTTTTGACTGTGGGTTGTTTTTTAGGTTAAAACAGGACAAAATATGATCAGCAGGAGAAGTAATAAAGGAGTATCTCAGTACCCAAATGATCTGCCCTAGCCTGATAGCCATTCTAATGCTATTTATTCATAGACTCCACTTTCTTTTTCTTTTTTCCTTTTTTCCCTTGGAAAATCTTAGAGTGACAAAATCCATTTAAACCTGACAGGAAATACAGCAGACATCAAACATTACTGTACAAGTTAACTCTTGTCCTCATACCTTCCCTTTAAGTGGGATTTCTACATACTGGACCTTATTATCCCTGCCATAAAGAGGCCTTCCTTGTCTCTGTTCACATTTTGCAAAGAGACCTTTGTTTTCAGCTCTGAGGGTCACTCTCAGATCAAAAAGCCATTGTTGATAATCAAAAGCCTGAAAGTTTTCTGTGCCTGTGGGTCTTTGACTTCAAAATCCCTGCAGAAAAAATCCATGCCAAAGGAACTGCATGGAATTTCACAGAGTCACAGAATTTCTCAGGGAATTGATCCATATAACCTTGGCCAGTAACAACATAAATAGAGACAGTGTTAATCAGAGATGATTTCAATTAACAAGCACATACACGGGCTTTGGTCTTACCATCCCTGAGTCATGAAGTCATCCAGATCTTCCCAAAACATTCCTCCATCTCCCAAGCTACAACATAAGGAGGTATCTTCTCTTTAGGAAAGACTTTCCATATATATCAAAATATTTCAATTAATAATATGTATCAACCAGGGGGCATAAATGAAAAAAAATACCCTTGCATGAGGGATTGGAACATATGATGAAACAGGATGAAACCTGGTCTATTTAGGAAAGGATCTGTATAAGCTGGTACTTGATTTTAGACTTGGATGGGCTTCTTTAAACCAGGTAGCCCTTTCCAGCTCCCTATTTTCTAACGCTGGGGTCTTATAGTGGGTCAAAGAGGAATATTTTACACAAGCATTAAATAATATCCTTACCAATGCTGTGCCTGCAGATGCTCGACAGCAAAGGTTTTATGTGAGACTGCAGAACAGTCTACATCATCTCCCCATGCTCAGAACTTCTGCAAACCTTCACACTCCTCAGGTTTGCTTCTGCCAAAAAGGTATTTCCACTTCTTTATACAGAATAAGGAGTTCCAATGAGAACACAACAAACAGTGACAAAATAAAATGAGAATAAAGCCAGAAAATAAGAGTAATGCTCCTCAGCATTTATAGCTGAAATCAGACCAGGACACAGCACCAAAGTCCTTGGAATATCCACCCCAAGCTTTGAAGAGAAATCGAAATCATGACTAGGAGGAAGAAGAAGGGGCTCCTTCACATTTTTTGCAGTGCTATGGAGTATTCTGCAGTTTCAAAGCTTTCCTGAGCTAATTTCAGAGTAGGTGCTACAAAGCCCCATGCAGTGAATCCCCATCAGAACTAGAATAAATGAATCCCTTTAATCCATTCATTAAAAGGGGGAACATAGTGCTGGCATAAGCCCATTACTCCCAGCTTACTCACTGGCCTCGTTCCATCATTCCTCTAGACCTGTCCATGACCCTCTGTGTCTGCAGCTCAGGTGATGACAGAGCTCACCCAGGCAGATAAACTGAGCCACACACACATTTTTTCCATGCTAATCTTCCCCCTCACAGGGACACATAAACAACAGCACCAAGAACTCCTACATAAATCACACAACTCAGGAGCTTCGCCACCTGCGTATTTTTAATGCTACTTAATGCTGTGACTTTCCAGAACAGAAAAAGGAAGCACTCTGTGTCTGCAAATGAATAGAAAACAGAAAATAAAGCAGCCCATAAAAAGTCAGTGTTTGGGATTTCTTTTTTTAAATGGAGAATCCTGATTCATCACTATTTGACAATTTTGTCAAGATTTTTCTTCCCTCCTCTGAAGGCACCCTCTGGAAAGAGGAAGACAGACATAAAATCATTGTGACAGACAAAGGGCAGAATAAATAATTCCCCTCCATGCAGACCAATGAATCTTTAATTGAGCATAGAGACTGAAAGCTGCAATGGGAGACACTAATTCCACACTCCTGAAGTCCTGCTTAGTGTTTTGATTGCCAGGTTCAAATCCCTGTATCAATTCAGGGACAATGTTTCCCACATCCTTCATTTATTCTGTGTTAAAGGGCCAGGGTGGGTCTGTATCTCAAAATACCTTTTGCATTTCACAAGAAAACTTCCTGGCTTTTTTTAACCTCATTTTTAGCAATTTGTTCGGGTTTATAGACACACAAACACACACATATGTGTAAATACACACAGATAAACCAACAAGGGCAATGTGCAAAGGAAAGGCATAACTGAAAGCCACAGAGCAACATGTGAAATTATGATTTGATTAAAGCTGACTATTTCCATCGTTAGAAATAACACTCTATTAATATTAAGGCTAAATAAGTGCAATGCTTAATTATTAGATTAATCAGGCAGCAAGCTCTTCTTGGATACATCCAATAAACTATTCCAGACCATCAAGGCTGAGATCTCTCGAGGACAGCAAATCATGCAGAGTTGGGTTTTTCTCCTCCTATATTCTTTCCTCAAGGCTGAAACTATACATTTTGGGAAAATGAGGAGAACAGTTGAAGGAAATTCTGGGAAAATCAGACCACACAACTGTACAAGTACAATACTGTATGATAATTAATAAAATTTCCTTTTTTTCTTATATATATATATATATATATATATATATATAATGGGGTTAGTAAGGTGTATACATTTTGCCATCTAGACATTTTTACATTAGACACAAACATTAAAAGAAAAAGCTTTCAGATGGTACCTGAAGTGAGATTGTGATTGTGTGTTCCCAAACCTGAATCTGATTCAACTCATTTTGAAGGCCCTTAAAAGCCCTCCAACCTACACACCTCTCCCATTTTCCTGTTTCCATCAGGTACTGAAGGAATTATGACTTTGCACCTGTTGGAAACAATTAATTCAGGATGAGTAGAAGTCAACATCTAAGCATGGCAGTGAGAGCCACACGTGGATGCAATTCTCAAATAAATATGTGTCCTCTGTATGAAAAATCAGTGATTTGGGGGAAAATTCAACCTGTATGTTAGTTCTGAAGGCTGCTGAGAAAGATGCTCTGATATGGCAGGGATACATCACTGGTGTCAGTGTCATTCTTAAAAAGAATTGTCCAAACCTACGGGTTGGACTGAAGGTTGTAGAGGGAAATCCTCTGTCCATACTCAGGCCTTCCAAATTGTCTCACTGGGCCCTAATGAAGCAGCAATATTGATGCTAAGCAGCACAATAAACAATTAGTGGAATAGAAAAGTCAATATTAAGGGTACGGTCTGAGACACTCCCCCCACCCCCAGAAAGAAGAATAATTGAAAACCATAAAATCATGGACTGGTTTGGGTTGGAAGGGACCATCTCATCCCTTCCACCAGCCCAGGGTGCTCCAAGCCCCGTCCAACCTGGCCTTGGACACTTCCAGCAAACTAATTAATCCAAACACTCATTTCAGCCACTTTATCTCTAAGGAAGGCATTTTTTTAGCCCAGTGGAACTGTTAAGTCTCACACCCTGACCCTGTCTATTGCTCACTGCACAATGCAAACTGTCCCCTGGTGGGTTTGTTTTATTGCCAATAAGTAATAATAATAGCTGAAAATAAATTAACTTATTAGCATTGATTGACTGGGCAAGGATATAACTGAATTAAAAAAAAGAAATAATTACTCTCCTAGTCAGAAGAATCAGAAAAGAAATTTGTTAGTGAAATTTGTGCAAAGACTCAGTTTTTAGAATAAAAGACTGAGATGCCTTTCACTTCAGAAGCCTCATAACAAAGTTATATTCTACAATGCTGTTTTAGTAATGATTAGGTTTCCAAAGTGAATGTGATCGTGACTTAGAGGAAACTATATAAAAAATAATCAGATATCACCAATCTAAAAAACCCCCTGGTTTAACCACTTATTTCAAATAAACTTAGTTTTAAAGGTTAAAATGAGCTTTCTACTGCAACATTATGGACTGCTAACAACTCTGTGGAAAAGATGTATTTTTAGCAGCCTATGTAATCTCTAACATCATTAAAATGTCATGACATTCAGTCCATAAGCTACAAAGACCATTCTGAAAATTGAAAGGAAAAGAGATTTTGAAATAAATGACATGACCTTCAATTCTTTACCATTGAACAGAACTTAAGGTGAAATTACATGCTCCTAACACCCAGACAGCATTCAAATTGGTAAAAAACAAAACAAAACAACAACAAAAAAAACTGAAAGCATTTACAAGAAGTCTGGAAGAACTTAATCCCCTAAATTCTGAAAGTTTGGATGATAATCACAGAATCCTAGAATTCCATCCCATCATTTGGCCACAGTGCAAAAATGGAAAACCCCTGAGCTGTAGATTATTGCACACCTTTTGCAGGAACTGGAGCAGCTGGAAAGCTGAGCTGTTTGTGACACTGAGAGCACGCTGTCAGCACTCAGCCTGAACTGGGTGACTTTACAACTGTGTTTTTCCTCAACATGCAATAGCAACAAAATGTAATAAAAATGTTAATGAGGTAAATTAAGTGCAAGAAGTGAAATGATGCTGATAATACCATAACTCTGTGTCAGCTGTCTTGTGCACAACATCCCCACTGAGTTAAAGGAAGGAGGCGGCGTGAGCTGTTCTCTGCATGGAGCGTGACAGCTTCAGAAACCTAAACAATCTTCTCACACAATGAATTCAACAACAGAATGTCAGGAAAAAAATGGTTTTCAGGGGTGTGGAATATCTTTTATTCTGATGTTGATTTTCCATTTAGTTTAGGCCTACTAAAATTAAAAAAAAAAAACAAAAAAACACAAACCAAAAATTTGTAATATACCCAAATGCATGCCAAAAAAAGAATGATATTGGATACTACTGGTGATAGTAACCTGGTTTCTTTCTTGCTCTGTGCTTCTCATGCATTCTTACAGGAGTGTGTTTGCATTGCCACGTATCTGAATTGTAGGATACAGCCAGACTGTCCCCATTGACATAATTCTCCTTTGGGAAAAATCCTAGAGGAGCAAAATGACAGGCAGAAACTCCACATCCCACTGCTGACTCCTCTGTGCCTTTACCCAAAGCCCAAAGGAAGCCCAAAGGAATATCTGAATACCAAAAAGCTTCAAATCCCAATTGCAATGTTTAAGGAAAGCTCTCTTGGATTTCTAGAAATGCAGAGCACCTCAGTGGTCCCAAATGGCAAGTTGTCTGAAATTGGAAAGCCAGAAAAAGAAAAGAGAGGGGAAAAAAGAAAAAAAAAAAAAAAGGACAAACAAAAGCAAAAAGAAAAAGAAAACATTCACTCCTATTGAACTGGTCATGAACTCTGGGCTGCTTCAATATCCTGTAGGCATCTTTGCCATTTCACAGCGAGCCAGAGTCAGCTTCACTGGACAGCAGCAAAATTTGCATTTTATAGCGATCAGCTGCAAATTCCTGCTTCCCAACTTCCCTCTGAAATATGTATTATTGAGCATTTAAGCACTACACACCTTGCACTGGGTATTTCCTTGGCTGTACAACTGGACTGGTACATTACCCCACAAACAGTGGCACACACCCTGTTAAGATACAATATAGTGTATGCTGAGATGCTGTACCTACACCCAAACTGCTATTATATGCATCCCAGTGTACATATACATATAAAACATATAGATATATTACTTATTCTCGTCTCTTTTTATATTCTAGTCACTTGCAACCTGAGTTTTTCCCCCTTAGCTCTGTGTTTGTCACAGCACCCTGTTTTACCCACTTGCACTGTTAACATTCCTCCCACACCTGCAGTTCCTGACCTGTGGGGGCACAGGGTTATTGCTACCCAGTTCAGCACAGAGTATTGACTGCCATCATATTTTAATTTATTTGCTTTCAAGACCACTCAACTGGTTCTCAAATAGAGTTAATTCCAGCTTATTTTTTCATGGTTGGATGAGACTTGACTTCACATTGATGGCTTTTCTCCATCAGAAGCAGCCAAGATGGCCTTTGAATTGCTTATGCCTGGTTTTCTTTGACTTTCTTGCACTGAGTTTTTCTAAACCTGCCTGGATTTAACAATGGCCCCTTTTTCTACCATCCTCCTACACTTCTTTAGTTCTCTGCTACACTTAGATCTGTGCTGCTGCCCCAGGTCTATAGTTGCTGCATATGGTGGCTGGCTCATCTTTCCCAAAGTGTGTGACCTCTTGAGGACTAAACCATCAACTCATTGTCCATCTCAGTCTCTTGTCTCCTTTGCTGTACTGGGCTGCCAACACAACTCCATTATCTCATAACAGCCTCTGTTTCTTTTTCATTACTTTTATTTTCTATATTTCTCTTATTCTGGCATTGCTCTTTCTCTGTTTTCCTAGAATACCCATCCTCGAGGACATTCAAATTTGCCTAGATAAGACCTTGAGCAATCTAAGACTTGGAGGCTTGGAACAGAGACCTTTACAGGTGCCTCCCAACCTAATTAGTCTGTGATTGTCCATGGGAAGCAGAATCTGGGTTGTCCAATCTGCCTTGAGGCTGGATATTATTCACAATATCTGCACAGCACCATCAAACCCACCAAACTTTGCTCTGTATTTACTTGACTTTCTTTGGAATGGAAGTCTCGCTTACTTTTCTGCTTTGCCACCAACACCCTTTGTTAGCTGCTGGATACTGAGCTGAAGTAATGCTGGACTCAAAGTCCATGTATAGCTCTCTGCCATCGCTGCTTCAAGGCTTTTCATTTGCCCCGATCTGCTTTTCTCAGCAAATGATTCACCACTCCCATGAAAGCTCCTGCTTCTAATTAGAGATTCGTTACCATTTTCAAGGCTATTCCCAGACAGCACAGCTCCAAAACTGCACTGTTTATTCCTTCAATTTTTTTATTCCATGCAAGAGAAAACATAGAGAGCTCACCATGATCCCAACCCACTGAGGCCAGGAATCATCAAAATACCGAGATATTTATCTTACAGCCTATATAATTTCTCAAGCTATTTTCTCCCCAAAATAGGGTAAAAAACATCTTAATTCTGAAGTTGTCACTTCTGTTGCCTCTACACACTCAGTGCTTTTATGCTGGTGGCATGCCCAGTGGCCCTGGTGGCAGTACCTATGGACATTTCTTCGGTGTTTTTGGATTCAGCAGACAGTGACCACTCAGATTAGCTTGTTTGAGGTGACACCAATTAAAGGTCTGCACCAGGACAGAGAAACTCTTGCTTCATAATGGGGCTCTGTCAGAGCTTCGGCAACTGCAGGTCATTTTCAAGACTGACTTTATCTCCTCCAAACATTCATTTCCTACCCCTGACCACGTTTCCAGCTTTCAGACAGACCATTGTAAAAGCATCATTGGAAAGATGTAAAAGGTTTGCACAGGTAACATCAAAGAGCCAAGATTCCCAAATGTGTTCAGCTTTAGAATATCTGGGTTAAGGAAAAGAGGTCTTTTTGCCCAGAGGTCTTTTGTCCAAGGAGGTCGAGGAATCTCCATCCCTGGAAGTGTCCAAGGCCAGGTTGAACGGGGCTTGGAGCAACCTGGGCTGGTGGAAGGTGTCCCTGCCCATGGCAGGGGGTGGCACTGAATGGGCTTTGAGGTCCTTCCCAACCCAAACCATTCTGTGATTTTATGATAAGACCATTATTTTTTTCTTTGTCAGTCTTCATTAACTGAGTTTCTGATGAAGTCCCTCACATAATTTCACTGGGAAGCACAGCTGGAAGGCAGTTTTCCCACAGCACCACAGTGAAAATGAGCAACAGAGAGAAACTGAAATTCTTGATTTTTTTAAAAACCTGAAAAACAGTAATATGAAGCTCTCCCCTACAAGAAAATGTCTCTGTAAATGTGGAATACCAGCATGGTCCCAGCTGGTCTTGGATTAAAACATGTATCTGCAGGTGCAGAAATTAGAATCTCCCAGAACTCTCCTGCAATTGATGTCACGATGCTATAAAGGATGGATGGATGATATATGATGCTATATAGGACACAACCTCAGAACCGTATGGTCTCATCAAAGCCCTCCCTATGTCTGAGAAGACTCTTACTGATTTTTATAGATTCTGATCTATTTGATTTGATCTATTCTTATTTGATCTATTTCTTAGTGTGACAGTAGTTCCTTTGTTGCTGGAAGAAGACATGCTACATTATTCTGCACTGATAAGTTAGAAGTCTGTCTTGGAAACTTCTATTAAAAATAAAAAACACAAAACCCAAAAAACTAACTTCACTTACAACTTTCTGCTGATTTATCCCACTTTAACTTCATACAGATCATTCAGAAATAAATCAGATTTACTGCATCAGATTTGTTTTTTCCCTGGCATTTCCCTAATACCTCAAAATGATCAAGAAGCCAAACTCTGTAACAGAGTTGGCTCCTTCCACTATCTGAATATCAAGCTGTAGCTTTACACTTCATGTAACAAATTCATGTTATAAACAGCAAGTGAAATAATATTTCTTTTTAACACTATTTAACAGCAGCAGGGAAAAAATCCCCACTGAATACTGTAGTTTTCCTTGCATCAATGAGAAAATAAGGCACAAAGTCAGAGTAATAAAAGCAGAGCTCAGTCACATGGTGAGGTAGTTTAAGAAGAGTATTTCTGGAATAGTCAAGTGAAGTTAAGTCTTCCTACTGGAATTAAACAATGAAAGTGATGATTGCAAAACATCCCTGAATTAAATGCATTCCTAAGGATACTTCAGCTTTAAGCAAGACTCTCAACACAAAAATACAATTTTACCTATAAGAAGAAAACCTCACATTTTTATTTCCAGTAACAATGAAAGATGGAGAATACAGAAAGGCAGAAAAATAGAAATTAAAAGTAAATATAATTAGGGTTTAAAAATAAGACCGGTGAGCTATTTCCACATTGTTTTTTCTGCATGACTATTACGTATCACCAATGTAGGTTTCCTCTGCTTTGCTGTTTTTAAAATTGCCTTTCTTAAATGTGGTGTTTGCTTCTTCACACACTCCACTTTTCACTCTTCAGCCTCTCATTCCATTCTCTGCTCTCTCTGTCAGATAATGACGTGGTTCTGCCCTTATGGCCCAACCTGTGCATCACTCCATCTACTGGGATCACTGCTCCATGTGCTCCAACACCCTGCATGTGATGGGAGAAGGGCTGAAGGACACAGGGACCAGCCTGGCCACAGGTAACAGCCAGTCCCAGACACTGTGGCTATGACTCGGTCAGATTCAACTCTGAAACCCACAGTTCATTTTACAAAATTGCCACTGGTTACCTGACCACCTTAGCGAGCAATTCTCAACACCTACAGATTTTACAGAAGGTCACAAGGGGGGTTTTATCTTCCTTGTCTCAAACAAAAGTAAATGCACATCAGCAGATTAATATTAGCACCAAAAGAGCCAGCCCTGCCTAAAGATGTATGACTGAAAGCAAAGATAAATTGATGCAAGTCCTTTCTAGCTTTCACAACAGACTCTGAACACCAACTTAGTCAATGAAGTATTTAAACCCTCAGTGCTATGTGGGCTGCTGTATAAGATTAATATTTGAAAGTCTTTGGCAGTGCAAAAAGGTCTTTAATTTATTTTCCCTCTAGGCACCACGGTCAGCACCAGCACAGGGAACTGGCTCTCTAGTTATTCTTTTAATATCAAGGGTTCTGTGATATGAGGCTTCTATGTATAGTCACCATACATTGAGTGAGCCCTGAAGGACTGACTCGAGGAAAGCCTGGCCTCTGCACACACTGAATAAACACAGACCTCACCACTGGGCTCAGAGTCATTTGTGCTCCTGAGTCAGCACCTCGGGTGAATTTGGAATTCTGGGGTTTAGGGCCAGCGAGGTCGAGCTCGCCTGACTCAGTGCCCTGCCAGGAGAGGGTCTGCAAATGGGTCTGTGTGACATCCAGGCCACATTAAACCCTCAAGGATATGATCCTAATGTTAGTGAAGTCAGGAAGACTTGTGAGGATAGAAAGCAAACTCCCAAGTGTAGATTTTGCCTAACTCTCTCCTGCTTCAGCTGGGTGCACGGCACACCCCCATACACCCACTCAGATGGGAAAAGGCAGAGAATGAGAAATCCAGATGTTTCCATGGCAGTGCATAGAATGTGCATTTGCACAACTGCTTTAAGTATCTGGCAACTTCAAAGTCAGACACGCTGCAATGAAGACAACATTCATGGCTCCCTCTTCTTCAGGAGAGATGGGGGAAGTAAACAGTTCCAGAAAATATTCACCAGGAGGACTTTGGAAGTGCCATCTTCTTTTATTTGTGCTAACTACATATGGTTGGTACTACCAAATCCTCTCAAGGAACATATAAATGGGTATTTGAACACTAACATAATGTACTTTGGGCTTCTCATGTAGTTCATGGACAAGGGCATTTAGAGCAGGAACTGAATTACTGCCTGTCACAGATGCTCTAAGTCTTCCCAGCTTAAGTATTGAACTTAGTATCACTTGGTGCTCTCCATGAAAGGTTTTGTGCAATGCAAATTCTCTGCCTCGGAATGCAAGACCAAAGAATCACAGAATTGATTGGAAGGGACCTTAAATACCATCTTGTTCCAAACCCTTGTCATGGCAGGGACACCTTCCACCAGCCCAGGGTGCTCCAAGCCCCGTCCAACCTGGCCTTGGACACTTCCAGGGATGCAGGGGCAGCCACAGCTTCTCTTCCCAACCTGTGCCAGAATGTTTTTTAAGATCTAATCTGCCCTCTTTCAGTGGAAAGGCATTCCCTCTTGTCCTATCACTCCAGCCTCTTGTCCAAAGCCCCTCTCCCCATCTCTTGCAGCCCCTTTAGGTAAGGGAAGGTGTTATAAAGTCTCCCCAGAGCCTCCTCTTCTCCAGGCTGAACAACCCCATTTCTCTCAGCCTTTCAGTCTGTCTCCAGGACTGTCCAAGTGTATCACTATCCCAAAGCAGCCCATCTGCTCTGCACTCACACCCAGCAGGATGTCGGTGTGGAGCCTGCACAAAGCACATCTGTGACGTGGCCCCGTGTCACTGCTCCATACTGGGTATAAACCTGGCTCCGTGGTGTCCCAGCCATGAGCACACCCCATGGACAAGAGTAAGTGCCATACAGGGACCAGCATTAGGGGACAGTGGCTCTTGTCACCACAGCTGCCTTGGGATACACACTGTCTGTATGTTCCATGGGGTTTTCCCTTGGGTAAGGAAAAACTTGTGGTTTGCATGTGGATTAAATCACAGAAGTTCCTACACAGCATTTTAAGCACAATGTAATGAATGCAAACCAATGGATCTATTACATTATTTCCCTTCTACTGCATCAGAAATACTTTTCTTATATTCTGAGCAGTCATTTTGAAAGAAACCCTTCCAAGAAACCTGAGCATAAAATACAGACGTGCAAACACCACCACCTTCCACCAGGCACATCGACTGCCTGCAAAGGGATCCAACATTCTGGTTAAAATTCACTATCCCAAAGTTGCAGCACATCTCTCATCAGCCTATGGTTAGAAGGTGAAGTACAGAATCACCAAATCACAGAATGGTTTGGTTGGAAGGGACTTTAAAGACCTTCCAATGCCATGGGCAGGGACACCTTCCACTAGCCCAGGTTGCAACCTGGCCTTGGGCACTTCCAGGGATGGGGAATGTGGCAGCTTGAGGTTCTCTTGAGTTACCTGCTGGTCCAAATGGTTCTAATCACCTTTAGAAGATCGTGCTTGTTCTGAACACAGCATCCAAAGGGACACATGTGGGACCACAGCAGAGCAGAGACTCCTGCAGCCACTGTTTGGCTGGGGTGCAGGCGTGTTTATTTAACAATTCCAAGGGTTATTGTGGCTCCAGCACCCTGCAGTCCCTGCCCAAAGCTGCCACTGCACTGCACAGCAAAGCCCCCACATCCTGGGAGCAGTGACAGCCCTGCCTTGCGAGTCCCATCTGCTGGGAGGTCAAGGCTTCATTATCACAATTTGTAAATGGGAGATAAAAATGGATTCTGGCCAATTCAGCACATCTGCCGTGGAGCAACATCAGCCACCAGGGGCTGGGTTATTAAATGGAGTTTCTCCAGAGATAGGAACGGTGTGGAAGGCACAGCAATGCATCAGCTGCTTCTCCCTGGGACAAATCCACCTGACCCAAAGTCCTCACAACATCCCTGGATGGACTGTAAGACCTTGTGTCCTCTGAGGTCACGTCTGTCACGTCAAGAGGCAGAGACAAAACTAAAGCAGCACAAAACCTCCTGGCACGGAGCTGCCCACCCCATGGCCACACACAAATTCCACGGTTTGGACAAAATCTTCACTGTGGCTCAGGAGCAAGCGAGTACAAGAGGTGTGTTAGAGCTGTGCTAAATTAAAAAAGAATGGGAATAACATCCCTGAAGAATGTAATTTACAGCATGAACCCGACTCACCTGGCAAACAGAAAGCAGTGAGTCCACTGAGCCAAGCCCATCCATTCTGGGGAGAATGGGCTGCTGCAAATGGTGGTTCTAGTAATTTATTAAATTCATTTTCTTCAATCAGATTAAATAAGGAATTGTATTTTTATTAGGAGACTAAGCTTGTTTATAAGACATCCATTTCCTTACTCCTGAGCTATCTACAGAAAGAAGGAAAATATTTTTCTTTCCCGGTGTTTTGAAGCACCAATAAAACAACAGAGAGTTCCCAATAAATGCACAACTCACCATAAACCCTAAAAAGTTCTCCTCAGACTGAAGAATAACTGAGTTTTTTGGTGAGGTAAAGCTTGTTATAATAAATCTCCTATCATTTTATCTAAAGACACTACACCTGGAGAAAGACCATGACAGAAGCCAAATACAGCAGGTTCTGTGCTCTTGGTCAGCAAGAAATGTTTTTCCTTTTTTCCATAACATAGTTTGGCTCAGTAATTCTCACATAAAGATAAACAACTTTTTTAGTCGCCAAAACTAGTGTATTTATCATTCCAAATACTAAACCCCCACGAAATATAAAAGAAATATTTACAAATTAATTAATTAAAGGCTGAAAAAGGCTCTCACTCCCTCTTGTCACTGTCCCATTGTGACCATAATTCTTTTTAACTGGACGAATAATTCAGGGAAAAAACATAATACAACATTATAGGAAAAATTGTTGTATCTGTAATTAGAATAAGACAACAGAGTTTTTATTTTTAACTCCAGTGCTGAGCAGTTTTTTAGGCTCAGGCCATTCCTGCAGCAGTTAATGCCAAACTCCACTAGGTGTCACCTACTGCTGTATTTCTACTGGGAATATGAAAACGCTGGTGCTGAAAACGTCTTGCATTAATATTTCGATATATTAGTCCTTCCTTCTGTTCTCAGGATGAATCTATAAATTCCCATTCTATATATTACTTATGCACATATCTTATTATCACAACCGCTGTTGCTACTCTTAATTAAGCTTATTTTCTAAGAAAAATATACTTTCTTGAAGGCATGGAAAGCTGCCACATTCTCAGGGAAAAAAAAAAATCAATCTAACTCCAAAGGAAAACAAAACCTGTTCCATGCCTTTTTATATGACATTCCTTATGCCTGAATACTGCTATTTTTGAATGAACACATCATTTCTGAGCTCCAGCCAATCATAGGAATCAAGAGAATGGGGTGAGGCTGTGTCAGGGGAGGATAAGGAGCTGGAGAAGCCAGCTGGGATCAAACCCACCACAGTCCAGACAACACCCAATTATTGTAGACCTTTCCACATGTTAAGACAATCTTTACAACCCTCCCTGTATAATTCAAATCTACCTCTGGCCATTAAAAAGGCAAATAAAAATGTTGAGCTGGGATTTGAAAGTAGAAAATAAAGAGATTAATACAGTTTTCAAATGTATAATGGAGTTTGTGGAACACCAGTACAGAAAGGCATTATTGCTCCTGCCTGAGATGGTGAAAACATGATAAAAACTTCTATCACTGCTGTTCAAGTCTGATAAACCCCAAATAAAAGGACTGAAATAAAATTACTGCCAGTGCACTCAGCAGCACAGGGCTGTCTAGGCAAGGGATGGCACCCAAAGGAGCTTGCTGTGTTTACCAGAGTAAATAAAACTAGAAGGATTTAATATTCTGAATAGCAAAGAGCTCTAGAAGGAAAGAGCAGCAAAGGCTGATTCAAGTTAGAGGGCATCCCTGGCCCAAGAACAATTAGATATGATCATCAGTTAATTTAGATTAATTCAGGAAAGATAAGGAACCACTAAAATGTTAAAGTTTTGGAAATTACTTCTTAGTTTGGACCAACCATAGCTGACCAACTGTTTTCAAGGTGGGCATTTCTCCCTTTATCAAAGTTACATCATACAATTCCTGTTGGAAGAGGGTAGGGAAAATCAATGGCTTTTCATTAATATTGTTAATGTAACCCTGAAAATGAAGGCATGTCACAACTTAAATATAATTTTACTTTTTAGGTTATTACACTTCAACATTTCACTATCTCGAGGCATGTCATCTGTTTTCTACCTCAATGAAACAACACCCTATGATGTAGTAATGGTTTCTCTGTGATAAGGACCCAGATAGCACTAGACAAGAATAACTTCATTTCTTCTTATTGTTTATAGTATGTTCACAATCCTAGGCCCACAGCTACAGTCTTTAAAATGCTGATTTTAAATACTGCAAAATTAATAGTTCCCTTCTTTTGCACAGAGTTCATGCTACACACTGGATATTGGATCTGCAGGATTTAAGTCTCTTAAAAACTTCTGTGGTTAATTAACTCCTCAAACTTACCAATTGCTTTAATGCTTGGGACATACTGTATGGTTAAATAAGAGGTATCTGAATTTGTGCTTCACACTCTGATAGGCACCAACAAAGAGGGAGGAAGGAAAAAGAAGAGGGGAGGGAAGGGAAGGGAAAGGGAGGGGAGGGGAGGCGAGGCGAGGCAAGGCAAGGCAAGGCAAGGCAAGGCAAGGCAAGGCAAGGCAAGGCAAGGCAAGGCAAGGTCCAAATTCTATTTTTTTAAAAAGAAAGGTTTTTTTGGTTTTTTGAGGTTCTTTTTTAAGAATTAACAAGATCAGATAAGAAAGGTGCAAAATGAAGCAGAATTTTCCCTGCTACTGGATAAGATGGACCAGTCATGTCAATGAGAAACATCACAGCTCCAAACACTGTGCCATCAGATGTTTCAAGGCACACAGTCCCCACTAGATAATGGAAGTGCAGGTGGGAGAAGCCAAAGCCCCTCTCTGATGCTGCCACACTCTTGGGTCAGCACAGTTTATCCTTCCAGGGAATCCACAGCCCAGCCCTGGAAGTGTCCAAGGCCAGGCTGGACGGGGCTTGGAGCAATCTGGGCTAGTGGAAGGTGTCCCTGCCCATGGCAGGGGGTGGGATGACATGGGCTTTAAGGTCCCTTCCAACTCAAACCATGCTATGATTCCACATTTTTCTGGGATGGTTCATAACACAGCCAAACTGGAAAATGTCTCTGAGTTTTTCCAGTTTCAAGGTGACTTTTGGGAATCATATTTAGCAAACTAAATAGAAACTGGTAAAAACAAACAAACAAACAAACAAATAAATAAATAAAATCTCTGTAGAAATTTCATTTTGTATTTTTTTATAACTTCATCCATGTAATCAGACAGTGTTTAACTCAATGGAAAATGTTTCCTTTATTATTAACAAAGCTGGTGCTGCCTGGGTCACTTCCTATATGGATTTCTATTGTGTCTCTATTCCTACAGCTTCTCTTTACCTGTTTCTATCAACAACTCCCTTCATTTCAGTCTCTATACTAAGAATGCCCATAAAATTTTGGTGTGTTGACAAAAAATGCAGTGTCAAACACCTATTTGTACTTCAAATTTCATATGCTGAGCTTGCAAATGAGGTTTTAAATGGTTTCTCTCAACAGTCACTTAGTGAAAAGCTCTGTATAGCCCATGGATCCCTAAGCATTTTAATCAGCTTCAATTCCCACTGTTATGGGAAGCTTTACCCCCTCACCTCCCATGTACATTTATTTGTAATATTTCCATATGAGTAGTGGTTTACAAAAGATTCAGTAGTTGGGCTCTGAACAAAATAACCTGTGATTTCAGTAGGGGCAGCCAAGTCAGTCCTAAAAGTCACTTTTCTTTTTTTTCTCACAATATCCCTGAGAATGGGGAACCCCCACCCTAAATAACAGATGGTCCTGTACCATTCTCCCTTTTCCCACTAAATTAATTCACTGTTAGTATTAGCCAGAAATATCCCGACTTACTAAATATCTTGCCATTTTTTCCAGGCAAATCCCACAAAACACAAATGCTTCCCTCTGATCTTCGAGAGACATTTGGAAACTCGAGGTGTAAAGAGCATAGTCGGTCTCCAAAGCAACCACAGGAGCACACAGGAATCTGCAACAAACTCAAACAAACTGGTGAAAATTCAAATTACGAGATAATTCGAATGCTCCCGGATGAAAATGAAAGATTCACTCCTTTGGCAGCTTGGCTTTCCATGCCCTCCCCCTCAAGAACGGAAGGATTCACGTCATAGCCATGAGTGAGAATGTGTATTTTTGAAACATCCAAAAAAGCATGTCTAGCACTAAATACTACGGATTGGTTACGAAGCGGAAGAGAAAGGGCACCCTGAAAACTGGTTTGAATAAAGAAGTGTTTCCACAAAATCTCGTGTCAGGAGCTGGACTTGACAATCCTTGTGAGTCCCTTCCCACTCTGGATATTCTGTGACTCGATACCAACCACATCTCAGGATATTTTAAGAAGCAACCCCAAGGCCACAAACTGGGCAATGTGTTTTCCTAATGTGGAGCAGAAATTATGGAGCTCCCAGAAGAGAACATCATACCAAGGTGAGACATCAGTCTTGCATGGTGAGGATCTGCTTGTGGCTGATTTTGATGACACATTTTATAGTGTCTACCCATGACCAAGGTGTAAGAATTATTTACTTATCCCTTCCTTTTTGAACCCAAATGCTTCATTGATAGGGGTGAGACTGGAGCAGATCTGGAGGAACAGGCTAATAAAATGAGAGGGGGGAAAAGAACAACAATTTTGCATGATTTAAAAGGTTAAAGGCCAGGTATGTAATAACAGAGGGAATCTGATGCACCTTCTCATTTTAAGACTTAAGTGGAAAGAAGGTAGATTTATCTGGAGAAGGTCTAAAAGAGGCCCTGGAGATGCTTCAAGATCTGGAGCCAGGCTGGGAGAGCTGGGGGGTCATCTGGAGAAGAGAAGGCTCCAGGGACACCTGAGAGCCCCTTGCAGGGCCTGAAGGGGCTCCAGGAGAGCTGGAGAGGG
>JAWWEE010000122.1:70536800-70547817 GCA_035221455.1 Xenops minutus
CTGGATCCCTGGCAGTGTCCAAGGCCAGGTTGGAGCACCCTGGGCTGGTGGAAGGTGTCCCTGCCCATGGCAGGGGGTGGAACTGGATGGGCTTTAAGGTCCCTTCCAACCCAAACCATGCTGTGGTTCTGTAATTATTTTCCCCAGTCAGAACAATAAACCAGACTTTCTATAATTTATTTTTTAATGGCAGTTTTCCAGTGACAAAATAGAATGATGTATTTTAGTCATATGCTGACATTTTTATTAATACACTGACACAACAGAAACAAAATAGTAAAACACATGAGAAATGATTATTTAGAATGGCTGTGAAGGGTAGTA
Source organism: Xenops minutus (assembly GCA_035221455.1). Taxonomy (NCBI): domain Eukaryota; kingdom Metazoa; phylum Chordata; class Aves; order Passeriformes; family Furnariidae; genus Xenops; species Xenops minutus. The sequence continues at coordinate 70,537,125 of JAWWEE010000122.1, forward strand.
ATGCACAGGGGATGGTAGAAGCCAGACCCCACAGCTAAAATTTTCTCAAGTATTGTTAATATAGTTTTCATTTCTCTCTAATTTAGTTATCTGAAGACGGTTGAGAATTTATTATATAAAACATTTGCACTCTTAGAAGAATTTCAAAACTTAAAATGGAACTGGACCACTAGTCATCCTGAAACAGTTTCATCAGGGATTATAAAACACTTTAAAAAAACCCCACACCCTATAATTTAGTCACAATCTGAATTCTTAGTGCCAAAATTACAAGTAAACCCTACAGCAGGAAAAGGACATGGCACATTCCAACCATCCCCAATGTCCTGGCTCCTTTTAACCACACGGATTACAGGGAGCAAGGGGGTTCCAAAGCACAGAACAGACAAGTCAGCCCCCAAAATCCTTGTTAATCTCACCAAGAAGCAAATTCTTACTGACCCCCACTCTGCTGCCTGGAACATCCTTAAGCAGATGAAGTTAATCTCAGTAGGAACATCCTGTCTGTAATACATGTCGAGGTGAGATTCCTCAATAAAGCACAGCAAGCCAGAGAAATGACAAAACCAAAGTAGGAAGAGGAATGAAGTCTTAATGATTTTAAAAGGCCTTGAATTATGAGAGGAATGGATGATAAACACACTCCAAATCTTAGTTATATCCAAAGGTTGCAGTCTAAAGAGAAATGTTCTCTGAAAAGGAAAAGTCTTATTATTTCATCATAATCACTGCAAGGAAAATAGGTAAATACTTTATAGTTTTCTCCAAATTTTGATTAAATTTATTCAGATTTTTTTTTTTCTGTTTCTCTTCCACTTACAATCAAAATTTTCTTACTCAATTGTATAGGTTTGGTTTTGTTTGTTTGTTTGTTTGCTTTCTTTTTGGCTCTCCACAATTATCAAGTTAAAGATGTTAAGATCCATCCACTGCATACAAACATCACCAGGCAAGGGTAGCTGAGCAAGATACAATTGAGATTTATAAGGTACTTGAACAGTATAAGCACAAGAGTGGAATTTTGTGATTGATTCACTAACAAAAGCCCTTCAAGAAACTGCCCAGCACAAGGAAAAATTCCCTCACAAATCTGTGTCCTCTTAACAGATCAAAGACAGTCCATTTTCCCAATGAGGGGAAGTTATGGGCAGAATCCAGCAGGGATCTGCTTTGGTTCTCTGCTCATCTTTATGTCTATAATTGAGCTAGAGCTGGTGAAGGAGTGAAATCTGCCCATGTTACTGAAATACCCAGCATGGTTAAAACCAGCTCAGTATTAAAGTGTTGCATCACCCCAACAGCAATAATTCCTGAGAAAGGAAACCTCATGTGAGTTTGAGTTGTCCTCTGAAAGCACAGCTGGAAGGTTCTGGGATGACCAACAACACACACACAAGGAACTATTTTGAAAGGCTTGGAGAAGAATGCAGACACCAATACCATGAAACCCATACAGATGTGGGGGGCACCTCTGCCTTCAATGCCACAGCTGGACCAAAGAACAGAAAATACACACAAGAGTAACAAAGGTACAAAAATTCCCCCATTCCAAATGAGTTTTGTGCAGAAAGGGAAAAAAAAAAAAAAAAAAGGAGACCTATGCATTTATAAACTTAATGGAAAAGGTGAACAGAAGGTAATTATTCATTGTTCTCATTACACAAGACCTTGGGGAAAACTGCACTGAGTGATTAGACAGAGGGAAAGAAATACTTTCTCACATACAAACATTTGTCATAGATATCTCGGAGCCATACATAAAAGTACTCCAAAAGCAGTTAAACAAATCCAAGAATTATTAAACAAGATGTCACAGATGGAACTTTTATCTCAAAAATTCCTTGAATCTAAAAGAGAGGGATAACTCAGCACTTGTCCTGCTTTGTTGATGACTTTGGGAACTGTTCTCAGCTGCTCTTTGGTCTCCACCTCAGCAGATCCAGCTACATTCCTAATCTGTGGCAAACACCACAACTTCTCTCTGCTCCCACCTGTCCCAGCATCTCACACTGCTCTCCACACTGCACCCATCACTCTGTGCTGTTTAAAATCACAGAATCCCAAAATCACAGAGAGGTTTGGGTTGGAAGGGACCTCAAACACCATCTCGTTGTGCTCCCCTGCCACCGTCCACTAGCCCAGGTTTCTCTCTCTCTCACTGAAAGCATCTCCTCCCACCCAACCCTCCTAACACGTGATGGAGCCCATCCACACCAAACCTTTCCACACAACCCTGAGCTCACATCCCGTAACCCAGAGAGACCTCTGTGGCTGCTGCAGCTGCTCCTGCTGTGTGTGATGAGGCTCCAAGCCATGCCCTGCCAGCCACTGTTCTTGCTGCTCTCTGATGCTGAGCTCTCCTACAAGCTCCACTATCCCTGCAGAAGCAAAGCCCTTTGCACTCCCTTTCACAGAGATCAAACCCCAGCAAAAGCCCTCAGGCAGGAAGCTGTTATCCAAAAGTGACATGATTCTGGGAGCCACAAAGGAGGACAGAAAGGAGAAGAGCAGGTATAGCTTGTTTCCAGGCAGAATAGGTTACAGGGGATAATTTTCTTTGCTTTTTGCTTCTCTTTTCAGTTCTCTCTTTGGGGGGGGAAACATCCTGCGTCATTTGCTAACATAAAGTGTTCTTCTGGAGTGTGAATGCTTAGGTCTTCAACAATCAGGCAATTTATTCAAATGTCTAAAGATGGATATAATAGAAAATAATAGAAAATTCTCTCCTGTCAGCTTAAAAAAAAAAAAAAAAATCAAAAAACTCCATTGAGATTCAATGGTTTCTGTATTGTTGTATCTCATCTTAGAGAGGCTTAAATAAAACCTTGAGAACTCCACAAAGAGTCTGTGAATGGGTTAGACTTTTGTGTAAAAAAATGTTTCTTTTCCAGAAGGCATAAATAATTACTGGGAGAGCAACCATAAGTCTCATCCAAAGCCAGTAGGAAGACTCCTACTGACTTCACCATATCTGGAATGAGCCCAGAGTTTGTATTATAGCTCAAAGTATTTTTATACTGGCATTGTGATGAATTCCTACAAGAATAAAGTTTTAAAATGTTAAAGGGGAAAAAACAGGTTACGCTGCTAAATCCGGGGAAATTTTGGAATGGATGCGCTTCCTACACTCGGAGCATCAATCCTGCTCTTCTATTCCTGTCTGCAACAGCATAAAAGTCCCACTAGGTGTAAAAATCTCCTCCTAATGCTGCCTCCTTTTCAATACATACAAGACAAAATGCACTCCCTAAACATATTTCCCTTCCCAAACCGGTAGTTAAGTAACAATTTCATCTCCTCTCCTGCTCCTCATTCAGCTCCCACAGCCCCTTCCTCCAGCTCGAAGCATTTAAAGGGCTTTATACCTGTGTGATTAAATTTGTGAGGCTGTTTATTTCTTGCAGTGATTTGAGAAATAATCTATCAATGGAGCTTTCAGCTCCTCCATACAATATACTTGGCAGCACGGACTCTTCTCTTTAAGGGATAAATCAGGTTTTAAGCTCCCACTGCTTAAGTCAGGCTGAGAGGCATCCAAATCACCAGGAATGAAACTCCTTCAGGAAGTTTCTTAGTGCAGGTAAGAAAAACATTTTGGTAAACAAGGTGGGAATCTTTACCTACAAAACCTTTATCTACGCAAACTATCAACAGATTAAAAACACCCCAACAAACTAATCCAAAGCTACGTTGCTCAAGGGATTATTGGTGACTTTATATTTTACACTTTCAAAACAACTCAGGGAAGAACTGCTGAGCACATCTACAACACTTCATTAAAAGTATTGAGATGTTATAATGGAGAACATGGGATTTTTTTCATCAGACAAGAAAAAAGCAGTGAAAACTCATTCCCCTACAAGTGTCAGGTCAGCCAGGATCACAAATCATGAATCTGAGCATCATTTTTTTCTTCCTCACAGCATGTCAGATACAGCTGCTGGAACTCACATGCAATCCAGTGCTGGACATCATGAATTTCAGAGTGGAATGTTGTCAGAGAGATGAAAGACTGCAGGAATAAAATATTAAGGGCAAGAGGGGGTGAACTCATCAATATTTGTACTTCTAGAGGACCTGAGCCTTGGCCACACGCTCCTGCACTATCACTGGATGGCCCTTCATATAAACAGCGTTTTTTAATTATTTTTATTTTTCTTTGCTCGGTGAAAAATGGTGGCAATTACATAAAACTGCAGAGCTACCAAGAATTTAATTTTCTGCCTTAACAATACAGAAATCAGGCATCAGCACAGCTTCTCTAAGTGAGATTGGCTTCATTTCCCTGTCTCCCAGACAGGAAAAGCTCCCTCCTTCCTTCCAGAATAAAACACACCAAAAATCACAATGGCCTAAGGGAATCCCCTGGACAAGAGATCCCCTCCAGAACACGGGCTCGTGGAAAGAGAAATGTTGGGAGGCTCCAGAGAGCAGCCTGAGGGAAACTCCAGGCACGTGCCTGACCCCAAACACCTTCTCTCCCCCTTCTCTCAAATTTGACACAGAAAGAGAAATATTTCAGTGGAATGGGATTTCTAAATAAAGATTTAAGCATCAGAACTGGGCTGGTTTTGGAGGGGACTGTTATTCTGGTTTCTAACTTGACTAAATCCATTATATACTAAGTATGATAAATTTACTGAGAAGTCACTGATTGTATTACTGAGCAAATCAAATAAAGGGGAGCCTACTTTAATGTCAATATTGCACTGTATTTTAATTTCTGGTGTCTCAATAAAATCAGCTGAAATGTCTATTCTTCCTCCAATAATTTATTTTCCGGGAGTTTTTTGCAATGAGTATTAATGCCCCTTGCTGATCTCATGTCACCGATATTAGTATTTATTGTTGGGTCTGATTAGCTCTACTATAATTCACGGAGAACAAGGCACATCACAAATAAGAAATGCTGTAGATCACCACAGAAAGCAGAAGTTTAGGCCCAGTTCTACTAAAGCACTTTATTGTGCACTTGCACCAAGCCCATCTCCACGTTTGAGGCAGGTACAGAACGTGACATGCTTTATCACATCCCAACCAAACCCCCAGCTTTGTGAGTGGAAGAACAAGTGGTCATTATTTGTGATCATGTGCATTTTGTGGCTGCCCCATCCCTGGAAACACTCAAGGTCAGGTTGGAAGAGGCTCTGAGCAACATGATCTTCTTGGAGATGTCCCTGCCCACGTCAGGAGGCTGGACATAGATGGGCTTTAATGGTCCCTTCCAACCCAGACCACTCTGTGATTCTGTATTGAAGTATTTCCCTTCCAGTTATTTGGAGCAGTCCAGGATTTTGACATCTCTTGGAGACTGTTCACATTGTCCCAGTGGCCAAAGGACCCCCACTCCCAGAGGGAAGAAGTCTGAATAATAGACATCTGAGAGTACAGCAGCAACAAACTGATAAAACTCCTGTCAAATCTCTCAGAAAAGAAACCAAACCAGGCTTTGGCAGAGCATCTCACTCTGTAACATAAAACCAAAACAGAATAAAATAAAAATTAAATAATGCATATTTCAGCTTCAACCTTTTAAAACAGTTCGTGGTGTCTTGAAAGCTTTTTTGGAGATTGGTATTTCAGATACTCATGTCTTCCTCACATGCCAAACCCATTTGGTTTTCCACCAGGGAGCTTTGCAGGATGCTTTCATTATCCCTCAGGCATCAAAATATAGGGGTGATCAATGTAGGGACTGAATTGAAGTGAAAATTATGCAAACTTTATTCCCCTTTTGAAATACGTGAGTGCAAATTATCACTGAGTCTATGGCTGATTTAATTTATTGTGTTTATTTATTTACTAATGGGCAGGAAAGAGGGGTGACTGCTAAATTAATAAATATATAAACCCCCAAATTATTCTGGCATTTTTGCTGTGTACACATTGGGCACAAAGTTCCTGAGAAGTCTGAATGAAGATCACTTGGAAAAAAAAGGCTCTTCCCACATCTAAAACTGGCAATATCTGGCACTCTGATTTCTGGAAAATGTAACTCAGAGTTACAGAGAATTAACTTTAACCAAACTCTTTTATAAAAGAACTCTGTTCCCAAGGAAGCAGACATAAATTGTAGGGACGAAAAGACCAAAAGCCAATATGTGAGGCTGATTAAACATTCTGCAGAAGTCAGTTTTATACCATAATGGCAAATCTGCAAGCAAATTTCCATTGCAAATGTCATTTATCTATAAATATTAACACATAAATATTAGCTACAGCTATTTCATACAGCCACATTAATAGAACTCGCATATTCACGATGAAAATAAAACAGTTTACTGTTTTTTAATTTTATCACTTGTAAAACAAGATTTCTGGACACGATTTTTACAGCTGAATTATATAATTAACAAAATAAAATTACAGCCCTGTGGGCACAGCATGGGAGATGAGAGTCACCATCCCAGGTATACTTTGTAGGAAGAATCGTGACCATTTTAAAGATAACAGCAAACTTCAATAAGCAATATTACATTGCTTTCAAGATTTCCAGTTAAGAATGCTCTAGAGAGAACTGTAACACCATAACACAAGTCATCACTATAACCATAACACTGGTTGAAACCCATTCAAAAAGAACCCTAGAACCTTCCAAGCTCTGCCAAGCGATGTCTGTTTGGAGGTGGAATATACTCCCAGGAGAAAAAGCAGATGATCTTTAATTGGCAGAGTTAAAAACATCACAGGAAGAGAAAAATCCAGGCTTTCTAGGAAAATTGAATGAATTACCTAAACTGGCTTTTTATTCATCTTGCAAAACACTGTCAAGAGATGGAGCAGGGAGATGGAACTCTAAGGTCATTCTACAGCCCAAACTGGCAATGCCCCCCTCTAAGCAGGTAAGAGTGAATAAGGAGCTGTCATATAAATTTGGGATAGGCATTCCCACAAAAGAGAAAACCTAAAAACAGGACTTGAAGGCAGAGAATGGGAAGGAGCACAGAATTTGTCTTACCTGGTATGAGGCACCCTAAAGTTGTGCCTGTAAACTACATTAGACAGGAGAGAAATGCACACTCAGTGTGATTCCCCCCATCCTAAACAGGCACCTAAGGCTAAAATTATGCCCTTGCCTCCTTTTGCTGACGATATGGAAAACACAGGGATGCTTAATTTTAATTGTCTAAAGAGCAGGTGAAGTGCAGGAAGAGCAGAGCCTTCACTTTGACCTGCAAGAGCCCAGCTCAGCTGAATCAGCACCGGGGAGAAATGAAGAAGAATGGGCTCAAAAATCAGATTTTCATTGCTTTTCCTCATGCACCTAAAGAGCAACACCAACACATTTCATGCCCACCTCTCTCCTGAAATAGCAGTGACAGGCTGTTCCTTTTCCAGGGTGAAACACCCGAGTTTGCCCCAAACACACATGGCTGTCCCTTTTTTGATACATAATACACAAAAAATACAAGGAAGAGCCGTGGCAGCTTTTCCTGTTGGAATGTTCTATGAACTTCATTGATTCTTTTGAAATTGGTCTGAGTTTTGTGGTTACTGAATTACCAAAAATCTGTGAGGTGATCACTTGGCATAGCTTTGCTGCCCAGAGAAGCTGTGGATGCCCCAGCCCTGGAAGTGTCCAAAGCCAGGATGGATGGAGCTCTAGTGGAAGGTGTCCCTGCCCATGGCAGGGGCTTGGAACCAGATGGTCCATAAGGTTCCTCCCAACCCAACCCACTCTGTAATTCTGTGATTTGTGTTTGATTCAGTCTGTTAAAAGAAAATATATATTATGTGAGCTGCACTCTGGGTATGGCACCCCAAGGAAAACCATTTTACCTATTTCATGCTTTTCACTACAGGCTCTCTTTGTCAAAAAACTGAACAAAGGTTTATCTACCACTGCTTTAAATCCAAATTCCAGGGGTTAACATGGTCTTAGGAAACAGCTTAACACAGGAACTGCATAAAACTGACCAGTCTGTCCCAGGCACACTTGGAAAACCTTTGAAAGGAAATCGACAGGGACAGAGCTGATCAAACCCAGAAATAATGCCAGATGAGAACAATTCCTTCAAGCTGAACCAATCAGTTCCTTTCCGAATCATAACCACGGGATGATCATCTCTAGATTTATTCCCCCATCCCTGGACGTGTCCAAGGCCAGGATGGACAGGGCTTGGAGCACCCTGGGCTGGTGGGAGGTGTCCCTGCCCATGGCAGGGGTGGCACTGGGTGGGCTTTAATGTCCCTTCCAACCCAAACCATTCTGGGATTCTATCATACTATGATTATATTAATCACTCAGCCACCCCAAATCTCACAATAAATAATAATAAGGCAAATTTAAAATGCATTATTACATGAAATGCAGGCGGGATTTTGCCCTCCCCTTCTGTGGCATTAATGAGCATTGGGGTCTATGAATTCACAGTGCTGTATTACAGCTTGCTATTCTATTGCCAATAACCTAAACCACCTTGTGTCCTTTCAGAAATGACTTATTTATGGAGTTAGAATAACAGAAATCGGGTCTGCCTGGAAAATCAGGCCCATTTGCTTTCCAACAGACCCTTGCATGGACTTTGGTGGCACCTTCTTTGCCAAAGTCCCAGTGTGTGACAAGAGACCGCATTGACTTCACCCATTATGGGCACAAGTGATGCCCAGCTGGGGCCACATCTCTTCCCCTCCCCCAAGACCTGGGGATCATTCCATTCTTGAAGGCATTAAGTGCTCCAACTCCTTTTGCCAGGGGTCACACTGCCTGCTTCTCATTCCCACCAGATGGAGATGGTTGCCAAGGTAACAGCCAACATCACCTCTCTCTGCATCCTCCCCCACCACCTCCCTCTTATCCTCCCCCTCACAGGGTTATTCCTTTCTGCCTGAGCTTTTTCCCTGTTCAGACAGCCTGATGCCCAATGGGAATGATGGGTGTGCTGCTAAACTGTGGTGAAAGGACATCTGAGTGAAACGGGGGTGGATTTTGGTCTCGCTGTTGCTGGAGTGGAGGGAATTTCACTCCTCACATTCAGGAGGATTGGACTCCGTGGGATTTTAACCTAAATGAGAGCAGAGCTGCTGACAAAGGCCAGTGTGTGCCCACAGATCTGATCTCAGCCCTCGCTCTGTGATTGTGGGAGACATTTCAGCTCAATCCCAGCCTGAGCCAGCTGCAAAATATGTATTGACATCTCAGCTGGCTCCTTTTGTAGCCAAGGGGTGGATTAGTCATCCTCTCCTTCCAGCTTCTGAGCCTGAGCTGTCTCTGCTGAGGAACAAAAAGGCTTTGGATGCCTTGACTCAGCCAGACATCCACTGCCTGGACACCTACAGAGTGGGGAGATGCATCTCACTGCTTGGGCACCCTGGGCTGAAATTCGTCATCCAAATGTACGTGTTTACAGAGCTGACATCTCCATCTGAAGGAATTCTCTAGATTCTCTTGGCAGCTGATGGAGACAAACAGGCACCCCCAGGGCACAGTTCATCCCACGGCAAGGGACAAGTGTGGGGCAGGAAATACCCTACAGGAGATGAGACAGGGGATGAAAGGAGCCAAACCCAGCTGCTGGTGGGGTTCTTCTCCCCCCATCCCTTGTAGCCTGGAGGGGAAATTCAGTGTATTGGAGGGAAGATTGGAGGAATAGGGCTGGGATTGCAGAAGAACCTGTCTAGCCATGGTACAAGCCATGGCAATGAGGATATTGGTCAGTAGACATGTTCCTCTCTTCCAGCAGCTTCCACAGATGTCCAAGGACCATTCCTACAGCTCTGGGTGACCAACCATTGAAGGTGATCCATAGAAAGGTCTTTGCCAACTCCTTTCCCTCTTGGTTTGCTTTCCATCTGCAGGAGGTGCTGGCTGAGAACACTGAATAATTGTAGAATCACAGGAGGGTTGGGTGGGAAAGGAGCTTAAGGATCATCTAATTCCAACCCTCTGCCTTGGCTGGAACAGCCAAAGTCCTTGGGAGTTGGTTCTATCCATTATTTCAGTGAAGTTCCTGCCAGAATGTGTTTTCTTGGGCAGCTAAAAATCAAATCCTGCTCATCCTCAGGCTGTGTGCAGGACAGTGAGATGAATCTGGCACCTCTGTCTGTCTGTCTGTCTGTCTGTCTGTCCCCAGGTGGACACAGCCCAGAGGAGACTCAGCCAGAGGAGAGGGAGGTCCTGGGTTGTTGGTGCTTGTGCAGCCCCCAGAGCTGCCCTTCAGGACCTGCAGGCAGCACCAGCTTTCAGCCATGCCATGTTTTCCTGGCAGCTCCCAGCTCAGAGCTGTTCCTGCTCTGCTCCTGAGGGACCTGCCAGGGATTTCCAGCTCTGCCCTGGGGAGGAAAGTCCTCAGTGGGACCTGAGACAGAACCTCTCTGGCAGGAACACCCAGCCTTCAGTTCTGACATTTTCCCCTCTTTCTCTGATGGTTGTTGCTCTGCCAGGATCTGCTGGGGCATATTTAGAGCTGGTGTGAGCAGGGTGGGGCTGGGCTCAGCTCAAAGTGTACTGCATATGATATATTTTTCCAGGGAATACTTTAAGAACCTCCAAGACAGTCTGCAAGGAATGCATCTTTGGAAAAGGTGTCCTGCTCATTTTTCCTGATGGAGCAGCAGATCCACACTCAGCCTCCACTCTGGTACAGAACTTTACTCAGGAGATACTCCAGGAGCTCAGGAATTCCTCCCTGGGAGGGTGGGCAGGCCCTGGCACAGGGTGCCCAGAGAAGCTGTGGCTGCCCCTGGATCCCTG
>JAWWEE010000122.1:70547917-70564018 GCA_035221455.1 Xenops minutus
ACCCTGGGCTGGTGGGAGGTGTCCCTGCCCATGGCAGGGGTGGCACTGGGTGGGCTTTAAGGTCCCTTCCAACCCAACCCATTCTGTGATACTTTTACACTGTACATGGAAACCAAAACCTGGGTGAACCCCACTCGGGGAGTCAATGTATAAAGTTCTATTAATTTTAATAGACTAAGAACAAACTAAGATTTTTTTTCCCAAGATGACTGTGGTGGGCTGATATCAAATATCATTTAATATTTTCCTGACATTTATTAACTTTTATTATCCTAATTGTTAAACAGGAAAAAAATATTCTATTACATGTGCAAACTTATGCAAGTTGAACTATCTTAGGCCAACATAGCTTGGCTCTGCCTAAAGATAGAGTATATTGGTCCTGAAAAACTAATAAAATATCAAATCGTGACTGCAGCATTTATTCATCTTTTCCCCCAATATCTGCCAGAGAAAAGGGGCACAAGCAACACGTTCTGAGAAGAGCTGAGACTCTCTGGATCTCTTCATTCACACTGTGCCTGTCACAGCTACTGTTCCTTGCAAGGGGCTACTCATAAGAATTATTAGTTAGATTAATTAATAAGAATTTCCCACTGCCTACACAGGCAACCACTCCCAAAATGCAAGAAATTTCAAGTCACAGTCTTAGTCATCTTGCAACTCAAATAATTCCACTGCATAAATAACTGTGAAATAAATACCAGCATTTGATTAAAAAGTCCAAAAAAATAAAAATGCAACAGCGGCAAATTGCATCCAATATTCTGTTTGGGAAAATACAGAAATGAAGCTATTGCCTTAGGGCAGGAAATGTGATTTTCTTTCAGTATGGAGCATTTAACATCACGGGATCCAAATCTCGCTGATAAACATGTCTAGCCAAATAAAACAGTCTTTTCCAATAAATCTCCACACTTTTAATCAACTGGCTTATCGCAACTAAATATTTATTTGCTAATTAAAATCTTAAACACAGGGCTTTTAAGATGAAGGGAGTGAAGGCAGTGGGTCTGTATTTGTTGGCTATGAATCCTGGGCTGTTTTTTGCCTGCAGTTTAAAGGCACTGAGGTTTGAGAGCTCGTGCAATGCTGGTGGGAACCCACCTGCAGACTTTTCTGTACTTGAACATGATCCTACTCAAGAGAGAACCCCTCTCTCAGCTTCATCATGACATGATAGAAGGGGTGATAACACCTCTGAAAATGCCTCATTTCTGAAAATACACATTCAGGACAGTTTATTTGTTATAAAAATGCTGTAATGTCAAGGCAACCTTTCGTGTTCCCCAGGGAACCCAACCTCAAGCCCCACAGCCCTAAGGGACAACCTCAGAAGGGTTTATTGTTCTTTCAGTCTAAGCCAGATTTAAAGCAGAGAACTCATGGTCTCGTTTACATAAGCTGAGATGGCAAAAATATTTTAAATTCACCTTTAGGAATGAATGTTCCCTTTGGGGTGGAATGTGGTCTGTCCAATGATGCCAACCTGAAAAAAAAATGAGCTTACTGGGCTGGGTCCAAATCCCACTAATATTGACTGAAAGGTTGCAATTTATGTTCCTTTCTGAGACTCAAATCTCACTTCTTGGCTCTACACCAACCACATTATTTTTCAGGATCTTATTTTTCTCTTGCACTTTGTCACTTGAGATGTTAAATAAAATGGCAAAATACTGAAATATTACTGAAATAATTAACAACAAAAATAATATTAAAGTATCTTCAGTGTTTTCTTCCCCTCCTTCTTCCCAGTTTTGTGAAGTCAGAACTTGATCCTGGCTCATAACTCTGAATGGCTCTGCCAAGTGCTGCTTTTACCTGATGATTTATTTTCAGAGTGAGGGGAGGTTCTTAAATTAATTCCTCAATTTATTTGGGATCTGTTTTCTTGGATGACTTTGGCTGGTCCAAAGCTCACTGGGCACATCTTGAATCAGTCTTAAATGTTCTCAAGTTCTGATGATTTCCCCCCCTGTTAAAGGGTTATTGCTCAATCCACCCAGTTATGCAAAGAAAAGCCCAAAATTCACGTTGCTTGATTTCCAGCCAGGGAAAAAGCAGTAAACCCACAAATTATGTTACAACAAAAACAACAGACAGGTGAACCTTCTTTAGAATTTTTTTTAGAACCTCCCTCACTAAACAATCAGAAACTGTTTTATCTTTGAATTTCTGCTCAATCTGCAGAATCCTGGCATTTACAACATGTTTTACCCACTCCTACAGAACTGGATTGTCAGATTTGAGGTACCAGAGGCACGGGTGGCTCTGCCACGATGGAATTCTCCACACTCCATGGAATTTTCTCTCTGCCATTCCCTCCTTTTACCCAAATACCCTCTATTAAACCCAGCACTGCACATTCCAAAAAGAAGAAACTGTGAATAAGAAAAGCATCATCTTTTCAAAAGCATATTTATTAGCCAAGGTAAAAGCCATTTTATGCAGGGTTGACTCACAAATACACATAGAGGAGAATCCATATAAGAGCAGGGAAGCCTTTCTATAATATTTCCTTAATTATGAGAACATATATAAATATATAGATGAAGAGGCAGATGTGTGTGTGTATCACACACAATCTCTTAGCTCTGAGTGCACTTCAAGGTCTTTGATAGCACCACATGCTTTGTCTGCTGGGGCAGTAAGGTGGTTGGTAGCAATAAGGTAAACCTCAACAGTCCACTCAAATCTATCCCATTACTCAGCTTAAAATCAGGTATACATTAAACACCTTAATGGCAAGAAACTAGAAACGCTTCTGGCAACACCACACTTTACACTGCCCACCAAACAACACCAAGCTCACAGTCACAGCCCTCTGGCTCTCTACATCCACCTAAACAACATGTACACATTTCTAAATTTGACTCTAAGCCATGCACTGAACATGCAATTCAAATGCAACCTAAACTCTCCTGCTTGTCTTTAAAGTTCCTCCCTGTCCTTTTGGTTTCCTTCCTTCACGTCTTTGCTTTTCTTTGGAAAAAACCTCCCTCCTTCTTGCTCTCTGTCTGGCTTAAGGGACTGTACAGTGGGGAGATCTCCTTTTTACAGACACGAAATTATTGGCTATAAATCAGCAATATGTTCAGGGAAGCATCCCCAGGACAAAGCTGTCCTCCTTTATCCTCCTGCAATGGGCTACTCGCAGTTCTTTGCAAAAGAAACATTTCTAGTGGGGTTCAGGGAGTGCACTGAGACTGAACAGAAGTTCCCAGATCACATGCAGAATCACAGAGAAAAACAGTATTTTCATTAAAAAAGGGGTAAAATTAGACTGCCAGGACTCCAAATTCAGAAATGTACTTAATGCTGCAGCCTTGAGGAAAACAATCCACCCATGGAAAGCCAGTTTCCCCTGGGACACCCTAATGTAGATGTAGAAAATAAAGGATACTGTTAATAAACCCCTCTCACACCTATGGGAGTTGGGTCCCAAACTCCCAGCCATTTTCTAGACCTGAAATGGGGGATATTTTTATTTTCACACAAGCAGCAGCTTAATGGAACTCAGAACAAACCCCATCCCAAACACAGCCCAGCCAGGTGACAGCAAAACCCCTTCTTATCAGGAGGAACAAAATCCATCCTAGAGACAACTTCTTCCAATTTTAATAACTACAATTTAAATATTTAAAACAGCTATAATTTTAAACCAGCAATTAAAAGAAATAAAGGAAACAACTACTTTCCAGAATGTCATTTGAAATAAATTAATCTCATGTTGAAATGGGGATTTATTAAGTTTGTCAAGTGATTTAATGAGACCTTCCTGTCAGAGCCAATACAGAATCAATGTGTGAAGGGAAGTCCAGCTCATCAGCTCCACCAGCAATCCTTACTGACATATTCTCCCTTTAATAATGTATTATCTTGACTTATATTTGATATGAGTTGTCTTAACAGTAAATACAACCATAAAGCAAAGAGCAATGCCAGCAGGATGATGACACTAATTGTACTGCCTTGACTTGAATTAAAACTGCTGAACAGTAAATGAGATTACTAGCCTGAAGATAATCTTAATTTAAATGTGCAGCTGCATTTATCTCATCTCAGATGCAATTTTCCAAAGTGCTTAAAAAAAAATAATGCCAGACATCTAATAGAAACCTTGATTTCTGAAGGTTTTCAAGATAATTAAGTGCCCTCACATGTTTTGTTCTATTGCCATATTTTATAACCAGCAGCAATCTGCAGATCAAGATAGAAAAATGAGGGAATTTCTTAAATTGCTGTAACTTTTTCCATCTTTTGGTGGCCATTTCCAAGATGGAATGTCTTTGATGAATAGCAGAAGATCAAATGGCTAATAGCCTATCCTGTACCATGTAATTTTCTTGTAAGAATTGCAAAGCATTAGAAAACCTTCAGAAGATAATTTCAAAATATTATTGCCAATTCTAAATAACAGATAATGTGTCAGTTTTTGTGTTTTTTTTTTTTTTTTTTTTTTTTTTTCAATTAAAGCATTATACTGGCAAGCTGAATTAGAAGAATCACAGACATTTTGCTTTCATTGTATTTTCATCTATGTCTGTCCCCAGAACAGATGACATTTCTTTGAAAACATTTCATTTCTCTTAATCAACACCAGAAAATATATTGAATGTATGAAATTAGCAAAGACTCCTACGCCCTGCCACAGATTTGCAATCCAAGTTTGGCCACAAATCCTTGGGCAAGAGGGAGGATCTTGATTGCCACAATGCAAAAATCTCAAAAGTAAAGAAAGAAATCCAAACCAAGACTCAAACCAACCTGAGAGAAATATTTCTGAATGGATTAAAATCATGTTGTAAGATATTCAAATGAAGACTTTTACCAGATATGAGTCAGCATCTTGGTGAAAATATCTCACGCCTTCTTCACGCCCTCTTCCAAATTTCCTAAGCCCTATTAAGTAGTAATTATTACTAGTTATCTTATTTCACAGTGTTTAGGGAGTATTTTTTTTACCCCAGAACTCTTCAAGCACCTTTCCAGAACAAATTGGATCAGGGCTTAATGTAGTTCCATTTAGAGCAGAAAATACAATTTCCACCTGCGAAGACTCTTGTACACAACGTGCCCTGGGGCACAGGTGGTATATTAAAAGTTTTAGGGAGTTCTAAGGCTGCCATCATCTGAGTTCCCCTTTTCTCCCCCCCAAATAAATTTACTCCTGAATTGCATGTCTGTTAATGCAATAATTTTTTTTGCTTACAGTAAACATCAGCTCAAAGAGCAGTAACTGGGAGTGCTATGAGAATAAAAGAGTAGAGGAAAGCAGCAATTATTAACAAGGGGAGAGGAAAGCCATTGGAATCTGAGCTTAGAAATGAATTTACAATATAAACTTCTGCTCTGATAGATATTTGGAGTCCCTATAGTTATATATAATGGGGCCACAGCATTTTTAGGGCTCTATATCCTCATCTTGAGATAGATGTGTAAAACTCACAAACTGATCCAAATCTCTGGTTTCCCTGGAGCTAAAATTGCCTGTTTTTTCCCCAGTAACCACTGGACCAGTCCAGGCAGCTCAGCTGTAGGCTTGCACACAAACCTTGGGGTACCTGCCACTACACACCCACTAACCCCTGAGAGATCAACTTCACTGGGGTAGCTGCATAAAATCCCCAAGGGATACCTTATGTCATCCTCGTATCCCAAAATCCCTTTCCTAGCTAGAAACTAGAAGTATTCTGGTGAATATCTGCCCTTTCTTGAGCTTTCTGTCTCCCAACAGGCCACAGTGCTCCTTCTGCAGATTTGTCCACGCTAGAAAGTGGTCTCAGAACACAAATATCTCCCTCCAATCCCAAATGTGAATGCTTCTGCATGTATCTCTGCTTGCCTCAATATGAGGATTTGTATCGATCTTCATTTGAAAGGCAATTCATGGTGTAATTGATAATTTTTCATCCCTTCATAACTCAGGCTGGCATTTCATAACAAACTCCAGCAGCCTGGGGAAGTGTTGGAACGTAAAGGTCAAGGACAAACCAGAAGCTTTCATCTCACACCGTGTTCCTCCCCAAGATGATGCTTTGGAATTAACAAGCTGTGTCGATGCTGAGCAGATGTAGGGAAACAGAGCTGGTTCATCACCTGAGTTACATTAAACCAAACCTCTGCTTGTTCCACCTGCCTGTTCTGACCATCCCCAGGGCTGGCCTTGACTTTGCCACTCCCACAGAGCACACACCAACTCTGAAAAAAATTAGCTGTCTCAAGCTGTAAAAAGCAAAATGCCAACTCTCAAAACATCTCAAAATGGAGGAATCAAGGTCTGCAGCAAAAAAAGAATTGTGTTCCTTTCTCGGACGGTGCAAGTGGCTGGAGGTTTAATCAGTGACATCCCTTCCTTTCCCAAATGTGCACAGGCACTGGGGCAGACTGATCCCTTCCTCAATTACAGCCCACCCTGCCCTAAAAGTAATAATGGACCTATTTTTGTCACTCCTTCGAGAAGGATCCAGGTTCTGTCCACAAAGATGAATCCATTTTGCTTTTTCAACATTACCTCTTTCCTCTGGGAAGACCCATACTGGTAAAAGCAAAAGGAATTCCTCTTTTCCCAGTATAATATTCAGGCATTAGTAGTCTTTGCTCCCTTCTTTTCCCCACCAAAACATACATTTATTAAGTATAATCATTATAATTTAACTCTCCTGATATGTGATATTCAATGATATTTTCTTTGTAAGTAGTCTCTTCATTCAGCACAACTACAGCATCATGATTTATTAATGCTGGTGAGTTTATATTCCACCAATTTTTACAATGATCCCATGAAATATGCTCTATTAATTTAAAAAATGTAATTCTTTAAAGGCAAGTCCCATAGGTATTATGACTCATGCTTAAAGGGGACATCAGCCTGCTGTTATCTGTTTACACCTGCTAATTCATCACAGCATTTATGGGATCTGGAATAGGAAAGGCTGCATGCATTCATGTTTCTTCTTTCCTTTCATTTCTAAAGTATGTTCTGTCTTGTTCTTTTCTTAATTGTGGTGAACTTTTCTTCGTGGTTTATTTGCTTTTTTTCCTTTTTAGTTCTTTTTAATAATTCCTAGCATTTTATCATTATGTGTTTAGGAGACAACTTCCATTTAGAGATTCAGCCTGTGGTCTTTGACTACTTCTTTTATGATTATTTGTAAATATAAACTCTACAGTGAATCCAGTCTATGACTCATCCAATTAATAGGCATAAAGTGTCATAAAAAAAGAATTTTATTCAAAGCACAGAGTCTTTCAAACTGACCTCCTTCTGTACTAGAAACATCTACAGGAATATTCACATGAGGCAGCTGGGAGTTGCTAGGAAGAAGGAAAGGGTGGAGGAGAAGCTCTGAATCAAACACAAAGCTGGAATTCTCCACATTTCCAGTAAAAAAAATACAAGGCTGGATAGTAAGTTGTTATTTTCTTTTAGAAAATTATGGATGCTGTGTTGAGTATTTTTGGTCATTACAACCTCTGAGGAATAAAATATAAAATGTGATTATACATCCCCAGTTTTGCCTTCTGTGCTCCCAATACCTCTCTCTTTCCTTTTCTGATTCCTCAAGTGTTGTGTCCTTGTGTGTTGCAGCACAAGTAGCTCTGGGTCATATCTAATTATTGCTTCTATGGGGAAAAAAGGAGGAAAAAGAAACATTAATGCATTTATTTGCATATGAAAAATCCACATATTAAAGTTGGCTTAATTTCATCATGTAGAATTGAGGCATCCAGCCTAAGCCACTTAGCTGGGATGTCTTTAGGCTTCTTCAGAAGACACAGCCCAACCATTGTGGGCAATTATTCTGAACTAGGAGATAATTCTGCTGAATGCAGAGGGATCATAAACAAGGAGATGAGATTTGACCCTTGCATTTGAGATTATAAGAGTTTGGAGTCAGATTCTACTCTCCACGATTTTCCTGAGATGAAGGCAGATCCACCAGGGCATTGGTCTCAGGAGCCCCTTAACCACAAGGACATTCCCTGGACATCCCTATGACTCAAATATTTTCCACAGCAGACACAGCTGATGAATCCATCACAAGGAGAAACTCAAGTCAGTCACCAAAAATGGCATTTCCAGCTCTAATTTGGCCACGTGGACACCACTGTTGATCCCCGTGGATATTTCAGAGAACATCACTGATGTTCTGCCCAGGGAAATGAAGTTCCCAGAGGTCACTCCTCACAGGCTGTGGGTATTGAGCATATTTAGACCTGGACATAGCTGGTAGCAAATCACATTTTAGGTTTTGAGACTAGGCAGTGAATGTGAATGAAAAATTCCAGCTTCCTACATATTGTGGCCAAATTTTTGGAAAAAGTTTGGTAAAGTTGAAGATAATTTTTTTTTTTTTGACAATATTAACACTATGCCTTCATATCCTTTATAAAGAACTGCACAAAAAGTTGAATTTCGTATCTTTATCCTTTCCTTTTTCATGGAAGCCCCTTTAGACATGTTCTTTTTTTCACTGATCCTACCTATGTCTGCAAAAAACCCTCTAGTTTGAAGAACTTCATACTGTCTTTACCCCTACGCTTTCTCTATATAGTAGAAGTCTCCCCTACCTACTGAGTAAAGTACCCCCAGATTGTTTTTCACAACACTACTCTTTTAGACATAAAAAAGTACTTTAAAGTAATTTTTAAAGTAAGTTTAGCAAGAAAAAAAAAGGTGTTACTTGTTTAAAAAAGTCCATTATTCCATTTGAAGAGCTAAACAGCATTCTCACGGTAAGAGAGAAGGCAGTACCATGATTGAAGTAGATGCATAGTAGGAATTATAGCTGAATCTTTCAAGTTGTAGAAGAAAAATGTCCAAAAACTGTTGATTTTGGTTATAACAACTGATAGAATTCCATCCACTTCAATGCAACCATAAAGTAGGGCATGTGTTATAAAAAAAACACAGAAAAACAATGTTCAAGTGGGTGAGTGGAGCTGAGGTAAGCTTGGCTCAAGAGGAGAAAGGAATCCATCTGTTCTTGCACTTCTGCAACATCCTCTTGGATATTTAAAATTATATGACACATTCTGAGCCTGAAAAATTAAGAGATGCTTTCTGGACAGTAAAGTCAGACCTGAAGAAAGAACATCAAAAATTATGTTACACTGGCTTTGTTTTCTGCCTTGCTGGAGGGAAAAGCCCCTATCAAACACAGCCTGCACAGTGACTATAAAAACAACTCCCTGAGGCTGCAGAAGGCAAGTTCTATTTTACCTCTCCCTTTACATCAATTTTCTAGCATTATTCTACCTTTTTTTTTCCCCCCTTTTCTTCTTTTCTCCAGGCTGACTAATAGAAAAGCCTTTGATTTTACGATCTCCATTCCTCACAAGCTCACCCAGCACTGCTGTTCTCCTGAGTCACCTAGTCCATGAACACACGAGGTGGACCAAATGTTCCTGTACCCCACCTCTCTCTCATCCTCCCATCATTTCATCCATTACCCCACTTCTACAGGGTCAAATGGTCTATGAAAATATCTCACATTTCTCTATTGTGCCCTCAGCTTTGCTGGCATCGAGACTATCCTGCTCCCCAACATGGTCATTTGTGTGTCCTCTGCAAACCCAACCCAACAATGCTCCATGGGTCTACTATTTTCAAACCCTATTTCTGCATAAATGTACTGTGCCCCTGCCACAAACATTCCTCTGTGTTCTGCAGCTGGACTCACCTGTCTGCTGTGGGGAGTAAAACATCTTAATTAATTCCTAGGAGCAAATTCATCACCACTTGCTTTATTCTAGCCACCAACGCTCACTGAAGACAGCAACCACCTCAGGAATGGCTGCAGTCTCTTTCTACAGAGGACAGAGAAATGCTACAATTTATTTTAGCAGGGTGTATTTATGGAGAAAGAGAAAGCGCCCCAAATTTCTTGGCAATGAGCAAATTATAATAAAAAAAAATAAAAAATAGCAAAATTGAAAACACAGGACTTCAAATGGCCTAACCAAGGTCAAAAGACTACCTTGGACTTGTGTGTGGTTTTCCAGATTGCTGGACTTTGCAGGCTGTGCTCCCTTCCCATAGTGCAGCCATCAGCACATCCATCCTTAACCCACACAGAGCAGCAGCTCTATGTTATTAAACTCTGGAGCCTACAGGGAGGAAGATATTCCCTCCAGTGGTCTCTGCTGCTGCCTGAAGGTGCCAGGGGGGCTCTGGGCATGCAGGGGCAGCACTTGCACAGAAACCCCCCAGGGCACTGCAGGACATGGTGGTGCCAAGGTGGGACTGCAGCTGCCCCGTCCTCTCCACACCAACACCCATCCAGGACCAGGCACAACCTTCACACTATCACACTGCTATCTAATGCCAAAAAAAAAACCCAAAATCTGGACAGCTTGAGGTCAGTGAAGGTGGCAACACCAGCACTGCAAGGAAAAAAGGAAGATAAAGTCGTGGTGGTGTAATTAAGATGCTTCCCTGATGAGCCTGGCTTGGACCGTGGCATTGGGTCTCTGAAACCAAACCAGTGCTGGTCAATTAAAGGGCTGTTCCCTCTGCTGGGGCTGTGTGTGCACTGAGAACTCATTGAAGGGACTATCAGCAAAAAAGTCTTCTTTCCTGTAGCCCAGCTCTTCATAAGGAGATTGATAAAAGCCCCTTTACTCATGATTTGTTTAGAGAATTTGTTCTTTCGAGCAGAATTTGTTCTTTAGGATCTTGGGATATCTACTGCAATGGGCCTCCAAAGCGTTCCTGATAATTCCAATAGACATCCCTATTTTGAATTTTCATCCACTTTTACTATTTTATCCATTATTACTTTTTTTTTTTGGCCCTAATATAATTCCCATTCTTCAGTACTTCCATATTTTCCAAATGCTGTGGTATCTTTTTGAAACTGCTACAACCTTTTAAAGGGCAGCTGAATTGTGGCAATAACCAAAAAATAGTGCAAATGCTTTGAAGAGAAAAGGGATGTGTACAACTCAGCATTGTTTTTTTTAAGAGTACATCTTAGGAGGCACATGTAGATATTCTTCTGCTGCTGTTTTACACCTAAGAAGAAGAAAAGAGAGAGGGAAAGACACAAAAACGGGGGAAAGGAGAAGAAGACAATAAGAAAGAGAAAGTTAAGTGAAATAAATAGCAAGAAAGTGTCTGAAAGTGGAAGGAAAACACGTGAATCTCCAAACATCACTTGGAAAGCCAACACAATCCTCACTTTTTTCTAGACTCCCTTCAATTAGATTTTTTTTTTTCCCCCCTCAGAAAATGAAAGAAGAATCTCAATATTTCCTTGTTTTGAAGATTATCTTCTCACAACTTATTAGCCCTACCTCAGTTTTTTGTGATGATGATCTGAGTATCTCCCCCCGGCCCTCTGGAGAATTGTCAAAAAATAAGAAACAGTAACAATTCCTTTATTAAGGTCATTTAACAACCCTCATGATATTGATTTCCCCAGTTGTTTTCCTAATAACCCTAATACTTTATAATTTGCAATGTTACTTGGAAATTTACCCAAGACTTGGCAGCCATGGGGATGTCCCCAAGCTAACCTGCTTGTACTTGGCCAAATTATAAGGTTCAGAAAGCCATTATTTGTGTTCTTTGCTGCAAGGAATTGCCAGAAGCGTGCTGCTAAAACCACTCAAATTTATCATAAGGAGCATAATTTCATACTGAATTCATTTGGTTAGAATTTCTTTGTCAAAATAATTATTGGTGGCCCAAAACTACCCAAAGTATCTAAAACACATCTAAGAAACGTGTTTCTTAGACAAAAGCAGTGTCCCATGCAAGCCAGTGATGCTCTAGGAGTTCTATGGAAACTGGAATTCCCATTTCAGACCAAAACAACAGAATTAAAACCCCCTGGAGATGCAAAGGAGGGCATTAAAAAAAAAAAAATCTCACCATATGGAAAAGCCACAGGTTTTTTTTAGGAAAAAATCAAGCTATAATTTAATTATCAAATATTTTCAGTCTGCATGAGGTATCTGCAGTACCCTCACCTTGAGCAAGCACTGGAAAATTGAACAGGGATAATACTTGGATAATTCCAACCAACTTGAGTTATCCTCTTTTGTGTCTAAACTTTGGTAGTGTAGAGGAATGGACTAAATAACCTCCTGAGAGCTTTCTAGCTTGTATTTTATAATGATTGAATTAATTAACATTATCTGTTTAACATGATTATCCTAAAAAAGAAGGCACTGGTTTGAATTCAGAACAGTAGAACTAGTTGATTATTGAAAATTAAAGATTTTTGGGCTGTTTTGTTTAGTGTATCCTCTTTCAGCATAATTAATTCAGCTTGCAAGAGAAGAAAATTAAATGCAATTGTAGACACGGTAAAACAGAGGAGAAAACTGAGAAAACTGCTATGAAATACTGAACTCATCTAAAATATAAGACACCCAGACAACATCATTATTTTAGGTCAAAGGCAAAGACCTGATATGTACAATACAGCATCAAAGGTGAAAACAGGACATTATAGTATATTACATATAACTTACATATGGAGAAAGCTCTACAAATTTAATAGTTGGTATTTTCTGTAAGGAAAAGAATTAAAAATACAACAAACCCTCTCCCAAAAAGCCAATAGTCCCTTCCTGTCCAGCACATAGAGGGAGAAGAGATGGAAGATGCATAAACCTGAATCCCACAGCAGTGGAAGGAACTCTCATATAACAAGAGAAAAACTTCATAAATTACTCTTTAGGCAACTCTTTCTTTTTCCTGCAGTGCACAATTTTTCAGCACCGTATCTTCTCTCACTTCCTTCCTCCCCCAAAATAAATCACCCATGTTTTCTGGTATTTTCCAAGGACAAGAGAACCAATATTTACACCGCTTTTTGATAATGCTGAAAAATACCTTAAGCAGTAAATATTCATCTTTGCTGCCAACCACTTCATAGTTCTATTTTTGTACGTATTTTTGTACTTTGCATATATATAGGCTATACATTTCCTCACATGCACACACACATTTAGATACATATATGTTAAAACATCTACCAAAAACAAACAATACAACTTCTACAAGTTTCTCTTGTTATAAAATGCATACATATATTATTATTAAAATATTAAAGTGTCTTAATTTTTGGCACCATATCATCCCCTGTGTGTATCACAGAGACAGGAAAACTTTTCACTCAGTCCCTCAACCAGTTTGATTGTGGATGCAATTTTTCACAGGCTGTCACCCCACAATGCAGTCGATTATGCAAAATTAAACAAAATTACACATTTCAGATGCAGCTCCCAGGCAGTTCTCACCATAACAGAGACAGGTTAGTTGTGAAATCCAGGAGCCTCATTAGCCTGTAAAACTGCTCTTTTTAATAGCAACTAGAGGACTCACTTTTCCTTCTTCCTCCCTCTACAGATCTTTTAAAACTGTTGAATGTTTGAAAAGTTGGAATTCCATGAATTCATCACTAACAAGTCACAAAGTGCTGAAGAACTGTTGTGATTCAGAAACATGAAAAAAACCTTACGGAGGAGGATTTTTTCCGTAAGATAAAACCACTGTAACTTCATAACAAAGCTCGGTGAAGAGAAACATTTGAATGCACAGGCACGTTGTGAGAAGATTCAGCAGTAAATTTTGGAGGAAGGGTCAAGAGTCTGTAGTGATTCTTATGCTGGACAACTTGGACGATTCTTAGGGAAAAAGATACATATTTTGGGGTAAAAAAGGTAAAAATTGGGGTAAAAGCCCACGTGGATGTGGCACTTGGGGACATGGGTCAGTGGCGATCTTGGCAGTGCCGAGGAATGGTTGGATTGATGATCTCAAAGTCCTTTTCCAACCTCTGGGATTCTACAATTCCTGAATAAATGCTGCAAGAGCTGCAGCAAATCATAACTATTAATACGGCCACAAATTTATCTTAAGTTCTCCCTCTGTTTTAAAAACTGCCTTCTCATTTTTAATCCCAGAAAGCCTTTGTAAAATATTTCCTAGGAAGTTCTTACTGCAGTAGCAGCAGAGCATCAGAAAAAAGGAAAAGTTAAGTGAAGGAATTAAGCCCAGAAAGTATTCTTGGCAAGACAAGGGGGTGCTAAAAGCTGATTCTTTTTTTTTTTTTCTCTAATAAACCCCCAAAAAATGGTAATTCTGCAAAGCATCAGTTTGAATGTGACCCTGTGAATGAGAAAGTCATGCAGAGATTATTATATTTTTTAAAAAAGTGCTACAGATTTTATATGATGTTCAGCCTAAAGCTGGGAGCATAATGGAAATCCCAATTGGTCTGAAAAGTTATTGGAGGTAACAAGTTTCAATGGACAAGGCATTAGACATGGTAAAATAACTTGGGTTATATTACTGTAGACTTGTGTGACTTTGGGTAAAGTACAAGTACAGATAGTTTCCCTATCTGCAAAATTCAACAATGATACTTTTCATCCTTGTCATGTATTTTGACATCTCTACATAAAAGGCATAAAGACAGAGAAGTAACATTAAAATCTTTATTTGTGATGAATGCAATTATCTTCACCCATATACTTTCTATGCCTTTTTTAAAAAATTGAGTAGTTACAGGGAGTTTCAAAATCCAACTTTATATTATGCTAAGTGATATTATTTTAGAAAAGAATAGAAGATCATTACACTTGACAGATCACAAATAAGTGTCTTAGTCTGTGACTTCTTTTCCTCCTCTCTATATCCCTCCATTGACTATGGAAGGATGATAATTCTCCATTAGGTGCAAAACTTTTCCACAGCTGCAAGAACCCAATAAACACAGAAAAAAACAGAATTTGGAGCTGTAAACTATAGAACTGGAACACTTCTGGTATGTAAATTTGAAGCTAGACACATTAAAAACCAGAAGTGTGAATCTTATTTACATGTCCACCATCATTAATGTGATGATAGGGGCAGGTGAATTTTACTGCTGGGGCTAGAAAACCATATTTTCAATTGGAGGGGCCTTAAAGCACACTAGAGAGTATAATGTAGGGTCTTCAGCTCTGTGTTTTAAGGATTTATTGCCAATATTTTATTTTGGCTGTGGATTATTCCTTTCAGTTGTCTGGATGGACCTTCCAACTCAAACCATTCTGTGACTCTACATTTTCTCTTTAACATTTTTAAATCCAGCTGCAAATACGTTGGTACTTCCAGGAATTTCCTCAAGTGTCTGGTCTCAACTCATTTCAGCAAAATAAAATAACAAAAAGTGTTCAAGTGAACTATCTGGATGTCAAACCTACACACTAATATATGCATCTAAACCCCTTTATAAATAAACCATACTTTTCCTCTCGTTTGCAAATATACATAATTGCCCATACTTAGAGTTATCTTCCCTTTCGAGCTGAAAAGATGATATAAACAGTTCTCTATACACAGTTCAGCTTCTCAAAATAAGGAAGACATTTTAATATTGCAAAAGTGGCTAAAACCAATATTTGTTCTGCAGCAAGAGCTTATGTTGTTTTCTTCCCTCCAATATTTTTGAACTGTTATAAAGACATTGCTATAGTAAACCTAATGGATTTCAAATTAATTCAGCATTTATATTCTGATCACATTTTCTATCATATATCTGAAAGGATGCATTCGGCTGATAAAAACAGGCTACGGGAAACAATACTGATTATGTGGAATTAAAATGGCTAAACTGAAGCTGGTTTAGGCTAAAAGGAGCCTATTGATGCCTTAATTTGCAAGGTGTGCTCAATTCATTGATAGAAAGACCAAGGAGGTGACATCTCACAGTGTAAGACTGTCCATCTCTGCTCTGGTGTGACCCAACCTGCAGAGCTGCCTTTGGGTCCCCAACACAAGAAGGGTGTGGAGCTGCTGGAGCGAGTCCAGAGGAGCCCATGGAGATGGGCTGGAGCTCCTCTGCTCTGCAAACAGGCTGGGAGAGCTGGAATTGTTCAGCCCAGAGAAGAGAAGGGTCTAGGAGAACTTCCAGCACCTTCCAGTGGCTAAAGGAACTCCAGGAGAGCTAGAGAGGGACTTTGAATAAAGACAGAAGGGCAGGACAAGATAGGACAAACTATCAGAGAGCAGAGTGAGATAGGATAATGGGAAGGAATTGGTGGCTGGGAGGGTGGGCAGGCCCTGGCACAGGTTGGGCAGAGAAGCTGTGGCTGCCC
>JAWWEE010000122.1:70568923-70601476 GCA_035221455.1 Xenops minutus
GGTGACCCCCCAGCTCTCCCAGCCTGGCTCCAGAGCAGAGGGGCTCCAGCCCTGCAGCATCTCCAGCCCCTCCTCTGGACTCTGATTTTTGGGGTGCCAGGGCTGGAGGCAGCACTGCAGGTGGGGTCCCACCTGTGTGGAGCAGAGGGGCTCTTTTCAAAGGTACAGGAAATAAACATTTAACACAGCCCCAGTAAATTATCTCCCTTTGTGATGTCAAACAGGATTTCTTAGAGAGCTCTCGTGGCAGGGGATGGATGGAGCTACTCCACACCAGGGCAGCCACCTTTCAGAAGTGACCTTTAGAGCAGAGCAAGAGGCTCCCTGTCTACTTGACGTGTCAAACCCAGGGCTGGTTTGTATTTCTGTTCCCTCCTTGTTTCCCTGCCCAAGACAGAGGGATTATTTCAGAATAATCCTCCTGCCCTTCACAACATTTTCATGTTAGGTGGAGTATTTTTATAAACTGAGTGTGTATCTTCCCCAAGTTACCACTTTGCTGTCAGATCTCCCAAAAGACTATTCATGGCATAGTACAGGTGATAGCTTATGCATGCCAAGTCTGTTCTCCAAAATCATCCTCCCACCAACATTTCAGGGCTCATGATGTCATAGCAACTCCCTAAACTTCCACCCAGCCAGATCCGCCTTGCAGCCCATCTGTCACCACTCCATCTAAAATTACATTAGTGACTCCTCAGAGAAAACAAGACTCAATGTGAGAGGTTGTATCATTTAACAATTTCATTTTTTTTAATAGACACATTGATGCTTTGGGCAAAGCTGTAGGGAAAGTGAAGCAGAAGTCCTAAAATGCCTAAAGATTTTTATATTGATCCTCACAAGAGGTAACTCTTGTGAAATGCACAATAATCATGGTTAAACATGCTGTTAACCCCTCCCTACCAAAACCTCCTGATACTACAGCAGAATTCACATTTCATTTGATTCTCTTTCCACGTATCTATCTTTTTCCCTCAGATCTCAAAGGTTATTTCATACACTACAAAACACCTTCAAGTAATTACAGGCATCCAACCTCACTGGGGCTCCAGCATCCCTTCACACTGTAGTCTTGAAAACATCTCCTCTCTTGGGGTTATTATTCTTTTGGTTTTTCAAAATTATTTATTGCCTAGAGTTTTTCTTAACTGATTAGCTGACAGAGTTATGTTGTTCAGAAAAAAAAAAAAAAATAAAAATCCTGTATCTGTTTTCACCTGTTTGCTTTTACAATAAAATACATTAAACTTTAATAAAAGTGTTTGTTAGTGCAATTCTACCCTTAAAAGTCCAAAAGCCAAAGCAGAAATCCTTGGAAAGACTCTCTAACATTTTATCCTGTGGAGCTGCAGGTTTGCTTATGTTAATTGCAGAAGTTCTGGGGTTTTTTAAATTAAATAAATAAAAAAATAACAATCTAATTTATTTTCTTAAAGAAAGGCATTTAAGACATTAAGGCATTTTGTGATGCTAAGAGAAAGAAATGTTCATCTTATGTGTCCCCACTTCAGGACTAAATAATGCTATTCCAGCCTTTCTCTCATTGCATGGTTTATTGACTGATACGAAATGAATCTATCCATTACTTTTCCACTGACATCACACTAAGAGTCACAAGAAACTGTTTTCCTGCTTTTATCCACCTTCCAGCCAAGAAACACTTCCTGTACTGGCCAGAAAACGTCATGGAAAGCTCTTCACTTCATTAGTTACAGCACCTCAGCATCAGGTAAAATCTCACATATTGAGCATCTGCCCTGCATAAAAGGCCAGCACAACATCTGAGCTGGTGTGGAACAAAGCTGGGTTATTCCCACAGCGAAATACCGTGTGACAAAGGTGCAGCTGATTTTATTTGGGTGCATAAATCCTGTTTCTTGAACAGTCTGACTCATACTCACCAAAGAACCCCTTGGTGAGGTCCATCTGCATAACTCCATGTTAGAGAGATGGGAGCCTTGAGGAGAAAAAAGCCAAGTATTTGCTAAGAGGAACCAGTGTTATACCTGCATTAAATAACAAGGGCACTCATCGTAATGTGGGAATTAACTAACAGTCCAGGTGAAACAGTAAAATGTTAAGGAAATTATGTAGTGCAGGTGTCTGAATAAATATACATATATATATATATATATACACACACAGACATATGTGTGTGTAGAGACACGAAACCATGATGAAAATTCAGGTTTCCAGACAATGTTTCAAAATTATTCCATACATTCCTCTTGAAGAGTCAAGCAAACAAACAAACAAAACCTGTAGAAATATTAGGACCAATTTGAATTTAATATGACGAAAAGCTGAAGAAATCACCTGATTTCTTTGCCACATCCATGTCTGGAGACTCACCCTGCAAGAACGTGTTTCCCCCCCTCCTCTGGCCCATGCAGTCCTTTTCCTGCTGCTTTTTTCTCCCCTTTTTTTGCCAGAAGATGCAGAGGGATTGCCAACCCTCCTAAGGAAGGAGGCTGCCCACGCCTTTCCACCACGACAGGCTAAATGGGCTCTTGGGTGACACGAAAATGGAAACTGTTTGTGAACAACACCCCAGCACAACACTGAGAAAAGTGAATTCTGCTGAGCTTTATATACACCAGAAGAGTGAAATGAAAATTTAACACGAAAGGCAATTTACCAAGAAAGCTGAAACAATTGCATGAGTGGCTGGAGGGAGGAAAGAGCCTGCTCAGTGGATTAAAGGACTGACAAATGTTTCTTAGGAATCTGAGGATGGACAGCAGGAGATAAAGTGCTGTTCAGAGGAGTCAATTATTTCCAAACCAGTAAATATGATATAAGGGTTTAGGTTAGATACCTGTATTTGCCTTGTAACTACTTCAAGCACTTTCATCCAACTTTTCCTACAGCACACAGGTATTCAGATATCGAGGACAAACCTCACCCCAGTTCCCTTCATGTCCTTTATCAGCCATCAATGAGTTTCTTTTCACTTCAAGAAGGAGGATTGGGTTTTTGGAATCTCCCCATCTCACCACCTCCACTCCTGAACTTTCCCCACAGAACAGTGAAAACTTTTTCCATTCCACAGAGATAATGAATCTTTTCTTCCTTTTGTCAGAGGAGGCAGAATCTGATCTGCAAAGCACTTAATAATTTGTTTTTTCAGAAAAAAAAAATATATTAGATACCAGTAATTTTTTAACTTTGATTATGAAGGGGAAAAAATATAAATGCATCCAAAATGAGAAATTTCGCTTGAGGGGGAAAATAAACATTACAAATAATATCTTCTAATGTTTTGGTGCAGCATTTCAACCATCTGCAAAGCACCTTATGGCCCCACACTAATCTGACTCTCTAACACACTGCAGGTTGACATCTACTGGCATCAGACCTTAAAAAGGCTTCAATCAAGATCTCTGTAATCCTCCCAGCTAAAAGGTCTTTGTTCTGCTTTATGATCAAGCACTTCTGCTAACAGAGCCACCAGTCCCAGCAAGCACTGAAGGTGCTCACAGGTGAGCTGAGGCACAAGGAAAAGCTCAGTAACCTCCCAGCTCTCCTCGGAGAACGCTTGTTTATCACTGTGCCTGCAGGCTCCCACACTACAAATGCACAGGCAACCATTTCCAGCAGGCATGAAGACAGTTTGGAATGTCTGAGGATGCACAGGAAAAGCAAGCCACAGCCTCAATAAGAAATCTCAGGGGAAAAAGTAGAATGATTTGGTAAACAGGAATGATTGATAAGTTCTTCAAAGGAAAAAAAGGAGAAATCGAGAAGCGATGACCTTTGGTGCCCATCCTTCAAGTAGCAGGTTTTAGAAACTTTTGCACTGTCCATAAAATTAGCTAGCAGATAAATCTCACTGTGGTGATTTGCTCTTTGTAAGTCCAAAGCCACTGTTCTGAGTTCTCACTGTATAATTACTTCAATATAGATAAAGCATGAGTCATCTGTTCTACTCTAACCTTTGCATTTAAATTTGAATTTTAGTCTTGCTTATCTTTTTTCCTAAATTGATATTACTGTCTGCTATGTTTATTAAAAACAACTTAAAGCCACCGTGCATGTCAAACTCTGCACTGAGGCACCATTTGTTGTGTTATTTTAATTAACATCTCAGGGAGATTGCAATTCTAATCATTTCTATTAACTACGTCAAAGTTTTCTCTTTCTTACATGTCAGATTTTGTTTCCTGTTTCAAATTATGCCTTAATGCCCAGGAGGCTTTTAGTAAATGCTCTGCACACCCAGGTATGAAACTCAGAGGCACTGTCCTGTTTTTCTGCTAACAGCACAACCATGGTTGATCAGGCAGTTCCCAAATTTGCCCCCTCTGGATTTCTTCCTCCTCTCCCATTCTCAGTGAGACAAAAACATTTAAAACCCAGGAAATACATTCCTTGGCCCAGAAGGAGATCAGGCAGAATCATCTCCTCTCGTCACTAAGCTTGTCCTGGAGCAGGACTGGAACTGAAAGGAAGTGAAGAACAAAGTCCAACACATCCAGGCTCCACTGAGAAGACCTTAAGGTTAAACCCTTGGTTCTCTCCATCCTCTTTTGCCCAATCCTTCCCAGGCACACTTGGGTACCCCGAAGGACCTCAATGGACTTCAATGGCTGCAGCCTGAGCTGCCACGTGCAAAGCAAAGCTTCAATTCATCCCTTGTCTGAGAGAACTTCTTACAAGGTTTGGCTCCAGGTATCTAACATTGGCTCTCAACAACTGAAACAGGAAGAAAAAACCCACCTTCTTAGACTTAACTATTTTTAAAGGTTCCCTTTCTACCCCTTGTCCTCCCTTTTCAGCGACCCAACCATGACACCCACTTTTTCCCCAGCCACTGTGGGAACTGCACAGTAACACATCCTGCTCGTCAGGATGAACAAAATAAACAGAATAAACAAAACTACAGCACTTATTCAGCACTTTGGATGGGACTCCCTTCCTTCTTAAGGCTCCCTCCTCTTCTGTGCCTGATGGATGTGAGCCTGGTGCCCATCACAGCCGTCAGGACTCTGCAGAAGGTTCTGCAAATCACTTGCAGAGAGAGCAGACAAAGACATGTCAGTCTCAGGGACTCCCACACACCACATTAAGACACTGCAAGAATACCTTTTTTCAATGCCCCTTTTTCCTCAATTAAAGGATAAGTGGCCCATTTACTGCCATCAAGACAGTCTGAGAGACTCTTATTTTTGAGACAGAGGGATGTACTGACATGAACAACTTCACCACTGCTAATTAAATTCTATGCTGCTGTCTACTTGTTTCTGGGGAAATCCAAACAAAGTTAATTGACTCTGGATTGCCTTTTTTCCCCACTTCAAGAAAAGCCCACAAATAGTTAAGACAGAGGGTTGGTACTAAAGCCAGTCGTAAAATATATTATGGAACTAATCTGCCACTCTGGAAAAGTAGACCTTTCTCTTCAGATTTTTCTGAGGGTCTCGATTAGAGTAGAAATCAGGATCTTTCAATGGAAAACAGCAAAGTCTTACCTGTGGAAAAAAAATCACAAAATCTTCACACAAAGCTCAAGTGCTTCGCCTCCCCTTTTGTTATATAATGCAAGACTCTATAAGAAAAAGTTGATTATTGTATCCTTTCAAATATGCTTAACAAACTCCTTTAATTCTGCTCATCTCATCTTTTCACTCTTACTTAAAAACAGGGGATGTTTCCATCCTCTAAATCACCTCTCACAGGTTTCTGCATAAGTCCTACACCCCTTTTTCTGTTGTTCTCTGAAGTTTCTTATATATATTGATTCAAATTACCCCAGCACTACAATTACTATCAGGATTCTAGATGAGCTTTCCCAATAACTAGGCAGTGCTGAAACTCTTTGCAGCTCTCCCTACATCACAGTGGGTATAACCTGCAGAAATCAGCAGCAGAACACTCTCTGAGGTTCACCTGGGGAAGGTGTCCCTTTATTTTGCAATTTCTAACACACACATGATTTTTTTTTCTTTTCCCACTTATTTTCTCTAAAATGCTTTTGTTTCTCTTGACATTTGAAGGAGGTTTTGTCCCTTTCTCCCTTCTGGTGAAAAAAATAAAATAAAACGTGGTTTGGATTTAAAAGCCCATTCTGAAAGTACAGCCCACCTAGGAAGGGGGAGAAGCCAGAGCTCTTTTAGCCTGAAAATATACAATTAGACACAGAGAAATTAATTTCAAATCCAACAGCCATTCTTGAAGTTCCTCAGCAGAAGCTCCAATAATATTCACATTTGTTCCCACCCCACTTCAGCCCCTGAGGAAGGTTATTTAAACACCACAACCTTGGGAGGCTGTTTCCCAAGGGCAGGGCTGTGTTTCCCCTCCAAGTACTTAAATCCCCCAACACCAATGGGAAAAAAAAAAACGAGAAAAGAGGTTCCCATGCTGTTACACATCAATGCTACTCCTTTTAGGAGGTGCAGTCCTCTCTGGATCAACATTTAGAGAGTGAGAATAATTGCTGAGCCCAAATGTTTGCCATCCTCAGCTGCTGAGGTTTCCCATTGATGCACTGAAACAGCCTGTTCCCAAAATCCGTGTTAAAGGGCTGAGCTGACACCTTTGGGGTGGAGGAGAGGCTTCCCCTGCCCCAGACTCTGCCACAGCCCTAGGGACACCGGGAGGGACACCAAGTCTTGGACATGCCAAAGCCAGCCCATGATGGGAAGGTCGGAGAGAACGCCCGGAATGACACAACAAAAGCAAGATCTCAGCTCAGCCAAGAGGTCCATCATTGCCCCCTCGTCTGCCCCGGGTCCCTGGACACTGAAGCAGCCGAGCTGAAAGGACAACAAGCACAAACCCAACGTGGTTTTATGGTCTGAAACCCAGAACACAACGCTGGTCTTGCTTTGGTGTAGCCAGCAGCCAGGCTGGCAGGGCAGGGCAGTGCGGCACAAGCAGAGGGGAGCAGATAAACGTGCTCTGGGATGTGTCCTCCTGGATAAACAGCCTTTCAGAGCTCCTAAAAACCCTCTGAGAGCCTTCTGGGGGAGGATGTGACAGGTGAAGGGGGTCTCCTCTCCATAAGTGAGACTCTGGATTTAGACACACACCGTGACACCGGAGCACAGCTTGGCCAAAAGCCTACAGAGCGACCCAGGGAAGGAGCATTTAAAGCACTTCGTGGAATTTGACAGCTTTCCCAGAAAAACCTTTTCACTTATTGGGGAGAAGCAGAATTGATTTTTTTTTTTAAAGAAATGAACTGTCCCAATTCTAGCCCAGATTTTGCTAAAACGCAGTGAAAGGAAAGAGTTCACATTTGCCATTGCATTTCAGAAGAGGTAGAAGTGGAAAAAAGAGGGAATCAAACCAAACCGAACTAACAAAACACAAACACAAACAAAATACAAAATACAAAACTACATGAACAAACCAGAAAATCAGCTTTCAATTCTAAGCAATCAAAAAAAAAAAAATAAAACAGGCTTCTGTTTCAAGTTCATTTCCAGAAGGGCTGAATGGGACCAGAGGAGAGGGAGAAGCTCAGTCAAAATTCCCCCAGGCCAATTATTCCGTGTCCTTATCCCTCAGCTCAGCCCCCAGGGCATTCCCCACCTCATCTTTCCCAGCTCCTGGAGTGGGATGGGTCTGCAACACAGTGGGGCTCATAAATAAGTGAACTCTTGAGAGGTTTTGGTGTGTCACTGCTGGTCCTGGAGCACTCCCCAGACTGATGGGCAAGTGACCGGAGCCTAAAAGGTACACAGAGATTTTGGCACCATTTCAGTACCAAAGAAGGGCTCAAACGCTGCTAGAAGTCGCAGAGTTTGGCAGAGCCCTGTAATTAATGTCTTGTTGTTTTTCCCTTTTGTCAGAGCAGTCAAAATAATGTCCTGGGAAGTGATTTATTTTTGTTTGTTTGGCAGCTCTCCAGCACTTCAATAGCAGGGTGGCTGCTGTGCTCGCTGTGGATTTGTCCCAGCACGTTGTATTTGTACAATTTCCTTTCTGTCCTACACGACCAGGCAAAGGGAGGAACACAAAGGGCTTTAATATTCTGCCTTGACAACAAGCAAACAAGGCGAAGAGCGGCTTTCAAATTCTGGCTGGGGATTAACATACAAATGTTCTGAAAATGAGGGATATAATTATGGAAAGTCAATTACAACTTTCAATTACTTGTTTCCTAAGGGTTTGTACGAAGCAACGTTGGAGACCCTGGGCTTGCAACTCCTCTCAGTCCTGTGTATCATCGACCAACAAAGAGACGCCCCGGCCAAGGGACTCCCAACCAGAGGGTTTTAAGGACTTTGCAGGTGAGCAAAAGGGAGAAGAGTTGTGTGTCTCAGCTTCGCAAAGAATTCGGGGTGCTCTTGGCCACCCAAAGTTTTCACTCTGCTGGTGACAGCAGCAGAGAGCTGAGGACACAGATAAATGAATGGCAATACAAAATAAAGTCCCTGATTAATGAAATCAGCATGTGTATATGAGTGTGAGCCCTTCTCAGATTTTATTCCCAGTGTCTAAGTAATAAAGGAGAGGGAGTCAATTAAGTGCACAGAATGTAATCACAAGCCCAAAACTTCTTTTTACTGTATTGACTTACAGCTTTGCATACTAATGGCTCATATTAATTTCTTTTTCTTTTTTTCCCTGAGAAGTCTCCTCTGCAAAGTGGTAATTACAATAAATTGCAGCTTTTTTTTTTTTTTTGTCCTTCTTCTTTTAGTGGCTACTGGGGAAAATAAATAATTTAAAAAAATATTTATGGATTTTAAAAGAAGCATTGTTTCCTTGCTTTTAGGAGAATCTCACCTCCACCACGTGTTCAAGGGGAGCACTTTTGGGAAATATCTTCCATTTCCATGACTGGAAGAGTCAATTTGAATATTTTCCAGAATTAAAAGAGTTAAAAATGGAGACAAACTATGGCAATGGAAAGGTGACAGTGGCCAGGGAAGGGACCCTCACATATAGCACCGAGTCAGGTTTTAGGATAGATAAAACCCTTTGGAAAATGGACAAAGGAAACTGCAACCACATTGAAGAGACACAGGAAATGTCCTGTAAGAAAAGATTCTTTGTTTACTTTTAAAATAATTTTAAAAAACCCAGATGGACAGTTACACATTAAGTGCCTTTAAAGGAGTAAAAGGGACAGGGTCATTTTTTAGATGTCTTGTAGGTAATCCTATGATATTTAAAAATATGATGTAAAGGTAAATTTGAGCTGAAGGAAGCCTTCAACTGGATTTTTAAGTTCTATGAAAGCAAATCAACTTTCATTTCTAGGTTACATAAACCAGAATCTCCTATTTGTTATACAACTACAAATAGCAAAAAAAGTATTTAAATTATGCAGGGCTACAAGAATCATCAGTTTCTCAAACAAATTACTGAATACTTTTGGAACATCTCATAAATATCTCTGTAATGACCAAACTCACTGTTATTTCTTCTATTCACTCATTACAGGCCAGTTTTGAGATATCAAATGTGCTTGATAAAATAAGATTTTCATCAGTTACCTACTGCCAGCCAGCAAAGCAGAAAATAGAGAAAATGGCCATTTCTATTTCCTATTGCTTAATATCCATCACTTTAATGGAAATGAGATAAAGCAGATAATGGCAATAAGAATAGTATTAGCAGCACAGACATATATTAAATATTTCTCAGAGGTACCATTGTTGTAGCATTTACATTGTTAATATTAAAATGTCTCGAGCAGCACAACCCAATGTAACCAATATTATAAATATTACCTTTAATATAAGAGTTGAATGAGCTTTTAACCTTGAATTTGATATAATGCTGAAAATAACTTTTATACTTCCATGACCTAGCTCATGTGAATAGATAAGTACTTTTCCCCTCCAATAAATCTTTCTCCAAAGCAAAACTTCCCTGCACTATTCTTAGCTGTAATTTCTATTGCACATTAAGTGATCACAGACCTTTTCTGTACTTCTTTTAAGTGTAACTCAGAGGCAGAAATGTCCATTTAAATGAGGCTTTTTTAGGGGATATTAAATACAAATAAAGACTTTCCAAAATGTTCCATTTTGCAGACATTTCATTAAAGAAAAGCATACAGAAAGGTTATCCCCATGTCCATATATCCTGAGTCCAAGCAGAAAAATGATTTAAAATGGAGGTTGAAACCCAACACTTATCAGGGAAAAAAAGGGCAAAAATAAAAGGAGGGAAGGAGATAAAAGGAAATTTTGATTCCTCAAAATAAGCAGCACTTGGATCACAGAAACAGAATCTAAAACACAAATCTGAATGCCTCTCACTGGGAAGAACTGGATAAACCACAAGGTTAAAATATAAGACACAGAAATAAAGACTATGTAGCTCAACCTCTTACTGCAGGGATGACTGATAAGAATTTCTTATGTCAGATAATCACAAATGGCAATGGAGGGGACACAGAGTGCCCTAAATAAGTAAAATCACCACCACAATGGGCCTGTGAATAAGGAAAGTGAAACACCAGGAGTGTTGGGCAAGCAGAGGGAGGAGATGTTAGTGGTGGTGTGTCAGGTGGAGAGTTTGCATCTGGAACACTAGGCACTTCTTGTCATTTATACCTAAGAAAAAGGAATCTAAATGAGCAAAACAGAAAAAAAAAGGGAGTTGGGAGGGCTGCTAAAGGATGCTAAAAATTCTGGGCTTGTGTAGTTTCAGCAAAAGGAGGGTTCAAGGGGACAGTGAAGGACTGCTCTGTTGGAAGATACCATGAAATGGAACAGTATGAACTAAGATTTCAGATGAAGAACACTGCTGGCAGAAAATTAACTCAGGTGTGACTCGATCAGGAATAAATACAACCCCCCAAAATACAGAATTTCTGACAAAAACAAGGCTGGGGCTCTGAAACAGCCCTTCAGGAAGTGTTGGGACAAAAGCAACCCTTAAATTTAATGCAAATCCTCCTGGGTGCACAAGCAGGATTAAAAGACATGTCTGTAATACTGGGGGTCTGCTGATAAGAAATGTAAGAGGTCTTTTTTTTTTTTATTTTATTTTGTCTTGCATTTCTTCTCTCATAAATGCATGTATAGGCAGGCATCAATTGTTTCTCAGTGTGGGGCTTTCACTCCCCAAGCTGAGACACAGACTCCCCTCTCCATGGTGCACAAGGAAGAATAGAAAAGCCTGCTATTAAAAACACAAGTGCTGTTTTATTTTTCATAAAATGATGGAGCGATACCGCAACCAGGATTAAAAAAAAAATAAAAAATGAACCAATAATACTCAACTTCAGCTCTCCCTAGAATGACATTAAAAAGTTAAGCAGCACTTAGTCTTCTTTAGGATGCCATTTCTGCTCAGTGTAACTCTGAGCTGCCTAATGC
Source organism: Xenops minutus (assembly GCA_035221455.1). Lineage (NCBI taxonomy): Eukaryota > Metazoa > Chordata > Aves > Passeriformes > Furnariidae > Xenops > Xenops minutus. Next base: position 70,580,215 of record JAWWEE010000122.1, read on the forward strand.
AGATGGATGGGCAGAGCAGACTCTGTGAAGACAAGGCTTCCTTCTTTACATCCAGCCCAAAAGCTTTTAAAACCTCTCTGTCAGGAACAATTTGACTGCATATCAATTGCATCCCCCTACTAGCACAAAACTTCTAATAAGAGAGGATCGCGGGGAAGGAAAACCCACATTTTGATAACTCTGACAGGAAAATGAAACACTGTCAGTCCAACGGGACTGAGCATGAACCTCGCTCTGCTCATGAAAGATCTCACCCAATTAAAGCAGCAGCTGGGGAATATCTGAGTGCACTTTGGTGCTGCCCAAGGGTTCATTCCTGGTGTCTCCCTGGTGACCTCGTGGTGAACACCCAGGTTTTCCAGGGCATCCACAGGGTTTATGAAGCAGATCAACTACCAAAATAAAAACTGCTTAATTTCACCCTTGATACAAAGTTTGTGCCTGGATGTAAGAAATGAGTCAGACATCGTTGTGTTTGCAATGTGCAGTCTGAGGTTTTAGAAAGTTCTTTAAGCATGGGATTAATACAGAGAACACCAGTCTGCCTTGGAAAGGAAAGATCTGGAATAGGTCTTCTTTCTCCAAGCAGAGACACAAAGTTCATAATTTCGCGTGGAGTTCTTGAAAGAAGAAAAAAATCCGTTTTATCCACAAAAATCACGTATTTATCAACATACTAGAAGGAGAATAATTGAATCATCTTCCATATGTATCTATAAGAGCAATCAAACTGATCCCCAGGGTGAGAGGCATCGTTTCCCAAATGCTTATATTCTATGTATCTGTGAAATTATAATTTTCCTCACATGGTCTCCATTTAGCTCACAGCTTTCATAATGGCTCTAATAAATAGCAATAATGGTGGATATTTCCAAAGGACACACTGGTGGCTTTATTCTCATTTCACAATACAGCCAAAGCAAGAGCAAAAATAAAATAAATGCCAGACATGCAGGGAAGACTGGGAGCAGCTCCATTAAAGTCAATAGTTATACATAAAAATACATAAAACAGGGAAAGAAGAATAGCAAATGCTTTAGATAATGTATGAGAAACACAGTGTGAACCCTCAGCAGAGAGACACCTACAAAGAGAAGTTAGTCAGGAGAGCCAATTTTTAACTTGCCATTTCCAGGCAAAGGGGGAAAGAATAAAACTTTCTGAGCATCAGCACTGTCTGAAGAACTCTTTTGTGCTTAAATAGTATGTCCTGAACAATTTAGAGCTCCAAGTATGGAAATTAACATCACAATCCATTGCATCTACTGCTTTCATTTGGGATTGCAGGTTGTTGTTTAGCAGATCCATCAATGTGGCATCTTCAGTGAGCAAATCATTGCTTTACAAAATAGGTCTTATTAGCCAAAGTATCTGCATTATTTCCAAAAGCTTTAAAAAGTGGTATTTTTTTCATGATTTAACAACATGGAAGCATCTCTGATTTTTACCCCTGCATTAACTCAGCTTGGTGAGAAGGCGGAAACACCAAACTTTCCTTTTGTCAAGACTTTATAACACGTTTTATTTCAAAGAGAGAGTTTACAGAAAGGTTGTGGGTTAACCCCAGCCTGCACCTGAATACTACAGGGCTGCTCACTCCCTGCCCCTGCCCTGCTGGGATGGGGAGCAGAGTCACAGAAAGGCAAAACAGCTGAATAACTGAAATGAAGGAAAATTTCATCATCATAATGATAATAATGATAATGGTGCCCAATGTAACTGCTCACCACTCACTGACTGATCCCAGCCAGTCCCCAGACAGGGACGGGCCCCTCCCAGCCAACTCTCCCAGTTTCTGTACTGGGAATGATGGTGTGGAATATCCCTTTGGCCAGTTCAGGTCACCAGTCCTGGCCATGCTCCCTCCTGGTTTCCCATGGCTGTGCTCAGTGGCAGAGTGCAGGAAACTGAAAATTCTTGATTTAAGGTAAGTGACAGCTGAAACAAAGTGTGTTATCAATATTATTCTCATCCTAAATCCAAAACACAGCCCCGTGCTCGCCAACAGGCAGAAAATTAACTCTTCTCCCAGCCAAAACCAGGATGGGAAATAACATAAACTTTCAAACAATTAGGATTAGCAAGAGCCCTGCTGACCTGAACTGTACGTGTGCTGCTAAAAGAGACATCAATGACTCTGCTAAAGCAGCTATCCTGCCATACCCTTTCCTAGGAATGCATGAGAGGCTGTCTGGAATTCATTCAGCACAACCTCGCTGTAACCTGCAGGTCAGGGAAGCTGGGCTGGAGGAAGGAAGGGATCCACAGGGACACAGCAAACAAGGAGACTGATTCCCAAAGCTCTTATTTAAGTGATGGTGAGTCTTCTCTGCTTGTCTGCTTAAAGACTTGCAATATTCTACCTTAGTATTTTGTATCCTTAAGGAAAAAACCCAAATCTCTCTAAATCAGAAAGCTCCTGAGACATCTCACCATGTTCCTACCCTGCAGAAATAGTTCTCATACAGCTCTTGCCAGCTCAACATCTTCTCCATTTACAGCCTTATATTGACTCCTCTAACCAAAGCCATTCTCCAACACACACACAACACGTCTGACCTGTCAGAAATATCTTTACAGTCAATAAACAGAAATATAAACTTCTAAGTCACAACACTTGGCTCTCTAAAGAAAAGTAATGAGACTATTTATCTCCTTAAGAAAACTTATTTTCTTCTTTGCCTAGAATGAACCTAAGGTGAGGCTCATTCCAGGGGAGATGGATTCACCCAGGATGACTTTTAGAGATACTCCTTCCTGAACACACCAGGAAAAACCAGACCAATTATAATTTTAATGGGAATGTTTTCTTCAGACCAAAGTCTTAGAGCAATACAAACACTTTTTGCTGGAGCAAAGGCAATGCAGGAAAGGAACCATGTGCTGCACTGACTCTTCTCTCCAGCTCCCAGCACCTACCCTGTACTGGAGCCTGGTTTCTCCTCCCTCCTCAATCCCCCTGCTCCAGCCTCTCCCAGTGAGCCCTGAGCTCACCAGTAAGAGGCACATTCTCCACTGGTAAATCCCAGCTACACTGGATTTTCCCATTCAATGTTCTTGGAAGTGCAACTCCAGGTACAGGCACCTTATTCCCAGTTCTGCCACTCGCCTTTGAGTGATGCTGAACAGGCCACACCACCTGTCTTTCTGTTTTGCATCTCAAATTGGGTTATGAATACTCAGTCTTTTATAAAGCAATTTAAAGTCTACAACTGAAGAAAAATACTTTTTTTTTTCTCTCTCTTTTTCATAACTGACCACCCCAATTTTCTCATTTCTTTTGGGTCCATTCTCCATTCAGAGGTTGTTGGTGGAGAAACAGGTTCAGTATCATGTTGAGTTACAGTCTTTCTCACTGAGCCTTTAAGGTGTACACTCAATTCCAAGATCCAAGAAACTCAAGCAGTGGTTACCTGGTGAAGCCAGCCAGTTTAACAAATATATTCAAGTTTCATGGTGCTGCAGATGCTCATCAAAGAATCATTTAAATAACATATATACTGAATCAATAAAATGCCACCTCTCACTGGATATTTCACACAGCTCTCCCCCAGCAGTTCAGAATATTCAAGGGATTCATAATGAACGTCACTGTCCCCAGCTGCTGTTGGGTTTCACATCCTTTCCCACCAAATCCTCCCCATCTGCACACTGCAGATTAGACACGGTCCCTGGTGGAGCTGAGCATCCCGCTCAGGGGCTCACACAGATTTCCCTCCTCACTCAAACCACATCCTGTGCACCCCCAGTGACTCCACAGCATCGCAGAGAGACTCACCTGAGCCACAGAAACACATTAATGGAACGGTGCAATTATTCAGCACCTGGCACAATTAGATTTTCCAATTCCTCGTAAATTTTTAGCCTGTAGATGCCACAGGTTTTCAGGCGTTTTAAAAATGTGTAACTAAACTTAGCATCTGTTTATCACCATATTAACACGGGGCTTGCCTTGTTATGCTAGCTGTAGAATTTAAAACAGAAGTTTGATTGTTCAAAACAGTCTGTGCACAAAAAGAGTGCAGAAGTACCTTCTAAAGGTCAGCTCTAAAATGCTCATTATGGTTTTGGCATTTTGGATTTTTTTTTTTTTTCCCAATTACTTGAAATCTTGGTCCTTGAGCTATTTGCACAGAAAACACACAATGCAGAGAGACAACTCCAGATACTTCAGGCAGTGGGCACTGTAGAATTCACCTTTCCCATCGTTCAGAGGTCCAAACAGAGCTCTCATCAATATTGCAAAGTTAGCGGCAATATTCTTGGCTGCAAGGCTTTTGAAGTCACTGTTATCTGCAGCTGCAAATTCAAACAATAAGCTGACATATCGACTAGTTCACTAAATGCTGTTGCTTTTGTTGCTGTTTGGGGGAGGTTTAGGTTATTTTTCTAAGGCACAGATTCTAAAGTCCTTTTTCCTGTGAGAATGAAAGGATGCAGCCCGGCATTGCCACCCATGTGATTTCCATGACAGCTCAATTATGCAGCTACTTTGGCTCACAGCAATTTAAGAAACAGAAGCCCAGGGTTACCAAATCAAGGTGTTTGGTTTGGGTTTATTGAATGTGGATAATTCAGCCAAAGAGGACAGGAAATAATGGTGACACTGCCCCAAACCAAGGGAGTAACCCAGATTTGGATTCCCAGCACAGAGCCACTGTAACTGAGCATGCCAGCACTAAATTCATGGATGCTCCACATCCCAGATGCTTTGGGATGGCAGAAGGGACCAAATTCACTCCAGCGGCCACACAAAGCCAGGGAAAAAGTGCTTGGAGCTGGTCCTGACAGCCAGTTAATGCACATCTAAATGTGCACGTGGATCTGAGGGATGAAAACAATCCTGCATCCTCTGTTTAGACATCCCTTTAATTCTTCTGTCTTTACTATCATTTATTACTGCTTCTCCAGAGGCCTTAGTGCACCTTGAATGGAGAGTTAGAACACAGCACAAGCTACTAGTTAAATAAGACATTAAATAATTATTTAAAAAAAAAAAAAAGCCTATGAGAGTTGTCTCAATCACAATGTAAACCAACCAGTATTTTAATTTAATATAACAACCCTCTCCTTCTCTAACAATTCTGGCTCTCAGTGAAGTTTCAGTCTAAGGAAGAGAAACACCAATTTGGCCCTAATGTATTTTCCTTGCAACTTTGAAAATAATGAATAGTTTTAAACAAAGGAGAAAAGAAAGTTGTGATTTCTGCCCTGGAAAAGAAAAACACTTCTATTTTTGGAGAAGCAATGAGCATGGTTCTCTTCTATTGAAGCACAAGAATAATAGGTGTTAATGATGGCACTTCTGCTAATTTCATAAGCCTTTCTCCCAGCTGAATGAAAGAGGCTTTATTCAATGAGCCTCGATGAATTCATGTAAAATCACTGCACCAGCATCACACAGCACATCTAAACATTGCAAATACATATATTTTAGCTTGCTCCTAGATAATGGATTAACTATCTTTGCACTCCTCAGTAGCAAATATTCTTTAAAACTAAATTAGCCTTTACAAAGAATATTCCCAAAGAAGCAGTGAAGCCCCACAGCTTGGAGAAACACAATACAAAGTCTGCAATAAAATATCCTGTAACTGCATTTTAGTGCCTTCACTGGTTTTTCCATGGTTCTCCTAATCCCTGATTTTAGAAACCAATTGTCTCACTCATCATTTTCTTGACCATAAAAGTGTCATTCCTTGGCACATGAAATATGGATGTCACAACTCTTTCTGTACCATACAGAGTCACTCTCTCTTAGAAGGAACCATAAGAAATGAGCATTGGCACAGAATTCCTGGCTCCCAGATCTACAATTTAACAGGAATTGTGAGAAATGGGAGTCTTGCCATTCTTTGACCTACCCAAGATGGGTCAGTTTATGATCTTTTACAAAGTCAATGTCCACCTGCTCAGGACCTGGAGTTCTACATGTGGGTCCGTGGAACATAAGGAACACTCCCTTGGCATAAATATTCCTTCAGGAACTTCCCAAGGAGGCTGGGGAGATGGGGAAGGGGAATTGACCTGGAAATAGGACCAGAAAGGAGAAAGAAGGACCATTAGATGGCTAAAGTGAGTGGCACCAGAGAGGGTTGGCTGAAAGAGGTGGAAGTTTGCATGTGATGAGGAGTGAGCCAGACAGGCTTTCTGCTGGGACGGTAGCATGTGATAGTGTAATTAAATATTTACCATAATGAGGAGTCACAGGGGAGTGACCATATGCAAAACTTGCATTTCCTCCTGACTGCTTGGCCTGGCAACCCTCACAGTGCTCTTTTACCAAGGGGTGTGTGCATTAAATGGAATTACACACACACTTCACGCCAGTTTTCATATGGTGATATTAACATTCCTTACAAATTAATTAAGCCTAACAAGACACCCATAATTAGACTGCTAAGGTTTGTTATTTCTCTTTTACTATTGGGAAACAGACCCAGTGAGATTAAGTGCTTATCTAAGTAAATGAATCCCTAAATTACAGTGGGAACACAGTCCAAGGGCCTGATTCCCAACCAAATGACTACTTAAAACGTTGAAGGCTCCGTGCAGGGGCATTGAACAAATTGTCTCTGTTTGGTTGTCACTGTGTCCTTTCCTGGATGAAAAAATCCTTCTGGAGTTTAACAGCAATAGTTGTCAATCTTCCCCTTAAAAAATTAAATCAATCCAACACCTTTTGGAACTCTTAATTTTGAGTGTTTGCTTTTAGATGGCTTTCAGCAACACATGGTCCATTTGTGTTCATCTCTGTGAGGTGTGGGAACAGAGCCTTTATTAAGCCACTGCTCTAATTAATTGAAATGTTTCTGCAAATTGAGAAACACATTAGATAAATTACACTTTCCTTCATCTAGCTGTCAGATCAATTAAGACAGGAGCACATAGAGCTATTGAGGCATCATCTGGTTATTTTTTAACCTTCAGCCACACAGGATTTGTTAAAAATCAGTGAAACTTTAGGGAACGCTTCTTCTCTTAGATCACAAGTAAGCACTAATAAAACCTCTGAAACATGACCTTGAAGTGACTTTCATTTTTAAAAGCCATTTCTAAAAAAGCACAGATTAAAATATGATGAAAAAGGCTTTTAAAAAAAAACCCAATAAATAAAAAGCTACAAGTAATGCGAGTTGCAAGAGTACAGAGGACCTGAAAAACAATTAATCTAATGCAAAGTGGCAGTTCCTACATTCCTAATGTAAAGAAGCCATAAAACAACCTACAGCCAAATCCATTAGTAAAACTAATGACCCACTGACCTCAAATCACATTTTTTACTCCCTGTTTAATCGCAAAATCACCGAACAACTGCAATTTAAGACCATCCAGCTCCTTTATAAAACTCCTGCATATGAGCTCTCCTGGTCCTCGTGACACAGACTGTCACAGGACATGTCACCATCCCCCTGCACGCCATCCACACTTGAAAGGAAACCAGGCATTGTCCTTTTGGGCTTGAAATCCCTCGTTATTGATGCACAGAACATTAAGGTGTTTCATGGCTGGTTTGTTCAGCAAAAACAGCGACACTCTGCTCAAGGGCCACTTCTCAAAGAAACAACAAAGCACAAGCAAAGCAGGACAAGCCCCAGGGCACGGCTGGGCACCACTGATGCTCTTGGAAAAGGTCAAGGCTGTCAACTTCCCCCTTGGAAAAGCCAAAGGAAGGGATTTCCCAGTAGCTCCACACACTAGCAGGTTTGTGTCAGCTCTGGGAACCAGGGAATCCTAAAGCTGGACTGAACTCTTCCCTGGCTCTCCCCTCCACCTCTACAGTTTCCCAGGGCACAAAACCCTTTCATGTCACTCTTCTCATTCTCCCACCTTCTGCCAGGCAGGTGCTGGCTCTTCGTATCAGTAATCCTTGCATGGAGACCCAATATGATAAAACACAAATCAATGCCTGATCAATCATTCCACAAAGAGAAATTTTAATTTGCACACTAAGCAACAATATCAGCAAACTTTTAATTTTTGTTCCCATTTGGTATAACTGGCCTATGTTTTCCTGCTGCCAAAGGAGTAGCAGCAAGCACTTCAGAACCACTATGTTGCTTTCTTCTTGCCCATTGCCCTTTGGTTGTGACTTCCTGATGTGCTGGAATTGCTGTCTAAGCAGCCTGTCTGGAGATGGAACCATTGGGAAATTGGGGAACAACGTCCACCAGCAGTGCCAGGGAAGAGAATCACTTTGGCACAGCCCAAGTAGAGCACCCCCTTGTCAAAGCCAGCAGATAATGAGCTGGGGAGCAGCCTTCCAGTTACCTGAACCACAAAGAGATGAAAGCTGGCCAAATGCTGGCTGGTTATTACAAAGAATTCAAAGTGTCAGTCACACAGGAACCTCTCAGCAGATGATACCTTTTCCCACTCCCAAAGATGACAGATAAAAAGGAAATATCCACAGAGAGGGATTTTGTTTACTCATCTGTCCCACCTGTGAGCTGAAAAGGAATGCCTGGCAGTGCTCTGGTTTCTCTGCTGCTCTCCAGAGCCCCTTTGAAAGGCTCCAAAACGATCTGCAGACATCAAGAGTTATGAAACACCCCAGCTACCAGTTCCTGCTCTATTTCTGGACCACTAAGAGAGGGGTGGGCTAAATGGCAAACAAAAATAGGGGAATAAACAAATCATAACCCCTGTACTGTTGAAATAATGAAGGGCAAAGTGAACTTTAGCTTAGTGTTACAGTCAATGGTATCATAAATAACAGTTCCAAGACATATAGAAACATAAAAATAGGGTCACCTACTTACAGCCTTAATATATGGTGGCCTGTCTTACAAAATGTACAGTATTTTAGTGTTGTCCATTGAGCTTGCACACAAGGTAACACAGACTCCTAACTTCTGCTGCACGTACACACCCTAAAAACACCAAAATGCCTTTCTTTTACAAGCTAAATTAAGTATTTCTTATGAGTACCACGGTGCTGGTCCCACCTTGGAGCTATTTTCCCCACCTGTGGTTCCCCTGCTGCAGCTCTCAGGGCTCTTCCCTGGTTCTTTCATTACACTTAATCCTCAAAATATTCTTCACAGCTTTATACAGTCTTATTGTGGAAAAGCAGCACCAAACAGTATCTTTCTTCTCTGCCTGATAATAAGCCCAGTTCTGAGCAATATTCTTTGTATTGACATTTCCCCCCCAAAACTTAAAACAAAAAGCAGCCAGAACTTAAGATTTATAAATGATAAACTTCTCAGCTGTATCTCACCCCTCCTTCCATTCTCCTGCCTCATTTAGCTTTTTCAACCTTGCTTTTTTTTAATTTAACCACCTTCCCTTACTTCTTTCCTGCTTTGACTTTCTCTATCAATCCTTTCTCAGCCAGCAGGAAAGTTCTTGAATTGTGCAGATGGAGGGGACAAACCTCTTGGTCAATTTTACAAAGAAAACATGGAGAGAATGAGAAAAAGAAATAAATGAGAGAGAAAAAGTACCTACGCTTTAAGAAAAGAAAAGAATGCAATGTTTTTAAGGTCAATAGTGATACTTACACCAAGATAAAAAGCACAGTGAGTCACAGAGCTGCAGATCCTCCTGTGGAAGAATGAATGTTGGAAACTAAACCTGGGACTTCCCAAGCAAATAAACAAACAAAAGACCCCACAAGATAAATTTCTGATTGTGGACCAAAATAGGGTTGGAAAATTTAATGGGGAGGAGGATTTAAGAGCTGTCAGATTTTCAAAACAACCCTTCATTCCATGATCTGGAGCTTTGACACTCGCTGTGTGAAAATTCAACTTATATTGACATTTTCTTCTCTCCCTCCTGTTTAGTTTAGCCATGAATCACCTGTTCTGGTGCTCCTGGGTGCAAGATGCTGTGAACAATTTGACTTTCTCCCACAGTGCACCAACCACGTTGCAGTTCTTGCTCCCACTGATTGCAAATGGGCCATGGGGGTCTCTCAAATGAAACTAGTTATTCTGCCATCCCAACACATGGCTACACTTATGCCTTGGTGGCCCAGCAATGCCTATCTAGGAATAAACATCTTAGGAATAAACAACTCTGATACAGAGCAGGAAAACCTGGGATGGACAATTCAGATCTCCTAAAACACAGAATTGTCTCCCAGTGGATTCATAATTTTAACAAAAGCCTGTTGTCCTGAACAAGAGAGCAGATCCACCAAGTAGTAATACAGTATATCCAATTCCTATTTATTTATCTACTTCTGCCTGCGTGGGGTTTTGAAACAGCTTGGTGGGCATGAGTGCCAATTCCTGTGCTGTGTGTTCCTTAACTAAATCCCTGGGAAACCTCTGCCTCGCTTTCCCAGCTATCCCTGACTGCAGCAAGAACCCTCAGCTCACTTGCACTGCACAGCTCTTTGCAGCCTCCAGGTACCACTAAAGACCACCTTCCTTTAGACAACATCCAGGGTGGGCAAGGAACACGAAATAAATATACCTGCAGGTGTAAAAAAGCTGCCTGAGACACTGAAAAGAAGATAAAAACCCAACCAACCAACCAACCAAAAAAAATTACTGTTTTTTTCTGTCTTGTGAGGGGAAAAAAAATGAAGGCAATCAAGAGAATACTAAAATTTTCCTGTTTATGGAAAAAAAGAGGAAATATGAAACATAGAGTTAATATGGCTGAATGTGCCTCTTTACATTTCCAAATCCTTCCACACTTAAGGGAAATTTAGGTGTGATTCTTTTCCCCAATTTCCCCCCTAAACTCTAATTAAAAGTCAGACTAAAAAAAACCCACCCCACATTCACTGATAAATATATGGAAACTTTAATAGTTACCAGAATAAGTGTGCTAAATATGGATACTAAATTAAATGCTAAAGCATAAAAATAGAGATATTTATCAGCCTGCTTTTACTTCCCCATTCACACATCATATATATATATATATATATATATATATATACATATATATATATATACACTTTTTATTTTGGAGCAGGGTTGTACTTCAGAATTCTAATTCTCACCCTAAAAACCAGGGAGTTTTTCTGTGTACAGCTCAGTGCTAAAGAGCAGAAATGTTACACTCCACCATGCCACGAGCTGCTCCAGCACACATTGCATCATTTAAGGCAATGAAATCGTGCCCTACAAGTCTGTCTGAAACAACAATATCACAGATTTGAGAAAGCTGAAGGAAAGCAGCTCACCATCCTCATCCTTTTAGATAAACTAAGACTGTCCAAAAGGCACACCATTTCTCTTTCCCAAGTGCTGATGGCAGAGCTCTCACGCTGCAGACACCACAGCTTCAGATTTTGACATTAATGGCTTTTCTTGAACGTATGATGGAGCAAATGCCTCATTTCCCCCCATCATCTCTCAAAAAGATGCTCAGTGCCCTTACTCAGCTGTGACGGTGCCACCACGTGTGACAGCAGCCCTGCAGTTTTGAAGGGAACAGGAACAATTCCCACAGTGTGGATGCAAGGAAAAGAACCCACCAGCTAATCAGCAAAACACTGCTATTTATGTCAGAAAACTGAGGATCAGACACGACTTAAAGTGCTGGGAGAGATCCACAAACAGGGCAAGCAGTGAAGTGGGACCATGGCTGCTCCAGGTCCTCCTCAGCTCCACCATCAGCACTGCAGGGATGCAGCAGCTCCCTGTTCCACAGAGAACTGGGAACAACCCACCCCTAGGGTGGCATTGGGACATTTGGGACATTGTGACCCACCCCCCTCCTGCCCTGGCACAGGGTCCTTCTCCATCCATGGTGCTCCCCTTCCTCTTCACATGCTGCACTCACAGCACTCAGAAGAAATTCAAAATTCAAATTTCAAAATTCAGAGGAGGTTTCCCTATCACACAAGGACACAGTGGCTTCTTTTGTCCATTAAACCCCATTAAAATGCAGATATTATTGAGTGGGACGTGTCCCTGCCCATGGCAGAGGGGCTGGAATGAAAGGATCTTTAAGGTCCCTTCCAACCCAGACCATTCTGTGGTGATTATTGATGATTATTGTCATCTCACAGCTACAAAGAAGTGCACTCCAGTTCATAAGTGCTCCAGCTCGTTCTCCCACTGCTTGTTGTGGTTTTATTTAGTCAGAAAATTTGCATTAAACTTTCAGATGATACATATGTACAGATAGCTCCTTTTTTTGTTGTTTTTTTTACCCCATTCCCACTGTTGCTCACTGAATTGGTGGCATCTGGCACAAATCAGCAGTAGAGTGGAATGATCCAACACTGCTGCTAAGGAATGAATGACCCTGAATGCAGAATTCCCTTAATTGCTGTTCTTCATGTAGTTCGGGCTGAACCAAAAACCAAAGACAGATCCCTACCTGTTATTCATTAAGCCAATTTTCTTACCCACAACAAGCTATTAAGGTCCTAATGAATATCCTATAAAAGCAATTTAGGAAAATAGAAGAGCTACATACCACAGTCAAGCCTTTTACTGTAGTACATTAAACTTGCTTTCTACTTCATGTGGTAGCCACAATTTTATGTTTTATTTCCACAATGAACTTTATAAGCAAGCCAGAGCATTTACTCTGTTTTCACTCTCCCTCCACACTAAGAGGACAGAAAAACAAGAGCACGTGCTGCAGCACATTCTCTTCTTACAAACCTCAGGAAGAATATAGATTCTCACAGCATTCAGTTAACCTCTTGGGCAAAACTGCATTTCCAAGTGTAGCTCCAGGACTTTGCAGCCCAGGAACAGGCAGTATAATGCAGTGTTGCCTTTGAAACACACAGGGAGGTTTTGCTGGGCTGGCACAGCTCTCGGCGCCGACCCTCTGAAGCCCTTGGCAATTCAGAGAGGCAAAAAAGGGGCAATGCTAGAATGAATTCACTCTGCAACCATAGATGGGCTTCAGCCCCATCAAGGGAGCAAGAAGTTCAGCTCCTTTCAATTCACACATGTAATTACGTTTCATTCTTGTTCAACAGACACTGCAGGAAGGGATTTGTTGGTGGGTGCTTTTGTCTTTTTCCCATTTCTCCTGGCTCCCAGGAAAACAAGGGGTCATGATGGGAGACAGTTACAAGCTATTTCTTTTTCCCCCCAAAGAAACATTTATTGCATGAAAATATAATGCAGCTTTTGTTTGCAAGCCTCAAGAATTTGGTGGCAGGAGATACAGTCAGAAGCTGAACACTCAACACGTCTTGCAGGATATAAATCTTCAGGTTTCAGGGACTCTTTTAGAAACACAGAATTCTGTCTCAGAGAGCTTTACCTTCTGTTGGCATTCATGGCATCACAATATTACAGGATAGTTTGGGTTGGAAGGGACCCTAAAGCCCATCCAGTGCCACCCCTGCCATGGGCAGGGACACCTTCCACTATTTCAAAATATTGCCTCCCTTTCCTCTTTTGTTTTATCCCCTCCCATTATCTTTTGTTTTAATTCGAGTTTGTTTTGGTTTTAAAATTAATTTTAATAAACTTAGCTATGAGAATCAGGGAGGGATTAGACAGTCAATGCTAAACATGAGTGAATAGAGATTTTTGTGTGATTTTTTTGTGCATTTTGATAATTTATTTAGTTCAAACTCAACATCTGATGCACGGTTGTCTTTGATTCAGAGTGACAAAAAAGAGTTTACTGTTAAAGATTAATCATGTTCTTCTGTTCCCACTCTCCTTCTGCTCTTAGATTTAAGAGGATGTACTAAACTGTAGTTTTGTTTTCACGTTATGAAAAAGAATCTGGTTTAGATTCCATTTATTTCTAATTTATTCTTCCACATTTTTTACTCAATAGTAAGTAATGTAAGAAATGCATGCAATAAACATTCATTTCATTCATTCCTTTTGTATTTGACTAATAAATGGTGGCTACTCTCACAAAGTCCTGTTTATTCATGCTTCTAAAATGTGTGGGTTTCCTTCTTTCTTCTTCTCACCTTTAAAACGTCCTTATGGTATTTAAAGTCCCTTCCAACCCAAACCATTCCTTGATTCTATGATTTCCTCCTTTACTCTTGATGTGAATCTTCATTTTGTAAAAAACCTACTGGTTCAGGAGGAGGAGATCTGCCATTCCAAAACTCACCATGTATTTATGACATCTATTAATAACAAAAAAAAAAAGGAGAAATAAACCCTAGTTTTTCACTTCAATACATCTCCTACATTTCTTCTCCCAAACTTAACAAAGCCATATTTTCCACGGTGAGCAGCAATGCTTCCCACATGATTGCCATCAATGTCTACAGAATTCTGGCTTTTATTTTGAACGATATTTAAAAGAAGTTCTGTCATTTATAGCTGCAAAGACAACTGCTGAAACACGAAGGCAAGAATCTCAATGCCATGGCTGCCTCCTAAGCCTGACAGCTGCAGTGCCTCTGCTGCTGCTCACGACGAGATGCTGAGCAGATATGGTGAAATAAAAAACAAAAAAACCCAAATAAAAAAGGTGTGGGTTTTTTTTTTTTTAAAAAAAGCCCTAAAAATAATGAAAAAGAAAACACATAAGCAGCTTTTCTCACTTTTTCACTCTGAGTCGTCCCCACTTGGTGTTGCTCCTAACAAAACCAAGAACCTTTCTTTTCTGCTTGTCTAAGAAATAGTAGATTTTGATGCTAAAAAGGGTCAATTGGGAAGAACTGGGATTGGAAAGCATCCCTCTCCCTAAAGGCAGGAGTGGGGTCCTGCACAGAGGAGAGACAAGGATGGGCTCACAGGGGACGAAGGTGGAGGATGGTGGATCGCCCATTTCAATTCCATGTTCATTCTGCTGTCATCAAGTTCTTCACCCTTTGTGGACCTTCCCCAAGACAAGGCCATGGCCCCACGTGTGCTTTGGCAGCTGCAGGTGCCCCTGAGCCCAGGGATGAGACCACACTGGGCAACCTCCACACGTGGCACTGCAGTCACCTCTCTGCTGAAGGATGCGACACCAGACCGTGGATCTCTCTGTGACAACAAAATCTGCCCCACTCTGAAAGTTGCAACCCATCTGAATCTAAGACTTAAATCCTATTCTAAACCCATTTGTTTCAACAAAAAAACAAACAAAAAAAAAGGAGGCACATTCTCTTTCAACACAGAGGTAATCAAATATGTCGGCTGTGTTGCCCCCAATGGGTTTCACCTGATTAAATTACTGCTGGAAGGACAAACACGTTTGTGAGCTGAGAGTGTTGAAAGAGTGCAACAGCATAAAAACCACTGTGCAGCACCGAAATCCTGACAGTCAAGAGGTTAATTGCAAAGCTAGAATGAAACATTTAAAACCCATCACTATTATTGTCAATAATTTGCAAACGTGTAGATAAACAAAGGGAATGGATGTGGTATTTTCCTTTCAACAATCCGAATACATGTCACAAGTAATTAGAGAAATTAGCTGTGTATTAAGTGAATGAAGTAAATAGAATAGTGAAAATACAGTACATCTTTAAAGAATGAAGAACTTCTATTTCTGGCTGAAGGAACAGGCAAGAGTGGAATTTCAGTCATTGCCCCATGATTGAATCTTTCCATGGCAATGGCCACTGCATTCGGAGCTGAAGGATGGGTTTTTTATGGACTGCTGGCTGCTTTTAATTCCTTTAGAGCACATTAAAATATAGTCAGTCTTGTAGCCATTTTAACCTTGTTTAGCACAAATGGTTGAACTTGAAATTCATTGACTTAAATGGCCCATGGAAGATATCATTAAGAATTGCTGTAGTGATTTTTTTTTTTTTTTTTTGAAACTTGCAATGCATTTAATTATTAATGTCCCTCTATCGTTTATGGCCCATTGTTTTTGAGATTTTCAACATCTTTCACCTTACCTGTTCAAAGAGTTACAGGAGCCATAACAAAAAAATCCAGATACAAAATCATTTGCAGTTATCACTAGACCTTGCAACAGCCCAGAGTGTCTATACTTGGAAGTTTTACATCCAAGGTTAGGATCAAAAACAACCTGAGGGCAACACTTCCACATACATAAGACACTCAGTTTTGAGATTCTATAGGCTCATAGACCATAGAATATATTTTGCATGCACATCCATATGCATTATTTCACTCGTTCTTCCTTTAGGGTAAGATGCCCCCTGAAAATAATTGTATTTATGTTTCTTGGATCTACAGTACCAATGATGAATGCAGGTTAACCACCTGATTTTCAGGAACAAGAGAGAGCTTGTAACCTTCACGGGTTATTAATTTTCATAAGGTGGCCTTGAACAACTCTGGCGTTGTCAGGTTTAAATCTGTTACGTGCAAAGGCTGATGTCCTTTCTGTGAAATCCAACAGCAGAGTGACAAGCAGGACTTGCTTTTCAAATCAAAGAGGAAAAAAAAATATCCCAAAAACACTACCCCCACTCATCTGGCCAGTGCTTGTCTTTTACTTCTATATTTGTCTTTTATTTCGTGTATGCTAAAACAATGACTTTTTTAACACCTCTGACGGAATCAAAGATGATCTGGCTTCTTTTTCTGTACAAGAGAAGAACTGCAAAAATAAAACACTAAACCAAGAGTTACTTCTTTGAATCATTAGCTATGGCTACTGTTCCGTAAATAAAACTAGACCAGATCTCCCAACAAACCTCTTCCCTCTGGCTGGAATTCCCCAGATGTACATCAGAAAGTAAATTCTTGTTTCTTGTCAGGGTCTAATTGACCCCAAACTCATTGGAACAGCCCCAAACCAACAGGAGTGCTCTGAGTGTCACCACCATCCCCTCCAGCACCCAAAGGGAATAAGCTGGAGCCTGGAATTGAGTTGAAGGAGCAGCCAGGTGAAAAGACACGTGTTGAAGCTCTCCAGGTGATCCAGAGCCAGGGAAGTTCAGGCTAAGGAGCTATTGCACAAGTCACCACAATATTTTCAAGCTCAAGTCAGTGCTATGTAAATCAATACAGCACAAAATATCATCCCTTTGGCAAAAATAAAACCCAACAAACAAAAGGTTTTATTGGAGGGAGAGAAGTAAATAGCAGATCTACGAGCCAAAAAAACAACTCTGCACACTTATTAAATAAAAGCATTAGGGGTTCATTCTATGCATGAATACTAACAAGAAAATAATGTCATTTGTCTATGACTTGAGTTTTCTGGGAAAGTGCTTATTTATACAGATTTACACAGCCTGTGAGACTGTGTTAAGATCATCAATTCATCAATTGAATCCAATCTCACCTATTTTCTTTCCAGATGTTTGAGGAAAATTTTCTGACAAGAGAGCATAGAGCACAGGGTTCCTGATACCTAAGAATATGTTCTCCCCTTTCCTGGGCACGCTCTCAAACAATCCTAATTATTCCAAAATACCCATTTAGCATCTTCCAGTGGAGAATTAAATGGCACAACTCACATCAGCTTTGATACCAAAAAAGCAGAAATACAATATAAAAACAGGATTCAGTGTTGTGAACACCTTAAAGCCTTGGACACAAAGCAGGATCAGACACACTGAGAACTCTCTTTTGAACTTTTAAAGTTCTTTATAACTTGTTTTTGCTGCTTTTTAATTACCCAAAGAAACAACAGAATGCACTGGCTCACATAAGAAAAAATCATGTGAATATGTTCCAAGCAACAAGGGGAGCAAACATTGCAAACAATTCTCATTGCACATCTCTTCACTTTTGGCACCTATGCATTTCAGTAAAGGTATATTTTCTACTGACAAAGGCTGAGATAACAGTGAACCTTAAATATTAAGAAAAACAAATCTGAATCTGCTTCAGCTTCACAAATACGACGCTAAGTCAGCGTGAATGTCTCCATTTTGAAGAACATTCTTGTGGAACCACCTTAGAAATAAAGCAATGAAAGCTTTTTATGTATCCTGATACAAATTTGGATTTACTTACCAAAGAAAAGCCCACAAAGAACATCAGTAACCAGGTAACCACAACAGCTCAGAACCATGCACATTATTTACCCATTTTTATCTATCCCCAAAGTGCAGAACTAGAACTTGTCCTCCAACTTTTTAACAAATGCATTTTCATTTTCAGTCTCATCTCCCTTTCCAAGCTGTGATTGAGCTCAGGCTGGGAAAGCATTCCAGGGAAACATCACACTTCTTCTATGGATGCATTTCCATCCTCCTCTTGCCTTTTGCTGTTCTATGTTTTCACAAAATCGTGGGAATCTTATTAGAAACTGTTTTCCAAAGAAGTTTTGCCATCCCTTGGGCATATTGAATTGCAGGGAAAAGAAACAAAAAACAAGTCTAGTCCTACAGGTTTCTTTCAGAGCTGGGAATGCAGAGGCAGCAGCTTCCATGGGTAAATGTATATACATATACATGTATATAGGTCTGGTAATTCAGTACAAGCAGAACAGAATGTATTTTCTATATAGGAAGTAAAAAAATCAAAACAAAAGTATGGAATAGCCAAGAATAGCCCCAAAATTTCCACACAGTAACAAAGAGAAACCAAAGCTTTCAAAGTAAAAATAAGAACAACTTTTACAGAGTCCTTTTCTCCTTATGCATTCAATGCCAAATCCATAATTGTTCTGTCACCTCCATTTATCCTTCCTGTTACGTTGGTAATAAAAGTGCAATTACTACTATATCTATTATTGCTATATTTAGGTTATTACATAATACTCACAAATATATATATATGTAAACTGTCTGCTTATTCATTCCTTTACCTAAATGAGATCTTACACCACAGACTCATCTATAACAAAGTTTTCCCAAGGGGTTTAAAATGTCCCTGCACAATACTCATTATAAATGGGAAATTAATGAGCAAAAGTTGTTTCAAGACTGCCTCCAGTTTCCCAGATACTTGAGATTAACATTTTTAAAGTGCATGCAAGCTCATTTTGATATATTACAGTCTTTGGCAATAAATAAGTCATGGTGTTTCTCAAAATTGCTATTAAATTATTCTGCTGGTGTTTTTGTCATTCTGGATATTGCTAGAGCATCTCTCCACACTGCCTAGCACTGTAAACACTCACACTACATCATCCTTACAAAATTCTGGTATTAAATTAACAGGGCTAGGAATGGTGGCAGATCCTGCTCAGGAGGGTGCACAGAGAGGACAGGAATTCCAAATTTAGACAGGTCCTAATGATAATAGAAAATAAGTAAATAAAGAAATAAATAGATGGAAGAGTAAATTCCGAGTCTAATCACCGTAGTAAGAAATAATGCCAAACTCCAGAAGGAAAAAAAATACTTTCTTTTTCTTTTTTTTATATTAGGTGTAGAGATCATCAGAGGATGCTGC
Organism: Xenops minutus; assembly: GCA_035221455.1. NCBI lineage: Eukaryota > Metazoa > Chordata > Aves > Passeriformes > Furnariidae > Xenops > Xenops minutus. The sequence goes on from JAWWEE010000122.1 coordinate 70,599,390, forward strand.
AAACTGCAGCAGAATAAACATAAATTATTTTGATTCTAGAACATGCACAATGGTCTTCTGCTTAAATTACTGTATGGGGATTAGAAAGTCTAATTGTGCTAAATTCCTACTTTAGGAAAAATAATACAGCAAGATCTCAACAGAATAAGAACTTAAACCCCACTAAAGGACATGAATAACTTCAAGGAACAACCAAGTATCTTTCCCTTTTTTTTTTTTTTTTTTTAATTTCTGTTGTCCTTTTTGAGGTCCCAGTGGCATCAGGGATTTCCTACATGCTGAATTTCTCCCAGTTCTACAAAAAGTCCAATTTCAGCTCACTCCTGAATTTGCAAAAGGATAAGAGGCAGAAGAGATGCAGCATCACTTGTACTGCAATTCACTTACCATCCATAAGACATTTCAAGCAAATTTACTTTCTCATTATCCTTGAAATATATAAAAACCCAGAAAACCAAGCTATGAGTCCCTTTTTCCTGATGCACAAACTCACAGGAAAGTTTCATTTCTCTCAATTTCTCACCTAAATCCTCTTGGGGCTGCAGAAATGTGTTGCTGGGGGGAACCACATGAAACTCCACATCCTTTGGTCAAAACGTGAGAGAAAGATTATTTTCACTGCCTGTAAGATTACTTGTGGATATATAAATACTGTACTTTTGCTTCAGCCATCCAAAATACTAATCCACTGATCTGGTGCTAATCAGCAATGACAAAGTTTCATGTTTCCTCCACAAGAAAACCACAGCTCAAATGACACAGCACATAATGCCATTACTTAAGAATATCAGAAAAGAGAATTTTGGGAATGCAATTTTTCTTCTTTCATCACTGCTGACAGAGTTCTTCAAAGCAAAGCACCAGAGAACATTTCCATTCTCTGAATGCAGAGTTAACCATTGGGTTTTGTGCATTCCAGTCCAAGGAGGGGGTTATAACCGAGCTCATTGGGTGTGTGGGAGGGGGTACAAGGAATGTGTTTAAAGGAGGGCTGAGGAGTTTTCTGGTGAAAGGCTCTGCTGATAAATGGTGGTTGGGAGAAGAAAATTGGTTATTCGATGAACAAAGTGGTGTGTAATTTATTTTACTTCATTACATGCCAAATTCTTCAAACACTGCTAGGAATTAGAATGCTTTGAAACTAATTATTGTAAGTACATTTAATCATAGCTTTGAAGTTACTTTCAGCATAGCACACTCTTTTTGATTAAATTTTATCTTTCTGCCATTCTCCTGCAAGTACCCAGTTCAAGGGCACAAGAGGAGAAAAAAAACACCCTGTGAAATGTTACAAATAAAAACAATAATAATTTTTGCTCTGTTTTTCCTCTGAAGTGTTTCCATAATCTCCCATTGCTACAAGTGCACCAGTCCCCACAGAAACTTGAGCACAATTTTGAATAAATTAACATTATCACAAAATTAAACAATTATGTTATTATATATGGTACAAATAATTGCAAGCAGAGAAATAGAATAGCAGGGGGCACAAAGATGAACTAAAATGCACTTGCAAGGTGCTTGGATTTGTTGAAGCAAATATGAGAGTTTAATACACTCTCTTTGTACACACAGTACTGGTAATTCAAGCCCTCAGTGATGTGGTATTTCTCTTTATCATGATAAATGAAGGCTGAAAGAAGCAATTTTGCTTTGAACCTTCTTCCTGCTTGAAAGGAAATTTTGGTTCAGTGATTTAAGCCAGGCAGAGCACCATGAATCTGCTCCCTAATCCTGAGCTGGACTTGGACACAGGTAACTGGAAATTGGATCCCCCTGATGAGGGAATGCAAATGTGGCTTTGCTGATCTCCCCCATTTCCAGGCACCTCTCCCATCTTGCACTTCAGTGATTTAACTGGATTTTAACTGGTTCTGGACAAAGCTCTAAGGGAAGAGAAAATATAGTTTTATACTCTCTTCTCTGAGTATTTTTCCTCTCTTTCCTCTTTTTATGTAAAACACTGATACAACAGTGCAGGCAATAAACATCACATAAGGTAATTCCCAACCCTGGGAGTGTCCAAGGGCAGGTTGGACGGGGCTTGGAGCACCCTGGGCTGGTGGGAGGTGTCCCTGCCCATGGCA
>JAWWEE010000122.1:70601576-70617912 GCA_035221455.1 Xenops minutus
CAGGTTGGACGGGGCTTGGAGCACCCTGGGCTGGTGGGAGGTGTCCCTGCCCATGGCAGGGGGTGGGATGAGATGGTTTTAATGTCCCTTCCAATCCAAACCATTCTGTGATTCCATTTTATCTCACAGACAACTAACACACTGAAGGAGAGAAAAGCACGTTTTCTTCTTTCTTAGGGTTAGGAAATATCTTCACAGCTTGTAACAGTAAAATGTAGAATCACTTTATGGTAGAAATTCATGTATTCCATAGCCTAATGTTACAGAATTTTCAGTATTCCCATCTCCACAACATGGGCACTTTGTTGTGTTTGGGAAAGTGAACCAGGTAAGACTCATTTTGTAACTCTGCAGAGAAATATATAGGATCTTGAATAGCCAAAAAAAGCCCCACAGACACAGAGAAACAGAAAAAAAATATCCATTGGTTAATTTGCCTTCCTTTTATGCCAGGAAATAGTAACAGAGCTATTTATGTGGATCACCAGAACTAAATCCAAAAGGAGGGAAGCAGAAACAGCCAAGTGTGGCCTGGAGTCAGGAGCTTGTGAGTGCAGTCAGAAACTTCTGGAGAAAAAGGAGGTTAAAGAGGTAAATAAGAAGCAATGTCTTAGTTGATCAAGTAAAGATGTAGCAGTACACAAATAATGAGATATCAAAGGGAAATAAAAGAACTTGCATTGAAGATTATCATCAGCACATGGAGAACAAAAGAACGAGAGAGCATCACTTTCTTCTTCAACTCAGAAGCACAACATTCAGCAAATAATTGCATCCTGTCCCCAAAATGTCACCCAAGTGAAGAAAAAACAAACCCAAACACCTCCTGAATGGCACAAAGCAGTGGTTCTGCTTGTTCTTTTGGCTTTCTTTTCTAATGGCATATTCCATCAGTTCTGAGTTTGTCAGAAACAATGATTAGAGCAGAGATAAAAACCCTCTTTTGTTATCCCCTACCTAAAATTTCAAAGCAGCAGGGACAGGGAGTGAAACACAGCCCTATCAAAGTGAGCATTTATAACTTTTAAGGTTGATATTTATACATTTACAAGGCTTTCCTAGTCATGCTGATCAGCACTATCACCAAAGTAGCATGTCACAGAAAGTGCAAATATTTGGAGGCATCTGGTTCTATGTTGTCACAACTCAAGGGTTTCAGTGCACACACTGTACCAGGAGCTGGGGGAAACCAGAAAAACCCCACCATTTCCCTGCCTGCCTCAACGGAGAAAGACTCATTAGATGTTTTTAAGAGCCATTTCACACACTCACCTGGGGACACTCATTAACTTCAAGCGTTGTTCAAGCAGTCCAACTCTGCTTTTTATAGAAGGAGCTTTCCTTGGAAATATCCCACATCCCTACCCATCCTGGCTTTCCCTCTTAAACTCTGCCATCGTTTTCAGCCTACCTTTGACCATCCAGGTCTCTCAGATCTGAAATAATGTCTTAATCTATCTTGATAAACCATTATGAGCCTCCCCCATGTCCCTGGAGCCAATTTCAGCAGGCTCCAGGACAGACCTGCTGCTGGAAAGGGCTGACCCCATCAGTGACAGGAGGGGGAATACGTTTATTTATTAACTATCAGAATAAAATGCAAGAGAAAAGTCTCTGCTGTGAATATTAAAACCCAATTGCTACGTAGAGAGTAATTTGTTGTGGGTCATATAATTAGGAGTATTATTTTAACAAGGTTCTAATTCTTAAGCCTTTGATGCTGTTAAGATTTAAATAGTAATAGACCTCTTTTATTGTGTCCATGCTCTGCTTTTAAAGCTGTAATATTAATGTAACATATACCAGCTATACACAACTGCATTATATAGGCTTCTGATTTATACCATTTGTTCCTACATCTTCTTTACATTTCTCAAAGCCAACTCAGATGTATCAGTTTTAGATCACTTAACTGCAGCAATTATGCATTTCTAAACCACAGTCAGGTTTCACACAAAACAGAATTTAGAGAATTTATGGTTATGCCTAAACACAATTTTTAAAGCTTCTGTAACTGTGTGTTCTTCACTTTGCTTTGTTTCCTTGTATCATTGTGCAGGAAAACAGGACAAGCATTAACTGGAGTCTTGCTATCACAGAAGTGTGACCTTGTAATTTAAACATTTCTACACTACATAAAAAAAAATGCTGATAGAGCTGTAACAACACAAATGTGTAACCTCAGTGACAATGAACTACCAGGGTCCTGAAACAATTCCAGAGACAAAGAGGAAGGGAACAGCAGGAAGATGCACTCCTTATGGATTGTCACCTACAGCCAAATACATGACAATATATAAGCAACACAAAAAGGGCTTCAACAGTTGGGGTAATTGTGAATGTGCAAAGGAGAAGAAGGAGGAGAAGGAGGAGCAGAAGGAGGAGAAGGAAGAGAAGAAGAACAAAGAAGAAACAAGAAGGAGGAAGAAGGAGGAAGAAGGAGGAGGAGAAGAAGGAGGAGGAGGAGAAAGAGGAGGAGGAGAAGGAGGAGAGGAAGAATGGTAATAATGGCAATAATAATAATAGTAGTAGAAATACTTCCCTTCACACATTCAAAACTTTCTAAAATATTCCAATCTGAGTTTGCTTCTAAATTCCTTATTAATTATAAGATTTCTTTCACTAATTTGCAGATTCTAAGTCATCACATTTCTTATATTAATCAGTACTGCTATATGCAGAGGTTTAACTTCCCACCATAATTCTAACTGGACTGCTTGTCTGCTTCACTAATCTTGCAGAGAATTGTCAATACATGAATAAAAGTAGTAGGAAAGACTTCTAGTTAAAAAAAATAGAGACAGAAAAAGGGTGAGCACTTAAAATATTTAAATTCTTATTAAAGGAGGAATTCACTTTTAATTGAGGAAAAAAATATTAATCTATGGTGTAATTTGATTTAAAACCTGTACAGGATGGCATCATGTAGAAATGCCTGGGTAAAACTCCCCCTGTTGGGAAGTTTGCCAGGTCAGTCTTTTACTCACATTGGAAAGAAAACCACCTTTAAAACATTAAATACAGCAGTGGGGTTTAGTCTCACATTCACTTCCTGACTGTGACCTTCAGGAAAGACTTGGCACTCTCAGTCACACAACTCATCCAGGAGACCCACTGAAGGTCAGCACTCAATTGCTCTGATTAAATTCAAAACATCACATCAGATTTCCTCCGTGCATTCTCTTGTACTTTCATAATCTAAATTATCTTTGGTAATTATAGAACAGGAAAATGTTTTAAGACACAGATTAACCTATGGTGTCCACTCCAGGTAATTCACAATATGGCTTATTTTATAACAGTGATGTTCTGACTCACAATGTAATCACAACAGGAAAGATGAGAGAACAACCAGTAAAAAAACTATAAAACTATTCATCCTGCTCCTGATTTATCTTCTGGGAGATGGCAAACTGACCATGGCCAGGCACCTACAGTGAATTGTTTGAGGGATAATTTGGATTCTGATTAAAGAATAAGAGATTTGTGAGGAATGAGAAGAAATACATTTAAAATGTAGAGTTCCATTAGGACTTTACACAGTCTTATCTCACTCCAGCAGTGCAAAAGAAGGGACTGCAGGTATGAGACAGTGTTCAAACCTCCAGATGTGTCCAGTGTCCATCCTTACTGCTCCCATGGAAGCTGCACTCACAGCAATCTCAAGGACCAGGATCCTCAATGGGACCAAGACAAGGTGGAATCACACCATTCAAAGAGTCATGGAGTGGTTTGGGTTGGAAGGGACCTTAAAGCCCACCCAGTCCCACCCCCTGCCATGGGCAGGGACACCTTCCACTAGCCCAGGTTACTCCAACCTGGCCTTGGACACTTCCAGGGGTGGGGCAGCGACAGCTCCTCTGCCCAACCTGTGCCAGGGCATCACCACCCTCACAGAGAAGAATTTCTTCCTGATATCCAACCTAAATCCACCCTCTTTCAGTTCAGTGAACCAGCAGTCTAGTGGTTAAGTCCCAAAAAAATCTAACCCTTGCAAAACATGAACACTCACTTGTGTTACTAACATTTTAAATTACTCTGGTCAATTGTGATAGCATAACTGTGCAACAAGTACCATCATTTATGAAGAGTAATGAGAGGTTTTCATTCTAATTCCTAATTGTAACTGTGTAAGGATAATCCATCCAGGGTGAGACCAAAATGTAGACACTCAGCCAAGAAGAAAAGTCCAATTTGTCTGCCATGCTCATCAAAAAGAAATCAAAGTGAAAAAGATCAAGATCACCTGGCAAGAGCAGATGTTTTATGATAGGTCTTATCGTGGGTTTTGAGGCATTTTCTTCCAAAAAGGGAAAAATCAAAAATAACCCAATTGCTCCTGCTCATTCCCTTTATCATTATTTATACTGATCTGTGCTTTTTCAACTTTCACGTGTAGGGATAGAAACCACACCTTTCACTGCAGAGAATCAACACTCTGCAGACTGATGAGAGCCTCACATTTCTACAGAAAGCATCCAAAATACTTCCCATACCAAAATACTTCCCAAATGCCATCTATGATGTCCTCCCTGGAACAGATGGGCTGTTTGTAGCACAGGAGAAGGGAGGGGAGGAAATTAATGACATCAAAGGATAAACCAGGGTGTTCAGTGATGGGCAGAGCCCAGGAAACATCCACATCCCTCCTGCTGGGTTCTGGAATATGCAGGATTTTTCAGGACAGGTTTGCTATTATTTCTGGGAAATCTTTTTATGGGGAAAAAGAGTTACAGGGAACTTCTGGTCTTTTGCTATCAACAATTTTCATGCACAAAGAACATGCTGGTGTTTCAGCCTGACCCAATAGCTGACATCTAACACCCAGCTGTAACCATTTTTAAGTATATCTTTTAATAATTCATGTATTAAACATCAGTTATTTAAAGGGACTAGTTTACTTACCCCTCATTTTAAGCAGTAATGTTGAATAAAAGAAAAAATAAAATGCCAGCATGTCATTTTGTAGGCTCTGCAGTTTAGACTCCAAACACATCTCAGCTGGTGATGGCTCTTCTGCTTCCAGGAGCTCCATTCACAGCAACACCTGAGCTGCACATCCACTAAAACCCACCTGTGCATCCTAAAAATTGCTCCCATGACTCCACCACACTTTATCACACAAGGCAACTTCAGGAATGGCAGCTTTTGTTGCATCCTTTGCACAGTCCTATCACTCAAAATGCACCCGATTTTTATGTTATTCAGAGCTGGTTTGGGTGAGTCTCTCTCAGAGTTCTCCTTGTCTCCAGGTCACCTCCTGGGCACACATTTCCTCGGTTCCTCCATGGGACCTTCAGAAGAGACTCAAAACCTCCTAAAACAGACTACAGGTCAAATGTCTCCCAAACAGGGCAATTCAGTGGTGCCCAGCGTGTCTGGACCAAGTGTCACTTGGGGAAGAAATGCCCTGTGACATGGCACGTGGGGATGGAGAATGCAGTGTCTGCGGCACGAGGAATTCAGTCCTTGGCAAATACAGACCACTTTGGGAATGCTCAAAAAAAACCCCTCAGACAAGAGACAGGTCAGCACAGTAGTATGAAAAAATAACATTTTCAGAGCCCTGATATTATTTGACAATTTAGGAACCATTTCTAGAGCTGCCTTAAAGAACTCTCAAAGGAAATACAACAGAAGAACTTCAGGGCTATTGTGATACTTCTTGTGCTGAAGATCTCCCCACACAAGATGATCAACCATTCAAAGACACAAAAAGTAACAACGATTTAAAATTAAATGTTTGAATATGTTGGGTCTTATCTACTATAATAACAAAACCTGATTTGTCTGTCCAAAGTTGTTTTTCTTTTGAAAAGCACGGCTTGGAAATACAAAATAACACCAGGTCACTCTCCAGGCATTCAAACCGTGCTGTCAGACTATTCACAAAGTGTACCAGAAGTAAATTATTATGCTTTAAAAAGCAGTTTAAGGCAAAGTCTAGAATTTTGTCTAACACAGACCCTGTTCCAGAACAAACAGCTCATGACAGCTTTTTTTTCTTTTTTTCCTTCAGGTTTTAACTCTACTTTATTAATGAGAAAACTTCAATTAATTGGAAACTCAAACTTCCCACTTCTCTGGCTTTAACTATTGCCTTTCTAATTAATTTCTAGACTTCACAACATTTCTATCCGCGTTACTTAAAACGATGCCTGTGATTGGACAAGTGTCTTTCTTAATATACCATATGGTGAGATATCTCATAGCTCGACAATGTTTAACAAGAAAAGACCTGCCCATTTCTGCAAATCCTCTGTTGTCCAAGCCCTTGATTAGACAAAATGCTTCTGAGAAATACAGTGATCTAATTAGCCTGTTTGATTATTTGAAATAAAATTAAGTCTCCAAAATTATTAAACCACCATGTGCTTTTCCACCACATTAATTGGCTGCAAGTGAAGCAAACCTGAATACTTTTGGGCTCGCAAAAACAATGACAAATGTGTGGCTCTACACACTTTGCCAAGTTTAAACACCAGGGGCAACTCACGATGAGTGGTCCAGACCCTATTTAAGGCAATGGGTGGAAGAGGGTCCCTGTCACACATGGATTGGGGACAGACTGAAGGGACACCTCGCCCCTCAGCTCTTCACTCTTCCACCTCACAAGGGGGCCAGCAAAGCCTCCAGAAAACCTTCCCCTTTGCCTCTCACTCCTGCCTGCTCTTCTGATGTCACTCTTCCTCTGATGGAGATGCCTTCATCTCGTTAACACTTTAATTTATAATTATTTTCTAAAGCAGAGCCCGAGTCTTTACCCTGTTCACAAAGCATCATGAGTGTGGCACATTACTGAGTGTTTATTGCCCCTGAGCTCTCTCCACTGATAAAATCCTTAAGGCTGGAAAAGACTTCCAAGGTCATCAAGTCCAAACTTTGCCAGAACATCCCCCTGCTCACTAAATCATCATAACAAGTACCAGGTCTCCTTGTGTTCTGGTCCCTTCCAGGGATGGGGACTCACCACTTCCCTGGGGAGCCTCTTCCAGTGCTTAATCACTCTGAATTTCAGTGAAGAAATTCTTCCAAATACCCAACCTGCCCCTCTCCTGGCCCAACTGAGGCCGTTTCCCCTTGACCTCTCAATTCCATTTCTTCAGGGGTGCCTGAAACTCAAGGCACTGCATCACACAGTTACTCCCAGAGAGGTTTCATCCCCTGACCCCACCTGCTTAGCAACCACAGAACACCCTCTGAAACTCCATTCACACCATGAAATATCTCCCTTTTTTAACAAAAGGTGGATAAAGGATGGTCTGTTTCACACAATCCCGTTTTGTTCTTCCATATTAAAATTCTGTTGGCTCCCTCCTACTCACAATTAATCTCATTATTCAATTAATTTGGGAAGGCCAGCAACTCATTTTACACACTGTCGTAATTATTTCTATAATGCCAGCAAAAGCAAATTACCTTAATACATTACAAATTAACATATGATGGCTCACATTAAGGATTTTTCCTCTGAAAAGGTACACATGGATTAAGGAAATGTCAGGAATACACCTAACACTGCAAATGAATCCAAGTGAAATATGGAAAAAGGGTGTCAAATCCACAAACTTATTTTACCCATCATCATACCCCATTAAAGCTGTAACTTCATTGCTCTTTCTCATTTTTTTCCCAGGCATCCACTTCTCATTTGGATCCCACGTTTGTTGTTAAAATGATGGCAGCAGTTTTTTACAGAAACAGCCCAAAATTAAGGCATTGTGCTTACTGCTGCAAGTTTTTAATTCCTTCCTCGCCATCCTTTCCCGGCATTACAATGAAACCTCTGGAAAATCTAATTTCAAGAGTAATTAGCAAGTTGTGTTGCAAACCAATTAAACTGGCCCGCCCTGATGTGTCAATATTACAGTATTTTTCAGCTGCAGCTCTCAGCCAAAGGTCACTCCAAGACAATAAGCTGTGTGACACCAGCATCAACTTGTCCTGTTTTATTTCCGTGCTGCTCTTGGGGGCTGTGAGTAACAAAGTGGATCCCCTCTCACCACCCCAGTCTAGGACAATTTTCTTTAATTTAAAAAATAAATAAATAAATAAATTGCCAAAATGTTTGGTTGAAAACAAAGCTCCTGGAACAGGCTGCCCAGTGAAGATGCTGAGTGATCATCCCTGGAAGTCTTCAAGAAGAACAAGTAAATGTGGCATTTCATGGTATGATTTAGTGGACATGGTGCTATTTAGTTGAGGTTCGATTTCATGATCTTGGAGGTCTTTTCCAGCTTTAAAGGGTCAATAATTCTGTATAGATTTGGATTTGACCTCATTCTTTTCAGCTCTGAGAAGATGCAAAGCCTTCCTCAAAGCATCCACCTAAATTTAACACATTCTACTGCATATTATTCAGCTGAATAAGAGCTCTGCCTCCACATTTTTTTAATCAACTCATTAAACAGCACCGAGTTTCTAAACATTACATGAAAAACTACAGGTTAAAAAGATAATCATATACACACTGTAGGACCAGGGTATTCTTTCTTTAAGAACAAAGTGATGAAGCTAAATATATATTTGAGGGCTTGGCATCTCTTGAGAGATGGGTAGATGCAGCAGCTCAGGTTCTGAACAAAGAAAATGGTCAGTTATTCAGCAAAGAGGAAAAAGAGAGACCATTATTTTGAAGCTGGAGCAGTAATCAATAAATTAGGAGATCTAAAATAGGATAATCAGGTTGGACATTTAAAACGAACAACAATAATTACTACTGCATACAGTATCTAATTAATTTCAGAAACTCATTGTTGCAGGGAAGCTCAAACATATGAGTGGGTTCAATAAGTCCTGAGCAAGAAGAGTGGATTATAGGCCCACAAATGGCTATTAAAACAGCAATTCAGATGCTAATTTCAACTCAGGAAGTTCCTAAATCACAGCCTGTGGAAGCCTGGAAGATACAGCAGGGAAAAGCTCACACCCCACTCTCCATGCTCCCTGTGCTCTTTGTTCAGCAGCTCTTACTGGAAAATACCAACAGCAGAACAGGCAGCTGAAGGTCTTCTGGCCTGACCCAGCTGTGTCCTGGCCTGATTTAATCCTGGTTTTCTCTCTTTAAAACAAACCCGCTTGTCTGGCTTTTGTTTTTACCTTTGGAGTTGGCAGATGAGCAAGTATCTTCTGCTTCCTTTGACAGGTGGATACAAACCTCAGTATTCTCCAAATATTTTCAAGCACAGGCTTGTTTAGCTCTGTGGGACAGTCCTGGCTGATGTGGTGATGTGTGTATGCAAGTTGACAGGCTTTGTCGTTTTCAAAATACAACTTTTAAATTCTTCTTAAGTAGGAACCAGAGTTTCAACAGTAAATGTCACCTACACACAACACATAAAGTTACCAGCAATAAAGTCTCTTCTTGGAGGTTGAAGTGGGCTTGTTACATATTTCTTCCATGAATAAAAGTGTAAAGTTATTCTAAATAAAAAAATTCCACTGGCATTTTCCACTCTAATTGTCCTTTCCTCAAGCCTATGTTATTTTACCAGCCCTGACATTAATTTCACTGTGACTTTTGTTTCTATCACTTTTACATTGATCGTGCAGTAGTACAATGTTGGCCAAATTACAAAAAAACATGCTAAAAAAATTCAATTACCACCAGCACCACCACTCCAGCCTATAAATAAATAATGCTGTATCAAACACAAGTGGTCAGTAATGACTTTTCAGTGTGTGTGAGAGAATTCTATTACCTTCCAATTATACCCCAACTCATTTTCATGTTATTTCTGGGCTGAATGTTGGGTAGCCTGGACACAGCACTCGAGGTGTGACCTCTCCAGTGCCCAGCACAGGGGGACAATCACTGCCCTGGTCCTGCTGGCCATGCTATTCCTGGTCCAGGCCAGGATGCCATTGCCCTTCTTGGCCACCTGGGCACACCTGGGCTCATGTTCAGCCACTGCTGACCAGCATCTCCAGATCCTTTTCCTCTGGATCATTTTCCAGCCACTCATCCCCCAGCCTGGATCTCTCATGGGGTTGCTGTGGCCAAAGTGCAGGACCTGGCACTTTGTCTTGTTGAACCTCACTCTGTTGGTCTCAGCCCATCTCTCCAGCCTGTCCTGATCCCTCTGCAGAGCCCTCCTGCCCTCCAGCACATCCACACTCCCACCCAGCTTGGTGTCATCCATGAATTTACCAAGGGTAGACTTGATCCCCTCCTCCAGATCATCAATAAAGACATTAAACAGAACTGGGCTCAGCATTGACCCCTGGGGATACCACAAGTGCCTGGATGCCACTGCATCTCACATTATACTATGTGAGATGGAAACTCCTGCCTGGATGTTTGAACTGACAATATCTGCTGGTGGTGCTGGCAAAGGTCCTCACAAAATCACATTCATTTAAGGAATTTAACTACGATATGAACTGAATACCTTTTTTTCTTCCCCCCCACCCAAGAGAATGTAACAATCCAAATGCAATCCACCGTGAGTAAATTTTCAACATTGCAAAATTTGGGTACTTTATTTGTGTGATTAAATTCTCTGGTTGAGATGGAAAAATAATTATCCATCAGTCCCAGGAAAGTGGGGGTTTTTTCTGCATGAATACTCCCATGACAAAGTACAGTATTTCAGTTAATTTTGGAGAAGATTAACACCTACCAGAAAAGGCATAGAAAATGCAGTAAATTAAATTACGAACAATAACACCGACTTTTTTTTTTTTTAAATTTAGTATTTTCATGTTTAAACTGTCGTGACAGCTTTTTTAAATGTAATTGTGTTATTTGAACATAATAACACCACCACCTGGGACTTAGAAATTCAAATCATGTGTGAATCCTTTTGAAAATAACAATTATTTGATTCATGGGCACCAAGTGGAAACTACCTGTCATAACAAGATAGTGAGGAGAAAAATGTTTAACCAGAGGAGCAGAGTTATGGTGTGTGGCTGCAGAACTGGGATGGGGCAGAGATTCATCTGCCCAAATGTCTTTTTACAGATAAAACTCCTCAGAGAAAAAATTTGGGAACCAAGAGAGACTTCACACCTGAATTTTAGGATTGTGCTCCTGTTGGTTCCTGTTCTCTGGACTTTGGTTCACACCATGGTGTGGTGTTCAGGCATAGGGACCACACAAATCTAAACCAGCTGGGGGGATTCAGGAGCAGGAAATCTTTTGGTTTGATATGATCTTATCATTAATTTTTCAGACTAATCTTGAGATTGGCAACTTTGAAACCTTACATTTTTAGTTAAATTTGGAGTTGATTTATTCCAGTAAAACTACACATGGATGTTAACTCTTATTCCATACAGAATTTATTTCTTATTTCCAATCAGAATTTGGCTGATGAAAGTTCAAGAATATGAGTAAGAGATTTACCAAAATGTTAAATTATTACCCTAATGCTCAACAAATAATTTTATGCTGATTGGTACCAACAAATCATTCACACTGCTTAAAAATTGTGCAGTATTAAAAAATGCTCACAAACAAAACAGTACAGACCAAAAACATATATTTTACTGTTAGGGAGATCTGCTCCATTCTAATGTTGATCTCCTGGTGGCTCAGTCTCTCTGCTCCCACTCCCTTTTCATGTCTCAAGTTTTGATTACCCTTAAGGTTCAGTTTAGCATGTCCTTTTCCATCCTTTCTCTGATTTTTAGGGAATTCAAACATAATAAACAGACAAGCTGATGGCACTGAAGGAAACAGAGGAATCCTACTGACTAAAGAGAGAAGAATCTCTCTTAGACCTTCAACTTAAAAGAAATATTTCAATGTACCTTAAGTGATATCACTATGAATGCTTTCTATATTGGGGAGGAGCAAATTGAGGGAAACCAAAGAATGAAAGAATCCCAGTGGAAGAGTTGAGGAACAGGCAATTTAAAAGACAAAATGTGGAAAAAAAACCTCAAAGCACAAAATAAGCAATAAACATCAGGTTCTGAAAACAAGAAAGGAAAGAAAAGGAGGGCTCAAACAAAAACAGATGCTTCAGTGAAGAGAAGATCTCAGCTAAGCTTTTCATTTAAAGTGTGAAGCATGTAGAGATAATAAAGCATGTCCCCTGGTCTTTGAACACTTTCAAAAATAACTATTAAAAGAACCTTGAACGAATTACAAGCTGCACTTGTGAAATCTGAAGCCTCATTTTGAAGACTAAGCAAAGACAAAAGCAGAAATTGTTGAAATGCATTCTTTGCCCGCTCCTGAAACGCTGTAATTGTGCTTACTCTGTATTCCTGCATGCAACATTGACTTCCTCAGCCTGCTGCCAGGTTTTCCTTCCATATTGTGTATTACTGAAGTGGAAAACTGCTGAATGTGCCCCAGTGTGGATTTAATCATATTAGAGAAAATGCTCCAAGCTGATGTAATCAAACGCCTTTAATTATGGCAATCAAATGTATCACCAGTTTACTATTGCTAACCTATAGTGGGTACACAAACCAGCCTGGAAGAGCAGGGTCTCCTTTTTGTACAGGCAAAATGCCTCGTCCAGTTTAGGCACAAATATTTTGAGAGAACTGTGGAGTATTAGCTTGGAAGGGACCTCAAGGATGCTCAGATCCAACCTTTTCTGGCAAAAGCACAGTCCAGATGAGCTGGCCCAGCACCCTGTCCAGCTGTATTCACATGTGTCCAGCTTTGAGGAATCCACCACGTCCCTGGGCAGATTATTCCAATGGCTGACTGTTCCCATTGTGGAAAAAGGTCTAATGGGATCCCCCCAGCAATAACATGGCCCCACTACCCCTCGTCTTTTCCATGTGATTCCCTGCAAAAAGAGCATTTCCATCTCCTCTGTAGCCACCCCTTAAGTGCTGGAACACGGTGAGAAGGTCTCCCCTCAGCCTTCTTTTCTCAAGGCCGAACAAACCCAGTTCTCCCAGCCTTTCCTCACATTCCCAGTGCTTGGATCATCTTTGTGGCCCCTCCCTGACCCTCTCCAACCTGGCCACATCCCTTTTGCTTAGTGGAGACCCAAACTGAATGCAGAATTCCAGCTATGCTCTGACAAGCACTGAGTGGACTGGGATAATGACTTCTTCACCTCTGCTGGTGATGCCCTTGGGGATGCAACCCAGCAACAACATTTTGGACCCACCAGCACTCTGGATCCTGCTCCTCGAGTCCTTCAGTTCACAGCCCACCTCACCAAGCCAGACAGCCTGCTGCCAAAAATTCCCTTGCCTCTTCTAGGCAGGTGGATCCCATCCCTCCAGGCTCTCAGTACTGATTAGCTTGGAAAAAAAAAAAAATACTGCAGTGGAAATACATGCTTCAGATAAATTTCATTTAAAGAAAGGATAGATTGTTTTATGGAAAAGCAGCAAAACCAAGTTATTTATTATCACAGATTCCCACTATAGATAGGGGGAAAGCATCCCTGGAGAGGACTGTGCCATTCTGAAGCATATGCAAAGTCAGGTGTGTCCTGACACTCTGGACAAACCTCCAGGAGCTAAACCCATCCTGTCAGCTCCAACTGAGGTCAACTGGTGTCCAGGTAAAGCCTAAATTAAGGGTGTCCAAAACTGAGGTCAACTGGTGTCCAGGTAAAGCCTAAGTTAAGAGTGTCCAAAGGGACAAGGAGTGTTCACCCTTGGAAATAGCATGAGAGGACAAAGCCCAGAGCAACCCAACCTAACACTGAAGGCAGTTTTGCTCTGAGCAGTCCTGGACCAGTAAACAGCCTCTGGTTCCTTCCATGGAAAAGCATTCCCAGAGTCTGTATTAGTGCAGGAATGGCAGTTCAGAAACATCAGTTCTGTGTGCTAATGTCGGGGGAAAAACCCCTAATGCAATTATGCCATTGAGAATAAAACTCACTGAGAACTTCTAAGAGATCATTAAAAGTTTCCTTGTTATGTACACTGAGTTTGATTATCCAAATAAATTACAATTTCTTACTAATCAGACAATCTTTGCAGCACAATGCAATGAGAAGCTGTTATAGTTACACCAGTGAATCAGTTTGAGGGGGCCGTGTGAGTTGTCATGATATTAGGAATTCTATTTAGGGAAATAATTATCCCCACACGACGAAAATGATCAATCCCCACCAAGTTAGTAACAAATGTGTGGTGCTCTGGGGCTCATTAGTATCCATGATACAGGCACACACTACACAAAGTTTGTCACTGACAGTCACAAGTGCTGCAATATGGTTTTCCCTGACTGAAACAGAGGGAGGAGAGCAACACCCTCTTCTTTCATCCCAAAAATAGTGCCAGGAGTCAGGATTCTTTCCCTGATGCAGGGCTGTGAAAGGAAAAGGCTCCTCACGTGTGCCACACGCAGAATTCCTGGCAGTGTTGTACCTGCTCCCCCAGCCAGCATGGAATAAGTGAGCTGTGGCAGGACAACTCCAAATGCAGGCTGACAGAAGCACTGGAATATTCACAGGGTGAGACCAGCGAGCCCCTCTGAGTGCTGGGGACTTTCTGCATGCCAAAGGACAGGAATGGGATTCACTGGCAGCACTGACATCAGAGGCTCAGTCACTCACTGCACTCACTGGCTGAGGAGGCTTTTTCAGCACTTCCCATTATGCTCTGAGGCTGCACAGCTTGAAAGATCACTGGGAATTTAAACAGACTGGGCCAAAACTTGGGATACTGGCACCTGGATATGGAAATAGCCAGGATCCTGCAGGAGCAGCACCCACTTCTCTTCTTAGCACAGCTTCTTGTCTTTAGAAATTCTCTTGTTTGTTATTAAAGTAATGACCTATTTACAAAGCCAGCTGTATTTCCCTGCCAGCTGAATGACCCTGATTGATGATGGGAATTGACCTCAACCAACTGATTTTTGCAATTACCTTTAAGGTGTGGTAATAGGTACAGAAATGTTGCATCTGAACACAGAGTACCTCTTGCAGATCCAGAACCAGCCTCTCCATCAGACATCAGATCCATGTTTTTCTTGAGAAATGGTTTTCTGGTGGTTTTGGGTTTTTTTTTTCCCCATTGCTGGCTTTGTCAACATAAGTAAGCAGTGTAGTGTAACAGCAACAGGAGAAATTGAGACAAACACAATTCTCTATTCCTGAATTGAAATCCTGAATTGAATAGAGAATTGTCCAATTTGGAGTCAGAAGAATTTTAAAACAGGGTATTTGAAATCCTGACTGCTTATTTTTGAGCAATTTTGTCCAAATAAAAGTAAATATAATGGGAAGTTCTGAAGAAGAAAAAATGCTATAGAGCACTAGTTAATACAATGGGCACCCCTGCCCATGGCAGGGGGTCAGAACTAGATGGTCTTTAAAGTCCCTTCCAACCCAAACCATTCCATGATTTTATGACTCTAAGATCAAACCCTGCTGATATGCAAGTTCAGGGGATTTTTTTTTTTTAATTGAGTTTTTGTGAATTGGAAACCCACAAACTTTGCTAGAAGATGGATCAGAGGCTAGAACTGCCCAGGTAAACATTCTCAAAAAGAAAAATTAACATCTCAAAGCCTTAAAAACCCAAACAAAATACTATTTTACACCCATGCTCCAAAGTTGGATTTGGATTTGTATTCTGGGAAAAATTAGGTATTGATTCTGGACTTTTATTCTTAGCTCCAAGAAGGAGCATTGCTGCTGCTGAAGATGCCACCTGATGTCTGCTTGTTAGAAAATTAAGAAAGCCATGATGAAAGACAATAGCCAAAGGCATATTTTTATGAGCTCAACTGCTTATAAATTAATGTGCATTTAAATACATGACCTCGAGGCAGGATTATCAGCATTTTTGTGCTGAAAGGCAAACCATTTCAACACAGATGTTTGGCATTTCCAAGTTTATCATTTGGCATTGCTTAATTCTCAGGTGACATTCTGGATCTCAGAAAATACTGTCTGCTGAAATATGTGGAATGAAAAGTTTAGGACCAGGTTGCCTGACCAGGTACTTGGCAAAGTTAAAACCAAAAGTGTCAGATTTTTTTTATTTTTTTTTTTACAAATACCATGAGGAAAAATGAGAGGACATGCAGTTTAATGAAGGATCACATAAATGAAAGCCTCCCCAACCACAAGATTATCTGTAACCAAGCAGGAGCAGCACAACCTTCTAACTCATGAAAAAATCACCTTGAGGAGACCAGAGATCAGCAGTGGAGAGAAACTGGCACCTTCCAGATTTCTCAGCTTGAGCTGCCTTGGCTATAAAGCATCTTTGACTTTAGAACACAGAAGAACAAGTCAGATAATAGCTGAGAGCTGATCTCTCCACACACTACAGAATCACAGAATGGTTTGGGCTGGAAGGGACCTTCAAGACCATCCAGTGCCACCCCTGCCATGGGCAGGGACACCTTCCACCAGCCCAGGGTGCTCCAAGCCCCATCCAACCTGCCCTTGGA
>JAWWEE010000122.1:70618012-70653141 GCA_035221455.1 Xenops minutus
TGGGAAGGAATCCTTCCCTGGGAGGGTGGGCAGGCCCTGGCACAGGGTGGGCAGAGAAGCTGTGGCTGCCCCTGGATCTCTGGAAGTGTCCAAGGCCAGGTTGGAGCACCCTGGGATAGTGGAAAGTCTCCCTGCCCATGGCAGGGGTGGGAATGGATGAGCTTTAAGGTCCTTCCATCTCAAACCATTCTGGAATTCCATGTTATATGAGCTAAATATGGCTTTATGCTCCACATCCCAGCCAGGCAGACAAACCTCCTCCCCACACCCAAACCCCCTCAGGAAACTGCTCGTGAGCACAGGAAAAAAGCACAAAGGACTGTGAAGAATCCAACGAGGGGCTGACACTGTTTAAGAAGGAAGATTAGATAAAATATTTCAGAGCACATGGGGCTTCTTGAGCACCCCATCCCCGGCTGTCAGACCCTGAGCAATCCCAGAAGGAGGGAAGGGAGACCTGGGTGGGAGCCAAGGGAAGCTTTATCTTCCCAACCAGAATATGTGATGTCTGTGGCTTTGGACAAGGCATTGTCCTCATAAAACACAACAACAACAACACAACAAGCCCCTCTATTCACAGCTCAGTAACAAGCCATAAAAAAGGGGAAGGGAAAAAAAAAAATAAGAGCCCTGGAAATGTAAGAGTTTTTGTTAAAATGGAACCATGTGTTTCCCATAGTCCTGTCTCCATAAGCTTGTGCACATCACATGGATGTTTATGTTCTCCTCTGGTGTGTGAGGGGGTTTTTTCCATGTCTGTTAGTGATTAGACGGAGGGAGCCTGGATGAACTCATGTCTCCTCGAGCAGGACCAGGAAACCTGCACACAGGGGCTGATAGGAACGGCAGGACAGGCAGTGGCTGGGCTTGTGACCCTGCAGGGACAGCCACGGGGACACGAGAGACTGGGCTGGAAGGAAACACGGGGAGAGAAAATTCCAGAGTGAAAAAAAAAAGAGGAGAAAAGGGTCCCGTGGCTCCTTGTGGAAAGTGAGAATTCAAGTGCTGGATTGAGGATATTCCCTGGAGTGATCCTGCCTGGAAGGGGCTCACCCAGGGAGGCTCAGAGAGCCCCTGGGCCACTGGAAATGCCCTAAGCATGTCCCTGTCCCCTCCCACCCTGCAGCTCTCTGGGACCTCCAGCACCCACCGGGTGCTCCTTCAATGAAAAGCCACAGGAGTTCACTGGAGACTCTTCAGTGGGCAAAGAAAGGGCAATTCTGGGCTTGACCAGTCTTTACACACAGCAGAGGCTTTGGGGAGCCTGGACTTAGGCTTGACTTAAAACCCCAGAGGGAGTTTGGAGCACAGGTTTGGGCAGGGGTGTCCAGGGAAACGGGGAATGCCAGGGGGAATGGGCAATGAGGTATTTTTGGCCAGAGTTGTCATTTTTCTGTGGGTGACCAGCCCAGGGAAGGGCTGGGACTCATCCCACACACAGTGAGCAGGTGTGGTGACATTTATGTGGTGACAGAGCGGCCAGGAGGGACGTGAGATCATGGGCAGTGACCTCATACACAGCAGGGATTACCCAATTTCACCCATTTCTCCTGTGCTGAGCCTCTTCATCCATTTGGGCAGTGCCTTTCCTCCTGCAAGATGTCCAGACTTGCTCAGGGCACGAGGACTGGGGAATCCACGAGTTCCTTGGAATCTTATTGCAATGGCAAATCCCAGACTGGGAAGAGACCTTAAAGCCCCTCTCTTTCCATGGGCAGGGCCACCTTCCACTAGCCTAGGGTGCTCCAACCTGGCCTTGGACACTCCCAGGGATCCAGGGGCAGCCACAGCTTCTCTGCCCAACCTGTGCCAGGGCTTGTTTCTCTTTTGGCAGAAGAAATCATGAGGCAAACTGCAATGAAAACAACCCCAGTGTGTTTTGGTCGAGGTGGTTTTTATCTAATACCTATTTTAGGCTTTCAACTATTTTCCTTGCCAGCTATTTCCCCTCATGTTTTTCTCACTTGCCATTTGCTAGAGCACTCCAGTATTTGCAGAGTGTCTCAGAAACCTCATTAATCACCTCCTAAAAGCACGGAGACAATTAGTACGTGTGGCACCCACCAGAAGGGAGCTCTGCACCGTGGTGGTGTTACCTACTGCTGTCCCCATCGTCACTCCTGACAGCCACCCAGCGTAGATGTTTGACAACACACTGGGAAAACACCAGGATTTAAAACTGTCATCTTCCCAGGAAATTATTTCCTCAAGATGCAATTAGAAGAAGAGATAGATGTTCAATAAGTTAATAAATGAGTTCCACCAATTTCAAACTCGGTGCTGTTTTTCTCTCCTTACCAGAACTAGCTAATACAAAGAGAAACTCACATAAACCCAAGAAGATATCCCTTTAAATCTTGCTTTAACAAGCTGCACTGACACACAGGAGATCCATATACAGCATATCAAAGCAAGAATTTCTCTGTTTTGTTCTCTGTGTTTAATTTAAAAATTAAGGAGAAAAAAAACCCTAAAGCTTTAAAGAGGATGATTCACTGCAAAGATTTAATTCATTGAAAGGAAAAGACTACAATGCCTTTGAAATAAAAGCAAAAACACTAACACCAAATCTTAATTCTAAAGAGAAATATAGTTTATGAAACACACAGCTACAATATCCATAGGTTACGTGCATTATTCACAACCAGTAGCAGCCTACACTCCCATCACAAATTGCAATAAAGCCTTTCTTTATGAGAACATCCTCTTTCATCTCCAACTAAGAATGTAAAAATATACTACCTTACCTAAAATATGAACTGCATCACTTCTAAAAATATATTGGTATCTATATGTGTTCCTTCACTGGAGAAATTTTTAGCACTCTAACCGGGCAGTGTCCCAACAGCTCCCTCAAGAATTAACAGGAAGAAGAAAGGGGCAAAAATATCTATTTCACTTGGGTCAGGCAGCCTCACAGCACCCTCTGATTCCTACAGGCTGCCAGGCAACAACACATTGTCTGGCAATTCTTATCTCCACTTTCTCCATCTCCGAAACTCAAGGAGCAGAACAGCAGAAAATGTGCATTAATGAGCCCAGAATCCCCCTTTGGGCACCTTCCTCCCCCATTCCCCCCACTGGTTCTCTCTTCTAACCTGCTCCTTTCAATCCTTGCAGCTCTGTTTGTAAAAGGTTTAAACTCTGGGAGTAAAAACAAAACAACAAAGGCAAGGAAAGCAGGGGGAAATGCATGAAGTCAGCTCAGTGCTCATGATTTGCTGGTAGTAAATCAAGTCGTAGAGCCCAAAGGACTGGGAACAGGTATTCACTGCTTTCAAAAGATCTTTACATCATTTGAATATTGCTTAGCAACCCCGACTCTATTTAAAGGGCTGTGACAATACCATATGTATGAGGAGGGCCACAAAATAGCAGCTTCATGACATTCATACCAGTGATATACCCAGAAAGCTGGATTCTTCTGCCTCATGTCCTTGCTCCTCTCAAAGGAGCAGGTTCTCGTTCCTGAACCCAAACATGACTTCTGGGATCAATGCAGGCTTAAATAACGTTGCACAGACCACACACTTCTGGCTTTGAAATGCTTGAGAACATGGTTCTAATAAATACATCATCACTAACCTATGGTTTCTCCTTTGGGAGGGGAAATTCCTGCATTACCAGGTCCTGCCTTGTGCTTATGAAGAGCCAGAACCTTTTAAAATGGATAAAGTGAAGGTTTGTTTAACAGACAAAATAGAGAAATAGATGCAGGGGGAGTCCTGTTACTGTAAGAGATTATGAAGAGGGGACCAGAGAGGTGACACAGAGATGTTCACACCAGCCTCACTTCTCACAGCATCCTGCTTTGCTCCCACACAGCACTGGACTATGCAAACAAAAACACCAGTTTCCCAAAAAAAGTCATATAACATGCATTTATTAAAAATAAAACAGAGAGCAGGTGTTTGTACAAAGCTGAATGCAGTGGAATTGCTGCCTGTGCTTTAGAGTTAAACCACAATGTGGGACTGAAGGATCCAGCACCAACAGCCAAAAAGAAGTGACATATATTTTACTATGGAATATAATAAAAGACATCATGATAGGACAAAATATATATACAGTGGAGGTTTGGGGATATTATTATGTCTAAGTGGTAAATCATAGGCATGAAAGGGATGAGAACTTCGGAATTACTGCAAAGACTTTTGCAAAAGAAGCCATTTGAATGCACAGTGTTTGATTCACCCTGCAAAACCCCAACAGGATGCTGCAGGGCTGCCACCTGCTGGAACCTGGTAATACACAGATAGAAGGACAGGACTGATAAATTAGTGACTGCTGGATGGAGAAAAACAAGAGGGAGTGGCTGGTTACAGGGGAAATCGTGGTATTTATAGGAAGGGCATCCAGATAAAATTGGATTAGATTCACGTGTTACAGAAAAGAGCATTGATAACTCCCCAAGTCCTTCAGACCAAATTCCATTTAAGGATCCAACCTACAGCAACTTCCCCACACTTACCAGGAGGGTCTTTTTTTTTTTTCCCCAAGGGTTTGGGCAATGGTCCAAGACACATAAAAGATGGAAAAGCAAAGAGAACATGTGGCAGCCCAGAAACATCCATCCTATGTAATGCAGCTCATCTGAAAACCTTTGCCATCACCAGAGCTATAACACTATGAAAACAGCAGAAAAGACATTAATTAGAGTGAGTTTTCCAGTATTTCTACTGAATGGAAAAAAGTATTCTGATTTTTACACAAATTGATCAAACTAACCTGTATTTCAGGTCAAAAGAGTAGAGCTTTTCCAAGCACTAAGTGATATATAAACACTGTCTCACAACTGATGCGCTGCCTCTTGCCTTCCTTTTTTCTTTACTGTTCTCTATCTCCTTCCTCGTGTCTCTACCTTTTCATCTTCTTCCTACAGTCCCTCTTACTTTTAATGTTTCCATGGCAATGACAGCAGAAGAGAAGATTAAATATGTTTTGTGTATTTCTTTCCTTTTTTTTTTACTTAAAATTTTGAAAGACGACGAAGGGGAAAAAAATAATATCACATAATCCCTCGGAGAACGATGCCAGAGTCAGGACAGAAAGTCATTATGCAACACTGAGATTTACTAGCTAACAGCTATTTGTAAGCTCATCTTCATAAACATTTAAACTGAGAATAACAGTTCTAAAGATAACGTGGTGGTAAAAAAGCACAGGGAGAGAAAGCAAGAATGTCTAATCCGAAGGAGAGTGAAAGTTAAACTATTTAAATAAAGCTTTGGTGGCAAGAGTCTATTGGATATCTTCAGCATAACATCCAAAGTGCATTCCACTTTTTTTTTTTCATTGAATTCTTTATATTAAGGCAAAAAGTTCAGATGTGAAGTTAGGAATAAATAGTTTTGCATCTTATATTAAAAATTAAGTAGAGAAGCCTATCCAGCAGCTGCATTTTTTAACACTTCTCAAAGGGTTTTCCTTTCCTGGCTCTTCAGGTTAAAGGGGAATTCTGCAACCCCCAGAGCTCAGGAACCTGCCAGACACACCTAAACCAGAACTGAGACCACTTGTTGCACAAACACTTGAAGACTTAACAAGAAATGGTTCATTCTGTTTTTAAAAGCCTTCTCCTGAAGCACCCATGGATCAATAGAGACATTCCCAACCCTTGTGTGGTAACAAAGACACACTGCACAACTTCAGGACAACCCTTACAAACACATCCAGGTGTGCCTGCCCATGGCATTTAAAATGAACACACCACTCAGACAACTCAAAATACGCTGGTTTTGCACTTGTAACTGGGGCTCTTCAGTAAATCTGAGCTTTCCTCTCCTCCTGCCCCTCTGTTTTGGTGAATGGATTTCCTCTGAAGATGGAAAGCCATACAGACTATTGTCAATTAGGTAAAAGTGATTTTTTATTTTTTTTCCTGACTTTTTTTTTGGTGAAAATACCACTTCACAAATTAAGAGATTGACTTTGAAATGGTTGTGTCAGGGTCATGTTCCACTTGGAAAGATTTCAGAATGGTAACTGGATTGTCCCAAAAAGAATTAACCATTTATATGACATTACTTAACCTCTAAAAACGATCCAGCTTTTAGTCTTCCAATGAACACAAACATCCAAATCACCACAGTGAATTTTATTTTTAGTTTAAAATGGTTTAGACCAAAGCTAAGGTACCCATTTTAAAATCCTTTGGCCCCTTTTACAGGCAGCTGAATTTGCTGCAGGGCTTCTCTTTCCCTTTCTTGCTTCAGTATTCAAAGCCTGGTAGATGCTGGTATGCTGATATTTAGAGATCTGGTCTATTTTCAGAGGAAAGGGATATTAATATTTCTCAGGGAGTTCAAGTACCAAATATATGACAAGGCTGTACGACATCTCCAAGGATGTAAACCCTAGAAATTCCAGCTCCATGAGTCAGATGAAATATTTCCCTTCAGCCTTGCTAACTTAGTCACACGGTTATTGTATGTAAACAGCATCTCAACCAGCTTTCAAAAACTCACATGGGTTTGAAATGATGAGAGAAATTGGCTATTTTCTGCTTATGCAGAAAACATCTTCACTTGAAAGGCTCAGATATTTTTGGGGCTAATTTGTCCTCTCTATCTCTAGTCCATAAAAGATCCATCACCACCTTAAATAATGTGAAATGCTCTGATGTTTGACTCTTGCAAATCAGAGGAGTTTTTCAATCATGAGTTTTTCAAGTTTTCAAGATTCCCACAAAATTAACATCCTTCTTTAAAGTATTTGGGTCTTCAAATGCAATGGAGAACACTGATTAACCCTCAAATCACGCTTTGAACCACAGGGAGTTTATACAAACAACCAAAGAAACCCAAGTTTTCCAATATAAAAGTCCTGATGACACATTTAAAGCAGCTCTTGGTAAGAAAACAATAAATGCTGGAAAAATGGGCCTGATTTCCATCCCATGACTACAAGTGCTGACACAATTAACCTACTGACATGAAGATTTCTTATTAATAGGAAATCTGGAATGTGTGTGCCAAGAAGTTTATAAGTTAATGTGATGTATCACTTGATTTGTCTCCAGCAAAATAAGCATCCAGACCTGTTATTACACATCTATCCACCTAGATAATGCTCAGAAGAGAGTCCTGATAATTTGAGTAATTCATCTTTAGAGGATTCTTTGTGATTCAGTCATGTTTTCCCCCATTAAATCCTCAGCCAAGTGACAATATGTACTTTTATAAGGAAAAAATTGTGATGCGAGGATATATTGACTTCTATTTCAGATCATCTATATGTATTTAATAGCAAGGCCCTTGCAAATATCTTGTCCAGAACTGTACATTCTCATACTTTCACATTTAACTGAGGTTACAAAGTACAAGGGAAAAAAAAAAAAAAGATAAATCTCAAAGCTGAGAATATATATCAGTAAGCTAAATGTAAAGAAAGTATGGAAAACCAACATTTGGTCAAGCCCATATCATTCAGAAAGAAATTTATAATGGAAAACTATCCACAGGGAGGTTGAAACTGCTACTTTTGAAAATCATGAAGGTTGCCTATTAGAAATTATTCTTAATGGTATTTGTGACAGCTTAATTTGCCTATTTAAAATAAATATACTCCGATTCCTTTTTCAAATGTTCTTCTCCCACTCCTAAATGATACAAGCTCATTTAACAACTGGTAGTCAAACATGTTCCAAACTGCAGAGGATTATTATGAGGCAAAAATAATTCTGCCATTCTAAAAAAAGTGGCTGGCAATTAGTGATTTCAGCTGGCCTTTTCCCCACAGTGCTTAGCAGAATGTTATATTTAAGACCTATCAAAATGTACAGTGAGTCTGAAATCTTAAATATAGATTTCCTTGCTAATTCTCTGTTAGAGTCAAATAGATAAAACATGAATGTAGAGACAACAGAAAAGGAAAGGCCACATTGGATTAAAAATAAATTATTGTATTAATATAGCTATATTGTCTGTATCAGTGTTTGATTTTCCACGGGAGTACTTTCTTGAACACTGAGGTCAAACCTTATTTTTACCTAAGAGTAGCTTGAAATTTAACAGGAAAAAATAAAAATAAACCCTTTTAGAGGGTTTTTCCCCTCTGAATTTGAACTTAAACCCCACATATATCTTTTTTTTTTACACACAAGAACTCCCTGCTTTCTTAGTCAGAAACAGTCTACTCATAACTGATGGCTTGGAGAAATATGGGTGATCTAAAAGATTACCTGAGATCCTTCCATTTATATTCTCAATTCATTTCTATATCAATCTCATCATTAATAAGATCAGAACTAGGGGCAATTGAAAATAAAGTTTACTTGTCTTGCTTTTCCACCAAACTGAAACACAGCACCTGATTCTGATTTTGTTAGTTGGCCATAACAAGATAGCAGTGCCTCATACAGTGCCATGTGTTTTATTAGTTTTTATTAAAAAGGATAGAAAAATAAAAGTACTGAGCTGGGCTTTAGCCTTGGACAAGACTGGAAAGACTGTCTCAAAGGCTTCCCCTTTGGCAAGAGGAATCAGTGGGAGCACAAAACCCCAGAGCAACCTCATAATCACCTTTCTGTGTGTTACCAGGGGAAGAAAGTTTATATGGGGGGAAAAGGAGCACAAAAAGCCCCTCAAATTCACAGCAATGACCCCAGGTGGATTCCTTGGGCCAGCACAGGCAGGAAAAAGCAAGATACACAGCCTGGCCTGTCTTTGCTTGCCCTTACTACACACACACAGACCATTGAAACAGATCACAGAATCTTTTAGGTTGGAAAACACTTCTTGAGATCATTGTGTCAACCCAGCACTGCCAAGGCCACCCCTAAACCACATCCCCAAGTGCCACATCTACACTTTCCATGGCATGGCTCCTTCAGATCCTACAAGCTCTACAGCCCCTGTGGGATAAGGAAACACAGACTGGATACCACTCAAGACTTGCACTGCACTTTTCTTTCTAGAGAAGATGCAATACCTGGGCACCATTCATCACTTCCATCACCACTGCAGCCCAGATTGTCTTCTGCAATATATCATTTCAGTGGCACACTAACACAAGGATGCAGTGAAATCTCTGGCAAACACTTAAAAAGAAGCATTTTGTCGAAGTTGCCATTTCCTCCTCTGACTTTGCCAGAACTGAACAACAAAACCCCCTTCAGTTGCTGTGAGGTCTCTCACTGACTGTGGAAAACACAAAAAATCAGAAGCACTCCAATCATAAAGAGTGGAATAATAATATTAAGAATTAATGCAATTAACTATGTACTCCTGACTATCCGCAGCACAAGCATAATCATCTGCCTTCGGTATGTGCTGAGCTGAAAAGCTGCAATAATGTTCTTTTTGAGAAAAATTTCATCAAGCAAAGACATTCCTTGCCCCTTAAATAAGAAGACAGCGTGTATACCAAGAAAGCAATACAGAAGGCAAAGCTCAGAGTTACTGTGCAGAATAAGGAAAATATTATTTCCTGCCTTTCCAAACTTTTATGGCATGCATAAAACTTTCCAACTATTATAAAGAGTAACTCAGAGAGAAGTGACAGAACAAAGTTCCTGGTATGTTTCCTTTTGAGAATGTGTTCATGTTGTACAAAGTAATAACTACCAGGGAGATTAAGTCAAAATAACATGTATGGGCAATTGAGCATGAGGTTTCTGAATCACTGGAGATTGTTAGAATACTTATTTATAGGAGCACTAAACAAATCTGTGATTATATTAAAATACAGGTGAAACCTACGTTCAAGCAGAGGAGGCAGAATGAAGATTAAAGAGACAATACACCTATATGAGTCTTACAATGAACACATAAAGAGAAAAATTACCATTTCTCCTTCAACAGGGAAAAAGGGGTTTCAGTTCATTAAGAAGAATGAAGTAAAAACCAAGTTTTGCACATACTAGAAATTCTTCACAGGCTTAAAGATCTTCATGGAAGAAGCTGGAATTCAGAAAAAATGCTGTGGCTTTCAAGCCCAAAAACACAGGTATGAAATTCCACTCAGTGTTTTGAAACAAGACTATAATCTCTACTACAGGAAATGAGGAAAAATAAATATATGTGTACATCCGTTGCTATTATTTACACATTATTTCAGATAGAAAAATGTGTTCTGCAGAAACAAGTGTCAAATATATAAAGCAATCCAATAGATTTTGTGCTGTGCAAGTGACAAAGCAGGCTTGGCATCACCTGCTTCTCCCAGAGCCCTGGATGGTGGCTCATCAGGGGTTCTCTGCTGGGGCTGGTCTGGACAGGTGTCTTCAGGTGTGTGTGAGAGGCTTCAACAAAAGCAACAGGACACCCACGGGTGTGTCTGTTCTGAACCAACACCACAGGGTGAAGGTTGTCAGAAGAAAGAACAGCTCAACATACTCCAATTAATGAGCCTCAAGGTCCTTGCTCTACATGCAATGCAGTTTGTGGGCTCTTTACTAAAGCTGAATATGCACAGGGCCTTGTCTATCAGCAACAAACCAACTGCTTTAATCTTCTGTCCTTCTCCTTCAACACACAACTAAAGAATGGTTTGGGTTTGAAGAACCTTAAAGGCCATGGGTAGGGTCACCTTCCACTAACTCAGGTTGTTCCAACCTGGTTTTGGACCCTTGCAGGGATGGAGCAGCCACAGGTTCTCTGCCCAACCTGTGCCAGGATGTCATGAACCCCCCAGGGAAGAGTGAACATCCTTCTCCCTAGTCAGCCCTTGAGCTTCATAGACCTTTCAAGCCTCTGTGGATCTCATTTCCCCCTCTCACTAAAGCCCAGCAGTTACACTGCCCATCCTGTCCCACTGAAGATGGGAAAAAAACTTATTTTCCTTGATGTCACCATTCCCATCCTCATGCCTGACCTTGGAAGAGGTCTGGGTCGACACCACCCAAAGCAGCTGAGACACCCCCCATTACTCCCCATTCCCAGGAAAATGAGGGATCCAACAGGTGCAGTTTGGTCTGATTTCAGAACTGACCTTTCCCTAATACAGACAGACCACAGTTGCTCTTTCAAAGGAAACTCGTATTACATGAAAGAAGGACCTAATTAAACAGAATTTAATTCCTCCCAAATATTTGTTGCTACTTGTGGTTTAGGAGCTTCACTGCACAGGAGTTTAGAAAAGAAGAGAAAGAAAACCCCCCAAAATTATGTATTTGAGTGGCAATTATTTTCTATCCCCCAGCTGGTTTTAGGTAGTTACTTCAAAATGTCAGAGAATTCATTGCATTTTGATGAAGGCACTTGTTATTTCTCAGTTGTGAAGAAGACAATCCAGGGCACAAAGTTCAAAAAGCAGCATTCACAGAAGGCAATAATTAGACTCAACCACTCGGAGATGCTGCTGCAGTTTAACAGCTCTGTCTGGTGGTGGTGGGGTCACAAATCTGATGTTGCACCAGTTGGTGGAACGGCTGTGATAAACTGCTTGCTTATTTTCACACCTACAGTGGAAAGTAATTAAAGCAAAATCCTTTTAGCTGCAATTAGATGGCAGGACTCATTTAAACAGAATATGAGAGGAAAAAAATGAGGAAAGTAAAAGATCAGAAAAATTAAGAAAGTATAAATAGCAGGACACTTCTCTATCCTAAGTTTATGTCAGGAAACAAAATTATTCAGTAAAGGCTTGAGAATTCCATACTTTTAGCCTTTTTGTTTCTGCAAAATATCAAAAATACTAGAGAAGGAAATTAGTGTGATTTATACATTTTTGAATAGATATTTTAGATTTTGCCCTTAGGAAGCAATTCCATTAAAATGAAAAACACAAAGAATATTACACTTGATTATTTGGTACCACTTAATATTTGGTTCAGCCTGGAAAACAGGAGGCTTTGGGGTGACCTAACTGTGACCTTCCAGTACCTGAAGGAAGCCTGCAAGAAACATGGAGAGGGAATTTGGACAAGGGATGGATCCCTGAAGCGTCCAAGGCCAGGTTGGACGGGGCTTGGAGCACCCTGGGCTGGTGGAAGGTGTCCCTGCCCATGGAATGAGCTGGTCTGTCAGGTCCCTTCCATCCCAAACCCTCCGTGATTCCAATCCCTCCCTTTGGGAGAACAGGCAAATCCTGCCCCACGCAGAGAGTAACACCAGGCTGGCAATCACAGACCCTCCTGTGTGTTTGCAGGAAGTTTCCTTGAACTGGGGGATTTCATTTCACAGCCTTCCTGGCCCTCTCAAGAGGTGAAAGCTGTGAGATTAGAAAGGGACTCAGCTCTCTTTGACAGCCATTTGATGTATTTGCCTCTAATAACTTTATCATTGCAACCTTCAGGGGGACAGAGAGTTGGAAGCCAGAGAAAGGGGACAAAGGATGGAGCTCTGGGACTACCAGCCAGTCTTAAATAAAGGGCCACTGGGGATTTTTATGAGGGGGATAAAAAATAGACACTTGTCAAGCATTTTTTAAACCTTTCTCATCCAAAAAACAAAGAACTTTTGATTGGGAGATACAGCCAGTACTCAGCATAAAAACTTTTAGTCCAAAAGCCCTGCACATGGAGAATTAGAGATGCACAAATTAATATATATATCAGTTGGAGGTGTTTTAACTTCAAAACCAGATAAAATTGGAGGAAGAGTCTGATCACTAATGTGGCAATGCCAGGTCACCACAAAAAACCTTGAACACTGTTTCTTATTTTTCCTTTTTTTACTCTTAATTTCAATCATTGAGTTTCAAAGCTTCTTTGAGATTCTTGCCTTGACCATCTCGAGTCCTCTCAGCTGTTTCCTCTCAGAAAACGTCTCTGCCTGGCCCAGCCTGCAAACACTGGAGATGAGAGTGCAGAAAAGTGGAAATCCCTGTAAAACTCCAAATATCTCCCCTTTGTTCAGCTCCTAAAGCATTTTATCCTACACATAATCCTGAACAACTTGGGAAAACTGATAATGTAATGAAGCATAGAAAGAAAAGTGAGCAACACAGCCCAGTAGAGTCATTATAAAAATCAGAATAATTCTGGCTGGAATTTATTTATGCATTCTCCACTCCATTAACTTGAAATGAAAATGTATGTATCAAGTCTCTGAAAATCATTCTCCTTAAATTTGCAAATATATCTTCCAGAATTTCCCACTCTTGAGTCACACAAGCTGTACATAAACCTTAAAACACTGAAATACCATAAACTTGTTTAAGGGTAAGTTTTCCCTCAATGAATTGTATAAATGAAAATACATCAATTAAATTTCTTCACTGATTTTCCATCTATTGGGACTTTCAACTCTTTATATAAGGTTGGCTGAAGACGAGTGTTAATGCTGGGGAGAAATTTCTGAGTAGAGTTACCAGAGGAGACATCAAATATTCTGTTCTCAAGGAACATAAACTTTGATCAATGTTCCATACCTAGAAAAGCTTATGGCTGAGTATTTAAAGAAGGGTCATTTATTTCACTTAAATGGGTTTTAACAATGCTAGAATTTTAGCAGTATCTTCATATAGCTGGGATAAAAAAGGTAGTAATTTGGGGGAAAAAATGCAATATTACTGGCCTTCAATTATAAGTAGCATTGATTGAACCTTTGACAGGACCCAAGATGCATAAGGCAATTCTTTTTTTTTTTTTTTTTTTTAAGAAAAAGCCTAAATGCCTTGAAAAGTTTCCCAACTAAAATCACACACTTTCTGAAACCTGTTTATAAAAAAATATCTCTGTCACTTCTGGTGCTGTTCATCAGGATTAATATTGGAAAACCAAATTATTGTTCCTAGGAATCTTGCACAGGTAAAATTCTGGTTACAGACAGAAGTCAAAGTATCATGTAAGCCAAGAGAAGCAGTCCCAGAAACTATTAATCAATATTAAATAGTTAAGAATTAATAAATAGCTTGTCATGTGTTTTTAAAACTGCAGTCCCCTCCCTCAGATACAGCCATGGCTGTGTTACTGAGAAACAAGGAAATTACTTCATTGTCAAACATTATTAAATAAAACTGTTACAAACATCTGCTTCAGTAAGAGTTATACATGATGATCAGGAATAGCAAACATTGAAATTCTTGCAGTCTGAGTCGGTTTTGCCTGGGATAGAGTTAATTTTCCTCATCCCAGGGGCCACGCGTGGGATTTGTGGCACCAGCCCAGGGCGAGGAGGGAGAGAGTGAACAAGGACTTTGCACAACCACACAAAGAAATAACAATTTGTACCTCACCCCCAGCAGGGTTTCACACAAAGGTATTTCAAAGGAAATTTGGGGGAGATATTTAAAACCTGGATTAGTTGGTCCTGCTCTGCACAGAGGGGTTGAACTCCAGGATCTCCAAAGGCCCTTTCCAACCTGCACAATTCAGTGAAGAACGAAGAATTAAATAAACTCATCCTATAAAGCCAACTTAGGTGGGTTTGGGTTTTTTTTCAGAGTTGATATGGGACACACTGAGGTCCAAAATAATTCTTTGGAAATGGGAACACTGATAATCACATTACAGAGTCTGAAATGGCTGAAAAGTGGGTTACAGGAGATATTCTCCACCTTTTTGAGATCTGCCTGGATTTTCAGGGGGATTTTTTTCCTTATCCAGGAAAAGCAGCCACTAGCATGGAATTTCCTGGAGTTCTTGGTTTCCAAAGGCATCCTCTGCCCTGTTCTCCCTCTGCCCTAAGGTTGGCCTGAAGGTCCATGATTGAGAGGAGGCTGATATACTTAGCAGCAATCTTTTGCTCTCTCGTGGCATTACTGCCACAGGAGTGCTCACACCACTGCTGATCCTGGCACTGTCAAAAGCCCAATGAAGTTAACATAAAATATTAGGTGGGCTTGAGCTCTGGTTGTTTTTTGCCTAAGACATTTAATGAATCAATAAAAAAAAAAACCCAAACAAAACACCAAGGATGTGTATATTTTAGTAGAAGAGTAACATTCTTTGTGAATCTTATTCCTCCTTACTCAGGAAAATTCATCATTCATTAAAATGATTCGTCTCCCTTGGCCTTTATTTGGTGCTTTGTGTTTCTAATGAACTTAATGTAGCAAGTGATGTAATCAGAAAAAAGCATGGTAAGAGCTCTTTCTGCCACTACAGGCACAATCATATTTAATTAAGAATTATCATTAACTGAAGCTATTAGTTAACTATTACAGGCCCAACACATTGTCTACCTCAGAGAAGCAGCTTCCTCATTAACAAACGAGCTTGGATGTAATTATTGCCCTTCAATCTGCTCGGTGCATCAGCATCTCATTAAATGTGCCCCACAGAACAAAATTATTTGATACTATTGGAAAGGATTAACAAAACCCATCAAAAGATCTTGGGTCTTTCTCCAGCACCCATTTCCCAAGGAGCAGGTGTAACCAGCCTGCAATTTCTGCAAACCTGAGACCAGTAAGTGAAATTCCATTGCCAGGAGTGAAGGGTGGATCAAAGCTTCAGTGTGGGGCCAGAACTCCCTATGGAATGGCACATTCCCCCTGCAGACAGCTGTTAAGGCAGCTCAGGCACTGAAGGGTAACATCCAGCAGCTACCAATTTTGTTTGCTATCTCCCCCCCCCTTTTAGAATTCCTATTTCACTTTGATTCCATATGTACAGGTCCATATGTGCAGGCTGGCAGCACTGCTTCTTCTCTCAGCACTGCACTATGGGATGAAAGAAATGTAAAACCAAATTAAATTCTTGCTAGCTTGTTGCTTTGTTTTTTGTTTGTTTGGTTTTTTTTTTTAATTTATTTAAATGCTGCCTTTTTTTTTCCCTTTTAGTTTAATTTTGCAAGGAATCAATGAATGTTCTGGATCCTCTTGCTGTGCTCCCTTCATTCCATGAATATTCCTTCCACAGATCAGGATTTCCATGGATGCAGGATATCTGTCTGTCTGTTTTTAAGTGGGCACTGCCATCTCTTAAGCAGAAGGTCCCTAAAATCTTTAGTTTTCCATAGCCATAGAAAACAAAAGTTGCCTAACATTAAACAAGGAAGGTGAGAAACTCAGGAGATGTTTAATTTCATCGTATTAGTCTGAATATCAGAGGGCAAGCAGGAAAAAGCTCCCACCACCACCTGCACTCAATCCTGCCAGCAATTTTGAGTTAGTGAGCCAAAGTTTGCATCTTTATGGGTAGAAGAAAGAATTATTGGGCCCTACAGTGTGGCAGGCCAGAACAAGAGATGTAAAGTATTCTCATGCTGCTTTCAGGACAATTTTCAATAAGTAAATTGTGCGAGATAACACTGTGGGAACAAAAAAAATCAAGCTGAAGGAATATCTGTTATAAAAGTGGTTTTTGTCTGAATAACAATACTGAAAAAATAAAGTCTCCAAGCTATCAGTATTTTTCCACAGATGGACTGATTTTTCATGGGCGAATAGGTCAGAAACACAAATGCCATCAAATATTATTTGGGTTTTTTGTAATGCTCTTTAAGGAGCAATTTGATCCATTACCATCCTCTAGAAAAAAATGTATCAAAGTAGTTCATATTTAATGGAAATGCTCACAAGCAGTTTGCTTGGAACCAATTAAGTAGAGAGACAGGCTTGCTTTCCTTTTCCCCTCTAAAAGATAATCATCCCTATGTGAAGGAGAATTACTCTATATTCTTAAGAAACTCTGCCAAATAGAGAAATTTTAGATTTCCTTGCAAAAGCCATCTTTTGCTTCCAGTTTACGTTCACATACTCACTGTCATAAAGAGGGAATTGACGATATTTTAAGACAAAAGAAATAAGAGCTCAGCAAGATGTGAAATTTAGGAAAATATTAAACAATAAAAGAGGATGGGAAATGAACAGTGTTTTTTACTGGCTTATGGCAATCACCTTAATTATCCATAATTAACAGCTCTAGATGGCTTAAGTGATGGCAAATTCCTTTCTTTTTTCCCCGTTTTTCTTTTTTGAGAGGCGTTTTCCATGCCAGGGGGGTGCCTTTTACATCCTGCTTGATTCCTTTTACCAAGAGCAGAAAGTTTCTCACTTTTTCATACATAATTTAAATCATTATTGTGTTTATTATTTATATTATTATATAGTTTTACATGTAATTTTTATAGTCACAGAATCATGGGTTGTTGTTTCGTTGGTTTTTTGGGTTTTTTTCAGAATAAGGTAGAAATTGAATGATGAGAAAATAATAAAGCGATTTTTGGCATAATTGAGCTGAATTCAGAAATCTCTCTGAATAAAAGAAAATAAAATTCTTATAGCACAACAAAGCATATTTTGTCAAAGATAAAACCCCAAGCATTTGAAAAGTAGACCAAACCTTCTTGTTGCCAATTTTGGGGATTTAGAAGCTTAGTCTCCAGGTCAATTTTTCTGCTGAACTTGATAAGAACAACTTTCCCTTGATCTTGGATTCAGCAGTTTTAGACTGAACAGGGAGCTATTTTGTGCAACTTTTCACGTGTTTCAAAGATTAAGAAAACAACAAGCATTTATAATTAAAGCTTTAAAATCAACCACAGGTGCTCTTCATGAAAAACAGGGCAGTTTGTGTCTCTTACTAAAAAAAAAAAGAGTAACACTAAGAGTTTGGAGTGCTGAATTATTGCTCGGATGTGCAGCAAGTTGTTTCCCTCCTCCAAAGCTGCACAGAGCTTGGCCTTTGCCTTCCTTTTCACCTGTTACACTCTTTTTTTTCCCCAAAATCCTCTTTAATCTCTACTCCTTTGCTGTTTAAGCTAAGGAGAGGGTTTACTGTTATTTAATGACTCTGGAACCATTAACTTGTGTGTATCTTAACAACTTTGATCTCTGCCCATGTGAATATTGCCATTTAAAGCCATGACACCGCTGTTTATTGATTTCCAGGACTCAGTGGGTACTGTCACCAAAAAGAAACAATTCCTATGTCCCATCACACTTTTAAAAATAAACAAAGGGAAAGCAGCATTTTTATACCCTGTGCTCTAAAAGTTGCTGCTTCCATCTTGACTTGGTTTTACAGTATTTTTTGCAAAGTGTTTCCCCTTGAAAAATATGTGCAAACCAGCATAAAATAAATATTTTTTTGATAGAAGTAAATGACAAAAAACCTTCACAATCTTTCTGTTGCTGTTTCCAAAACAACACATATCACTACTAACAGTTAAACATAACACAGGGAATCCAAAATATTCAGAAGTTAGCCCAATAAATATGAACACCATGTTCTGAAGACAGAAAAAGATTAAGGCGCTGAGGAATTGTGAATAACAAGGAAAAAAAGGCCCTGAATTCCATGCCCACTTTATGCTCTTTCAGTCTATAATATCAGCCTAATAATCAGTGCTGCTGGTTACTGTGACACCAAAAAAAAAAAAGTGTGAAGAAATGAGACTTTAATTTAATTTGTTTTTCAAAAGACCATGCAGATGTTTGATTCTTTCTTTCTTTTATCTTTGGCTAGCAGTGGGAAATCCTTATCAGTGTACACCAGCACCCAAATTAGATTGTGTTTGCCTTTCCCCTGGCGAGGTTCAATGGCAGTGAACTCCAAATCATTCTGCTAATGACTGCAGAAGGTCAAGATTTCATCTATAAGCTCAATAGTAAAAAATAAAAAAAGAATAAACTTATAGGTTAAGATGGTCAGCAACACACCAGGCATTTTTCACAGATACGTAAAAAATATACAGATTTAAAATAAACACATACAACCTTAATTTCAGGGACTTTTAAAGAGAGATAAAGTCCCCTCTAATCCTCCTTCTCTGCAGACCAAACAGCTCCAGCTCCCTCAGCCACTCCTCATATGACTGGTGCTCTAGACAACTTCAAATTAAGATTACATTGATAGAAGAAGGAAAAAAAGAAAACATAGAGCCTATAAAGTGAAGAGACGAAGTCATTGCTGCCTGCCAGGTTAGGGAAAAGGGTCAAAGATTTTAGGAGAAGTTTCTTCACTGAAAGTGTGGTCAAGCCCTGGGATGGGCTGGTCAGGACAGTGGAGGACTCACCACTCCTGCAGGGAATTAAAATCTGTGTAGATGTGGAATTTAGGGACATGGTTTAGTGGTGGCCTTGGCAGTGCTGGGACTTAATGATCTTAAAGATATTTTCCAACCTAAATAATGATTAAGCACAATGAAGAATAATTTCTTTCCTTTTCATAAAACATCTCAATATTTCTAACCATTGCTGTCAATCTTAAACCTCCTCTGCTCTCAATATAGAAACAGAATGACATTTATTAACCAAAATACAAGTGCAGATTTAATTAACTTAGTGGCAACAAGTCATATACATTGTCTCTTCCTTCCCCAGTATTTTCTAGAATGACTAGGTAAGTTATTCCCTCTCCTTGCTATTTTCTTAACTAGTAGGTCCAAGAACTGATGGTTTTGGTTTGTAACAGCTCAACACGATGTCCAACTACAGAGACACAGAAAAAGTAATTTCTCGTGGCTCTAAGTGCCTTCCCAGACACTTTTCCCAAAAATAGGTATAATTTTCCCAAAATAGGTGTAACACTGTCAATAGTTCTGTACTCTAAAACTCCTCTTTTGGCACCAAATGTCCTTCCAGGTGTTCTGTGACAAATATTTGTACAAACCTTCTCCTGCTTTGACTCAAGTGTTTCTTCTCTAAGGCAAAGCACGTGACGGTCATCACTGCATCATTTCCACCACAGCATTATGGAGTTCACTGTAAACTCTAAGCCCTATTGACAACACCAAACACTGTTTTCTGGCTGAGGAAACAGGCTAATATTCACATCAGTAAATACACACTGCTCTGCTGTTGATCCACAGATCAATAGACAGCAAAACCAAAGGCCATTAGATCATGCAGTGTGATATCCAGTAAAACTCACAGAATTCCACTGCCTGCAAATATGCCCTGTGAAGAAGACTTCAGCTGGCTTAAATATTTCAAATCCTCTCTCTCTGATCCTCTCAAACAAAGTGCACCACAGGAATAAAACCAAAAAGGCACAGGAAACTGCGGCAGCAGAGAAATAATTACTGGAGTGATGCAGAAGTGATACTCACATTAGGGTGTTAAGAGAAAGGCAAAAGAAAGCAAAGGAGAAGAGAAAGTTTCCCTGCCCACCCAGGCTGGGAGAAGAGGCAGTTCTATTTTCATCTCTAGAAGTTTTCCCTGTCAGTGATACGGGAGACACAAAACAGTATTCAGGCTCAAAAGGCACGTCATCACTCAGACACAATCAAAATATTTTAAACTTTTAGGAATAAAAAAAGGTTTCTGGCAGGAAACTTAGAAGTAAACCTAAAATTAGTATTAAGTAATTCTGTGAAATAAAGTATTATTAAGATACTGGACATGATACCATCCCATGAGTGGGTATCCAGGTACCCTTTCCCAGGGATCAGTCCTGACTCACCAGTCCTCCTGCAGCCACCACCTGTACTCATTCCTCTCCCAAAATCCCTCCAGATTGGGACCTCAGGAATTTCACTCTAATCCTCAGAGCAAACACAGCAGAACAAACGAGAGCACGGTGGGAAATACAAAGAGATTTCACCTCGTTCTGAGCACTTCATTGATTGCAGCCATTGAATAAAACCCAAAATGCCACAGATCAGTAGGAAAACTAAATACATCTGTCCTGGTTTGTCTGGGATAGAGTTCATTTTCTTCCCAGGAGCTGGTACAGTGCTGGGGTTTGGATTTAGGATGAGAATGATGTTGACAACTCACTCATGTTTTAGTTGCTGCTGAGCAGCCTTTACACCAAGCAAGGACTTTTCAGCTTGTCCCACTGCCCTGCCAGCGAGCTGGCTGGGGGGAACAAGAGGCTGGGAGGGGACACAGCCAGGACAGGCTGACCCCAAGTGACCAAAGGGATATTCCAGGCCATATGGCATCATGGTGGGCACCCAAACTGGCAGCAGTTGGCCAGGTGACAGTGACTGCTGCATCACTTCTGTATATTCTTTATTATTATTATTATTGGGTTTGTTGTTATCCATTTCTTTCCTATTAAACTGACCTCTCAACCCACGACTTTTACCTGCTTCTCCTGATTTTTCCTGAGGAGTGAGAGGCTGTGTGGTGCTATAAACCACCACAACATCCCATCCCTCTTGGAGTTCACCAATTCCCTCTGGTGGGCTGAGAGGCAGGAGCCTCCTCCAGCTCCTCTCCCAAGCACCTCACCATCCCCTCGTGCTGCACAAGAGGACCACAAAGCCAGCCAAAGGCTCAGAGGTCCCTTTTATCATTTTCTTGCTCTGCCAAATCACTGATTAGCTCCTTTCAGACAATACCAGAAGATTTTGTTGCCAAGGTGACCTCATTTCTGAGAACCCAGATCTCTTCCCGGGTGATTACATTTCCATGCTAGAGCCCTGAAGGAAAAAAAGAAAAATCTTCAGTGCTTGTGTTTATTTTAATCTCTGCGCTCATCTATAACTTTTAAAGGAGAAATTAGTTACACAATTAAAAACATTGGAGTCAGTAGCTCATTAAAGACAGGCAGAACCGAAATGTCCCAGTGAATTTACAACTTGTGTTTATGAAGACGAGACTGTGAGCAACAGATCAGTCACCTCCTGCTGAATGTCACTTAACTTCAGCTGGGTGCAGGAAGAGACCAAAGCAACAATTCCTCTGCCTTCCCCCCATTTACCAATTTACTGACTAGAACTATCTTTATGTCTGAAGCACTCACCTGAAGTGCTCAGAAGGCTGGATAACAATTAGTGTCTTAACAGAGTGAAAATACTTGTAAGGATGTTAAAATGCACACAGGAAAACTTGGTTTTCCACAGAGCCCAGGAAATTTGAGAGAGTTCTCTTATGCATTGAATATGGATTTAGAAGGTTCTTCCAGAATAGAGCACAATATTCATTTTTATCTCTAGGAGCATTTCAATGTTGGTAAAACACTGTTTTGGGTTTTTTTTTTAATAACACTTAAGAATACATCATATAGAGAAAAGTAGAAGAACAAAAGATGCAAACCAAGCCCAAGCACAGACACAAATTTACTGAATTAAATTAGTTTCGATATAGCAGTGAAAGGTTCCTGGCTGGAGAGGAAAGCAGAGAGGCTGGGATTCAGATCCTCTCCCAGCAGAGCATGGAACTAACTTTTCCTCCTCCCGGACACATGTTCAAGTGGTGAGGAACAATTAGAGGGCATTACTAATGATCAGCCACATCAACACCCTCATAAAGAAGAGAAATTAATGGCATGGTGAACCATAGGAGCCCCTGCTGGGAAAAAAAAAAATGTCTTTTGGAAAGAAAATAGAATTTATGTTCTTATTCCTGACCATTATTTGAAGATCAAATGTTCTATTCAACAGCATGGCTCCAATGAAACCTTATCAGTGGGGCTTGTCACACAGGACAAAAGCAGCAGCAACTGGATTATTTCCATTATACATCTCTGAATGTGTTTTAAAATGCGTTGATTCTTCTCATCCTTGCATGGAACATGCAGACCTCTCAGAACCTCCAACACATGATTGGCAGCTAAAGAGGGTGTCAGGATTCCTCCCTTCCTAAATGAACCTCTACAACAGTAATATGTAAATTAGTAACTATTTAAAGTATTCCCTTTGTTAATTAAATACATAGTTATTAAAGAAATACGTAAATACTAACATCATGATTTAAAGTTGAGTTAATGTGGCTTTCCTGTGAGGTGACAATTTAGTGACATGCTGATTCCACAGAAAACAATCATTAAATTGGCTTATTATTTCAGAAAACCAAATGTGATTTGCTTTCTTCACCAGAATGACACTCTTTCCAACACCACCCAAGTCTGCTTATATTTCAAATACCTGAATGCTTTTGTTAGTTTTTCTTTATTTGATGCACATTTGGGGGATTTAGGTATCTTTTAGAAGCAGTTTTGATCTTTTTAAAGGCTTACATCATAAAAAATGAGTAAGTAAATCGCTTTTTCACAGTGTGAACACCTTTTATGTGACAGTGAGTGTGTTTGAATTTGGTTCACTGAGAACACAGCTCACAATCACTGCCCCAGAATCCAAAGAACATTCAGGAAAAACAAGCAACAGAAATTTAAAGGTGAGCCCTTGACTTCTACATTAGCACAACCACAAATACAAACCACTGGCTCGTGTATTTGCTGTACAAACAGAGACACTGAGAAACCTGCAGCACCCACAAGGGCTCTCCATTTATCCTCTACACCAAAGAGGTCCCTCCTTTGTCTTTAAGTTCCTGAAAGATTGACAGAACATCCTTTTGGCCAGAATATGCATTAATCAATCTCATTTTGGAAATGAGAACCAGCCAAGAACTTACCTGGCAAGTGGCTTTAAGTTCTAATGGCACAGGAGTGTCAGGAGTTAATAACATGCTGCTTTCTTGGCTTGTCGCCTTCAAGTTCAGCTAAATTTATTTGCTAAATTTATTTATTTATTTTTATTAAACGATGTATTTGGCAGGAACACAGATCTGTTGATAACTTAAAAGTAACTCCAAATTGACACTGTGGAAGTTTGCAAGTGTGCTTGGACATTATTTACACTTATTTTGCCTCCTAACATGCAAAAGCAAATCTATTCTGGAAAAAAGTGACAGAATAAATGTAACACAGGTTAAAATACATATATATATAATTATATATATTATATATATAATCTAAAAAATCTTACAGACTCTTAATAAGCATTTAAGAATTTATTCTTGCATCTTTCCACAATTTTTGTTCTTTTCTCCTGTAAGTGATTCCAAATAGAAAAAGAAATTCCCAACTAGATGATTAATGCAAGAGGAGCTGAATGTAAGACCATTAAGCTCCAGTGTAAATTCTACCTGTGTTAACTTTGAGTAACATGTCATAAATATTAATTTCCAGTTCCTCAATGGTAAATTTTAATTATTGGTATATTACAAAAAGATTCAAATAAATTTTTGAGAAGCAGAGAGTATAATGGCAAGAGGTACCATAGGTAGTTCTGCCTGTAAATTCCTGGTTAGCTGAACCAATTTAAGTCTCTCTGATAAAATATAAGCAGTCATAAAATGAAATAAAAAAGAGAGAGAGTCATTTAATTTGGTCAAGTAAATCCTGATTTTCAAGTAAAAAAAACATAAAAACACGATACCTAATTTATTTTTTTTCTTAAGAATGTGTATTGTACCAAAATACACTTTGCTTGTAGAAGTCAGGGCTCACACAAAAGATCAAGGCACATTTTTTCTTTCCTGAATTCACTCCACAAAGTTCTGTTTACAACCAGTGTAGCAAAACCCAGTCTTTCTTTTCCTAATTTCAGGAAAAAAAAAGCAAGATACTACCACTGTGACCCTTCTCCAGTATATTAATCAAGAAAAATCACTCAACTTTTACCTTAAAAATTCGAAGAGGCATATTGGGAACAACTGGGAGTGAAGCATTCCTTCCTACCACCCTTCTGCCAGAAATCATTACCCCCTTTTAATTAATATTCTCTTTTATGTAGCTCTGCCACCTGACAGGACTATCAGTTCTGTCCCACTCTGTGAAATGCTGTCAGCTGGCACTGGGCAGGAGCTGGG
Organism: Xenops minutus; assembly: GCA_035221455.1. Classification (NCBI taxonomy): domain Eukaryota; kingdom Metazoa; phylum Chordata; class Aves; order Passeriformes; family Furnariidae; genus Xenops; species Xenops minutus. The sequence goes on from JAWWEE010000122.1 coordinate 70,642,391, forward strand.
GATGTCCAAGGGGCTGTCCCTGTGCCCAAACCCTCTGAAATATCCCAGTAGCCTAAAATAACTCAGTGTGGAAAGGGCTTGGGAGGTCCCCTGGTGACACCACCTGCCCCAGGCAGGGTCTTTTACGAGCTCAGAGCTTTATCCAGTCAGGGCTTGGAAAGCTTCCCTGGGTAACCCAGTCCAGGGTTTCACCACCCTCACAGGGAAGAATTTCTTCCCAAATATCCAATTTCATCCTACCCTCTTCCAGCTTGAAGCTGTTCCCCCTTGTCCCATCACGACATGCCCTTGCAAAAAGTCCCTCTCCAGCCTCCTGTCCTGTAGGGACTGGATTTTTTTTAGGTTTTCCCAACAGACAAGACCCCCTTCTGCCCATTTATTTAAGGAAATAAATATACCAGGAAAAGAAGAAATATTATTTCTAGAACTTAAGAGGAAAATTGGAAATATTTAGAGGTCCCCCAAAACCGTAACATTTTAGATACAGGGAAAATAATAAAAATTAAGAGCATTACAGAGAAACATAGATCAGTTTATAACATAACTTTCCTTTTCACCATCCCTCTCAGAGAAATGGGATCACAGGTGCCAGACACACTTTAATATGATAAAGTGACAGGAGAAGGTTGCATTTCATATCCCTGTGTCAGGCTCCTTCTGCTCCCTTCCAGCTGGGTCTTCAAGAATTATGTTCCAGGTAGATCTTGTCAGTTACGTGTCAGGAAATTTGGAAAGGAGACAGGGAAATGAGAATGACTCTACTAAGAGCAACACAGACATCAGAATCGAGATGAAAATGGCAAGAATTGTTCTGAATTCTTAATAACTCTTTCCAAAGGTCATTTAGCAGCTCTGACTTCAGGTTCTTCTTGCACAAAAGAGAACTGAATGAACTGAAATGAATGGATTTTAACACTTTGCTTTCCCAAATTTACTCACTAGGGTAAAACATATTGAAAAATATACTGTCTTGCCTCTCTTTCAAATGGTTTTCAGTTCATGGAAATGCTGAGGACCTGAAGTGAAGAACTGGGCACTGTAACCATCCATATACTGGGTGTGGAGTGCAATCCTTTAGTAACCCAGTAGTAAGTACTCCCTCTGCATTAGGCTATAACAGTCCCACAAAGGATGCTTGTCTCTCCCTTTGGATCCACCAAATCCAGCTACAGCAATCCTGAGCCAAATGCCCTGAATCCAGTGAGCTGTAATGAACCACGAAAGGCCTTTGGTACCCAGGAAAAGAACAGCAGCAAAGTTTGCATCTCAAGAGACGATTTGTCCAGATTTAAATAATAAATAAGGCTTCCTTGCTAATCAACTCCACAAGTGATGGAAATCATGTTATTTACAAACATCTTCTTGTGCTAAATTTCCAGCCCTCTGTTAATTATTTTTTTTTGCTCTCCAATTAAAATGTATTTGCTATTACTCCTTACGTATCTTTCTTGCATCAAAGCCCTTTTTCAAGTTATCCTCATTACTGGGCCTCTTAGGCAAGCCAAAATGAGCACAGGGATCTGAAAACATGATCCCACTGTCTGTCCATATAATAACAAAGACACTTCCTTCCAAATGTTAAAATGGAATCTGGAAAAGGCAAATATAATATAACTAACAACCACACATGAATTATGAATGCTGCAGGTTGCTCTCAGTACTTTGCTATCTGTGCAGGCACTACCACTTCAACCCCACCACTGCAAATATATAGGCTAAATATTCCTTTTTTAGGGCAGGGGTTTGTTTGCTTTATTAATCTTAAGCAGCCTTACTATCATTCAGTGACTGAAATAAACAGAATGAATTTCCCATCCAAACTAATTCTTGATGTTGCTTAAGTGTTCAGTATTTCAAGGTCCTCATGTGGCACCTAATGCTGTGGTTTAGTTGACATGGTCGAGTTTGGTCCAAGATTGAACTCAAGGGCCTTGGAGATCTTTTCCAATCTTAATAATGACTTGAAAATTCCAGATAAACTGTATTTGTGTCCAGATTTATATTTTCCCAACAAAGGGTTGGTTGTTGTTTGCCTTTTTCCTGTATATCTTTCACCACAAAAGTGAAGACACTTAAGAAACTTTGTTAAGTATTTTACAGAATACAAATTTCACAATAGTGTGGTTGGAGATGTATTTATTTCAGGAACTTCTTGCTGGGAATTGAAGAGAAATGAGGTTATCTGATTGTTAGCTGATACACCAGAAATATTGCTACAACAAACGACTACTTTTTATTTATAGCTCATTGTCATAGAACATTATAAAACTGGAAAAAGGGGGTTGTATTCTATTCTTTGTGGACATCACTTCTTTATTACTGCAGATAGATTTAATTTAATTTCCATCAGCTGGTGTTGCACTTCAGTTATTATAGTTCCAATGGGTGTAATGAAATGTCACTGCTCTGCAATATGAGTCAGGAACAACATTATAAAATCAATATGATGGTCAGACTGTTCTTGGCATTCATAATACTTAGGGGTTATTTTATAAAACTACTGTACTAACTGCATTAAGGTCTCTTCCTCTTACATACTTTAGTTTTCAATTTTCTGTGATATTGAAAAACTTCAACTGTTCAAACCAAATTCTCCACATTTGGCTCTATCTAGTGCTACTTTCTTCCCAAAAATCTGACAGCTATTGCCTTTTATAATAGGCAAGACAAAAGATGCAGAAAACAGCAAGTTTAACTCCCTCCCTCCCTTTCATCAGCTGCTTCTTTGGGTTCAGTAACACCAGTGAACCAGGGACACATCCATGGCTCCAACACTGAAAAGACTCCCGTTTATGCACAGACACTGGAAATGTTTTGCTCCTTAAGTTCCAAAACATGCAAACCGGCAGGTTCTTTCCTGCCAAGGCAAAAATTATTCAGGATTTGCCTGCAAAAAATAACAGCCTTCAAGTGGATGAACATGATGCACATAAGTCATCCAATGTCCTCATGGATACTCCTTGAAGTACATGTGCTTTATCAACATGGATTTTAGAACAATGCATTTCACTGAAGAGCTGGGGAGAACTGGTTACTCTCTTCCATTACATACCAGTTAACAAAAATAGCAGTGATGATTAAACTGACTTCGGGCTCAAAGAAAACAAACTAACATGGTTGTTGAGCCTGGAGAAGGGAAGGCTCTGGGGAGGCTACAGAGCCCCTTCCAGTGCCCGAGGGGGCTCCCAGGAGAGCTGGAGAGGGATTTTGGCAAGGATTTGAAGCAACAGGACAAGGGGGGATGAAAGAGGGGAGGGTCAGATGGAATATCGGGAAGAAGAAATTGTCCCCTGGGAGGGTGGGCAGGCCCTGGCACAGGTTGGGCAGAGAAGCTGTGGCTGCCCCTGGATCCCTGGGAGTGTCCAAGGCCAGGTTGGACTGGGCTTGGAGCACCCTGGGCTGGTGGGAGGTGTCCCTGCCCATGGCAGGGGGTGGAAATAGATGATCTTGAAGGTCCCTTCCAAGCCAAACCACTCTGTGATTCCTGGGAATCTCTGTATTTTCTGCTGTGTCAGGGAGAGGGAACTGCACAGACACGGCACAATTCCTGACTGGAATGCACACACAGAGAAGCAAATGCAGCCCAGAGAGCTCCTGCCAGCTGAGCTGAGCTGGTCCCACCTTATTGGCCTGATTGTTTCTCTCTGAATCACAACTATCAAAATTAACATCATGTCTGCTACATTTTAATGATGATGTCATGGAAAAAATATTGGTGAGAGGCATCATGAATTTGGGTGCAAAAGACAGGGGCCAAGGTTTGACATAACAGATGTAAACAGAAGAGAAAACTCTTTTAATTGCTAGGCTTTCTTGCTCCTTGTTTTGTCAGATCCACCCTGCAATGAACATACAATTACAATCAAAGCATTACATAAATATCAGTACTTTTCTCTCCTGACCCAAACAAGAAATTACACCAGACAGCGAGAAATTATTCCAACTGCTGAGGGTCTTCTAAATCCATTTTAGTATGTTTTGAACAGGCACCTGTGAGGTCGCAGTGCTGCACTTCCCACAGCTCTGAGCAGGCAGAGCACTACCCCAACACCTGTATGCACTGGCTAAATGTCAATGTATTCTGTCAGAACCAGCCCACCTTCCCCCTGAATTATTCAATGCCATTATGCACCTCGGCCATCTGCAAAGCCTAATGCCTGTGCTCGAAAATCCTCAGCGCCTGCTGTATTATTTTTGTTTTACATTCCTACATAAATCCCTTCCACTCAATATGTTCCAGCGCATTCACGAAATCAAATGCAATCTGCTGGGCTATAAAACACCAGTCACTGAAAATCGAGGGGTTTAATATAGTAACAATTCAAGGAGTCACTAAGCAGTCTTGGTGGGCTGAAGGTCGAACCACATGCTAAGGAACAAGTTAGATAATCCAAGCTGCACAACAAGGTATGTATTTGCTATACATAGCGCGGCCTTGAGCCCATCCGTGTATTTCATATCTAATAAAAATCTGAACAGTTGGTCTGATTGGATTTTAAGTGATGCAAATTTGGAAATCAAATAGGCAGACTCCCTTTAGACTTGGTCTATTTAAACTATAATTGTAAAGAACTGCAAATTACATTTCCAGAGCTGCGGAATTCTCCAGGGATTCAGTAAGAATTTTACCGAAGGAAAAGGATTCATCATTCTAATTTTGTTATTAACAAATAAAAATGTACACAGAGTGTGAAGCTCTATCATTTTGTTATTACCATTTTGCTTACATGGCAGTACAAGTGTAACCACTCTTCAGTGAATGGAATGCTCTTTAGTTTTCATAGTCATTTAATTATACGGTTTGACAAAACTCAGTTATGTTATTGTCATTCTGTTAGCCTGGAGACACTCAGGGAAGAGAAAAAACACCACTCACATTTCCCAAACTACAGATTAAGGTGTGATTTGGGGACCAGATTCACATTTGCAATTAGAAAGCAGAAGTTTCATTGTCACACACATATCAATGATGGACTTGCATAACTTTCTCCTTCACACTTAATATTCAGGGAGAGACTTCATTTGCCTTTGGTTGAGAGAGACAGGAGCTGAAAATGTGAGATACACCCCCCCTCCCCAGTTCATTGCTAAATGGGAACTCCTGGAAATCAGGACAGAAAAGAGGGGAACACAACTCCCTTTTCCCTGTGATTAGCATCTCCATCACAAAATGACCTGTGTCCCAGTTCCCGAGACAGGAGATTTATGAGCGCTGGCAAACCACAACAGTGTTAACATTTACATGCACTTCCACATCTACAATTCATTTATTTTGCTCATGATTTGACACTGTTTTTATTCCTCCTCTCTGGAGAAAGCGTATTTTGGCACTGATCCTGACTTTGACTGGAGTAAAGCTTTCCTAAACATTTCATACCATTTTCTGGCAAAGGAAAGTGCACTGGCAGTGCCTTCACTTTGGCCACACCCTGAAGGTGCTGCACCAGGGCGTCTGGTTTTTTGGGTTTTTTTAACATCAGGTTTGTTGTAGGAGCACAGGGTTCCAGACCATCTCCCACTCCAGACCCTCACAGGTGATTTTGGGCAGATTTTCCACACCAGGAATTCCCAGTGCTTTGGGAGTTAGTGGTGCCAGGGAGCAGCAGGTACAGCAGGAAAACTGCAGTGAGTGGAAATCAGGGGGGCAAATCTCACTGGTTTAGGCTTGATCCATTTACAATACTCGATGCAGCAATTTCAGTTCTGTTTCAGTATCCAAAATGTAAATGGCTGCAGGTTAAAGGTGACCATGACTTACAAAATGTGCTTCTAAAGGTTTTCCCAAAATGTAAAATTTTCACACCTCTCCTTTACATACTGTCTCTGTTTCTCCCCTTCCTAATTCAACCTGAACCAAACATCTTGCAAAATTCAAGAGAGGAAAAAAAGAGAAGGTTTAAAATAAAAGGAGGATGGGTCAAAATGATGCAAAAATAGCTATTCCAGAGACCCATGCAAATCCCTTAAAATCTCAATGCTCTACAGGCTGTTTAAGTAAGGCTCCTGGATTATTCACTTTTCAACAGTAAATATCACCTTTGGTTCAGGAACTCCCTGAACCATAAATTGCTGGAGGCTAAGATAATAAATTTTGCAAAGAGGAATCATGATCACAGCATGTTTGCCAGGTTCTTATACTCTTCTTGAGTCATCCCCCGTGACTATTATCAGAGATAAGATACTAGGCCAGATAGAGCTTTATTCTGAGCCCTTTTATGTTCTGATTCCCCCAAATATAACCATCCTCTTTGAAGATAAGGCCAATTCTCAGTGCTAAGAACCTATATACAATTATCTAACACCACTACAACCAGCTCCCCTAAGATTTGAGCAAATCATCCTGCCAAGTTATTCACAGTAACAGGCAATTTGCTACATCCAAACCTCACTGAAATGTGGGACTCTGACAGCACTGTGGGTATTCACTGCACAGTTTGAAACACACCTTCAAGACTCTTTTGCTGATGCTGCCCTTTGTAAACTGCCCTCCTTTAAGTGCTCTTCTCTTTTGGGTTGTGGTCTACGCAGATTTTTATGGCATTTCCAGACTTGCCCTGTGTATGATTTAGTCAATGGTGAGAGGATGGCATTCCAAGAGAATAATCCAGGCCACTTAAAACATAGCATATTTTGAGGGTATCAACCTTCTTCAATTAACTTGAGGGTATCCACGAGGCCCAAATGAGCAACCAGTCCTCATCCTAAGCAACTGCACATCATAAATTCATAAAGACAAACAAAAACTCTATAAAAATGTGTATTAAAAAGCAAATAATAGAATCACAGAGTGGTTTGGTTTGGAAAGGACCTTAAGAGCGTCTTGTTTCAAGCCCCTGGGATGAGCAGGGGACTCTCTCCACTAGACCAGGTTGCTCCAAGCTCCATCCAACATGGGCTTGGAACAATTCCAGGGATCAGGCATATTATTCCTGCACTGTCACATGTGCTAAACCATTCTACTCTTGCATTTTACATATATTTTCATACTCACTCAGGTATGAGGCAATAAGAGTTTGATAAATCATCCATTGAAACATAATCCAATATGGACAAAGGCAGTCACAACAACTTTCTGCCCAAACCAGTTTTCAGGGAGAGGAGTATCTAACAGAATCTCATCTCTAAAGAACAAAATAAATATTAGAAACTGATATGAAACCTTCACAAGTACAGTCACCTCGGCTATTTAAGGCAAAATACTGGGTTGGTTTTTTTACACAGTTCTAGAAGAAGTTGTCCCTCTACCTCCTGTCTGTAAGCTAAAAGAGAAAAGCAAAGCTATTTAGCTAAAAATGTAAATGACTCTAATGCACTCAGAGCACTGTGGGGTTGGCCATCTGGCTTTGAGGTTCATTAGGGAAGAAATGACCCCTCTGCATAAAACACAGTTGGGTCATTCCCAGCTAATGAGCCTTCAAGTTTTATTGTTTGGTGCACACAAATGGTGGGATGTAAATCTCCTTGGGAAGTCTCACCTTCCCCACTGGCAGCCAGGCATACCTTTTCATTGATTCACCCCCTTCTTTATTTATTTGCAATGAAAGGACAGACAAGATACAAAGACACTTTAAAAATAGTCTATTTCTGCCTCAAAGTGTAACTCAGACAATAAACCATAACATGAAATTGCATAACTTTAACTCCTTTACGATTTGGGTTTGTTTTTTTTTTTTTTAAGATCTGATTTCATAACTTGAATTAAAATTCACCCTGACTAAAATGCTTACAATTAGATATTTGAATTAATCACGGGATGGCTGTCCAGGCAGAGCACACCAGGATGAACCAACCCCCCAAAAAAACACAACCCAACTCTTCCAACATATACAGTTGAGTTTTAAATGTTGTGAGTTAGCCTTGCTGCCTTTCCTGGGGTATCTGCATCCTGAAATCAGGCATCTTACACTCCCCACAGAATCCCTAAGGCATGTGGGAGGACGAACAGCCCTTCCCTGACATCCAGGGGATTTGGCTCCAGGATCCTCATCCTCCATGCAGAAATCACCTACCCAGTCAGAGGAATAAGCCATCATTTTCTAATGAACTAATGGATTTATGACTGATATCAACACCAAAAAATTCCTCCTTCCACTTTCTTTCTTTTTCATGTTTTCCTTTTTTAAAAAAAATAATGTAGGAAATAAAAAAACCCATGATGTTCACTCATATGGACTATTGTGGAGTGTTGACCATGAAACAGATCCCTGTTTTAACTTATGCAATAAATTACATTAAAGTTTACATTGCAAAGCCTTTAGACCTATTGTTCAGTTTTAAACGATTAAAAAAAAGGTGATTAAAGATAAAATAATTGAATAACAAATGAATTCAGGTGATTGAATTTTGTAGCTTTTTTAATTTTAATATTCTGATTGTGTCTACATGGATGACAAAAGAAAGTTACATGAAGAAAATCTACTGTAAATTCCTCAGTAAATTCCACGGGTGAATAGTCCAAGACATTGCTCAGTTTTGGATTTTTCGTTTCCTTTCCCTCCAAAATGCTGTCCTAAAATACAATTAATGTGATTTTCTGCACTCTGCTGGGTTTATGGGGCTCCAGGTGATGTGGCAGTGCCATTCTGAGATCCCTTTGGGTCCCACCATCCTCGTACCCGTCACTGTCACCCTCCTCCTGCTCCACTGACATCTCTTTTCAGCAGCAGCTTGTGCAGGGTTTAATGCCAAGGCTTAAGAGCACTGAAGGTTTCATTACATTAATATGTCTCCAGTTAATTCCACCTTATCTACTTGTTCAGCTTAGCCTTAAAACCCAATTAAAATGTAATTTATCTGATCCCAGGATTCAAATGCATCTCTGGCAATGCATTTGACAGCCTTAGAGTAACTACATTACTACACATCACGCCCCAAGGTATTTTATATCACGCCAGAAAGAGCTCAGCCACTGGCCACTTAAAGCTACAGAATTGTATTTCAGGGATCTCAGTACATTGCAGCTTTAATGCATAATTACAGTCAGGATGCCTCTGCCTAGGTTGTCACTCTATTTGAGTTATTTTGGGATTTTTTTTTTCTTTTGAACTAATTGCTTAACAAATGAAAGAACTGGACAAGGCAGCAGTCAATCTGACAAAGATATAATGATATTAAGTTATATATGTATTGAGAAACTCTGTTACCCTAATGTTACCCTAAACATAGCTTATTTACTATCATTTACTTTAAAGATCATCTAATTCCAACCCCCTGCCATGGGCAGGGAGACAAATTCATGTCACAAACTGCAACACCTCATTTTGTGGCATCCAAATCCCTGCTCGAATATTGTAAACAGCTGCAATACCTGCTAGAAGGAAGGGTTCTGACAGAGTTCCTAAACACTAAATATTATGAAAACTGGATCAATACTTCAAAAAATAATCTGATCCAAAAGGAAAATTTCTTATTCCTTCAGCTTAGTCATCTTAAAAGAAACCCAACAATCCTCTTTCACTCCTGCTGTTTCACTAAGCAAGTCTTCAGGGAACTGATTGCTGCAGAGATGCTTTTTTGGTCTTTCCTTTCTTAAATAAAAACATAAAAAACAAACCACATGTGCTCCCAGTCTCTGGAGAAAAGTGACAAGTCACTGTGTCACACAACACAGTGCCCTTGCATTTCTACTGCATTCTGAAAGTCACAAGATAATCTCTCAGGTCAAACATCAGACCCCATTAAACACTGATATATCTCATTTCACATTATCATACATTTGACTGCTGGAGAAAGAACTTGGAAATTAGCTGATATTGAAATGCACGTGTTCTCAAGCTTTGCATCATGTACCTCCAGCTGAAATCACTGCCCAAGGGCCCAGGAAAGGCTCTTAACCCTTCCCTGGCAAATTCCTTATTGGAGGCAAAATAAATGCCTTTTAAAAAATCCAAGTGGAACTCACCACCTCATTTCTGTTTGATACTTAATGCACTTGATATTAATTTGATTGAAATACCTTTTCTTCCCCCCCCCCCCCCAATCATCCTTTTGAATCTGTTTTGTTTTTTTTTTTTTTTCCTAAAGCTACTTCCAAGGTAACCCCTTCATTTTGTGTATTGCTGCATTTTCTTGGATCTTTAGTCTTTAGTGATGCATAAAACACTTCTGATGGGCAAGCATGCCCTCTTCTGGGCACCCAACACCATCAGTTCAGCTGAAAATTCCCTAAATTACACTGAATTCCTCCACCACTGACTCACAGAGCCTTGCTCTCGTTTGTAAAAACATTCCTGGTGCAAAGAAACAACCAAAAAAATCAGGGAAACCACCACAGGGCACAGAAACTGGAGAGTTTTGTAGCTTAGGTTGCTAATCCCAGGGTAAATGCTGCAATGAGTTTACTAAATAAAAAGAGTTCTGCCCTTTGCCTTAAGGTGAAGTGCATCCTGCGTTGTCAAATGATGATTTAATGGTCCAAGGGGCAAATTTCACTTCACACCCTCTGTCCCTCCCCTAGTTCGACATGGTTTATTACCAGCTTTTAATGGATCAGAGTCACAGAATGGCTGGGGAGGGACATTTAAAGGCCATCCAGTCCCACCATCCTTCCATGGGCAGGAACACCTTCCACCAGACCAGGTTGCTCAGAGTGTTCATAGCTAATTTATTTTTCTTGGTTACCAAAATCTGATCACATGATACCCAAAATGAACAGAAAATCTTATGCAGCCTTCCAGGAGACACAGATTTTTTTATTTTTTTTTTTAATGTTTTGTTTTTTGGTTTTTTTTTTTTTTTTTTTTTTTTTTAAA
>JAWWEE010000122.1:70690718-70711798 GCA_035221455.1 Xenops minutus
TGGGAAGCCATTCCCTGTGTGCTGTCCCTCCATCCTTGTCCCCAGTCCCTCTCCAGCTCTCCTGGAGCCCCTTCAGGTACTCTAAGGCTGCAATTCGATCTCCCCAAAGTCTCCTCTTCTCCAGGCTGAACAAACCCAACTCTCCCAGCTTGTCATCACAGATCTCATATTAAACCAATGCGATTTTATATTAACCACAATTTTTCTGTTGTTAAAAAACAAAATAACCCTGTCTGTGTCCAGCGCAGAAACTCAGAAGGAAAGTACTTCTCACATGAAATTAAAAAATGTTTACATTGCTCTTGAGACCATTATACCAACATTAAAAAAAAAAAAAAATCCCAGATGGCACCACTTCCCCTAAGACACTGCAAATAGTGGGTGGGAGAATAAGACAGCCACAGTGAATAACTCCCATCAGAACTCTTTCCCTTGTTATATTTACCATTAGGACTGCGTGTTCACATTCTAATTTGTGTGCAGTGGATCTTGGACGATAAGCTGATAACACACAATTTCAGCAGAAAAATTCCAACAGCACATTTCTAAGGCTACAGACCTTTCTTAGCTTTTCAAAATGTTTGCAAAACTCTCCAATGAACAAAAAATCATTGTCAGACAAGGGGAAAACAAAACAAATTCCTAAAGATGCTTCAATGTTATACCTGTCAGCATCACAGAGTTGAAGCTCTGGGCATCTGAAGAGGAGGAGGAACATACTTTGCTGCCCCTGCCTTCCCAAAAAATCACTGAAACTACGAGCAAGGAACTCTGAGGGCAAAGAGATCCATACACAAAGACACACATATTTCAAATCAAAGAGTGATTTAAAGAAAATATCAACAAGTCTTGGCTGAGAATGTCCTAAAAAATCAATAATGCAACATTTTTGGTTTTGTTATTTTCATTTTTGAATCAGTGACATGAAGTATTTCATGCAAAAGGAGAGGTTGAGCCCAACCACAGAACAGCTGAGAGTCCAGTAGGTAAATGAGAGTTAGATGTGAGTGTCCTGCCCTGGGAATTTGATCCCAGTGCATAAATTCATCTAACCAGTGCCAACTGGGAAGGCATCATCATCCCTTTGGTTATTTATTTGGTTATTTTATTTCCTGAGTGAACCCAAGGAGATACCCAAAACTGCCTGAAATCTCAGCAAGGCTTTCTCTTATTTAAGCTCTAAGTCTGATTCAGATGAGACAAAGTGATTCTAAGCATCCAGAAAAAAAACTTTTGTACATGAAAACACTGAATTTTAGGTATATCCAAGAGGCAGTGGAAGCCAAAACAAGGTTTGGATTTTGGACTCAGATGCCTGCAGAGTAACTTCCTTTTTGGTACTGATGAGATTTTACCATTTTCTGGCAAATTACCAGTCTGTAGCTTCAGAAAAATATTAATATTGAAACATGAAAGAAGGAAATTATATTTGGCAATTGCTCAGTGGCACCAGGAAAGCAAGCAGGAAAATTATCCCCTTGACCATCCAAGGAGATACCCCTAGGAAAAAGTTTGAAAATCAGCACTGGTGGACAGAGGGAAAAACATATGGAGGGTCAAAAAACCCCCAAACCAAACAGTTTAAAAAGTGTGGATAATTTAGTTAACCTTAGAAAGTTCAAGTGATGTGAAATAAAAGTCACAAATAATTCAGTAGAAAGCATTAAATGGACATAATCAAAAATGCAAATAAAACATTAATAGGAAAGTTCATAGCAGCTTGTTTAAAACTTATAAAGATCTAGGAGTCCATAATTCAAAACCTAATAGCCTAGAAAAGTGGTGGTTATGGAGAGGAAGCTCATCTGTCTCAGTGCCAATTAAACATATTTTAATCCTTGTACAGCAATGATATCAAACCACTTTTGGGCTAAAGGTAATGCTGGAGCTTCAGCTGGCCCAATTATTTCTTCAGAGAAACCTCTTTATCTGGAAAAAGCCAACCCTACATTGAGTTATCCATTTCCTTCCAAATTCATTTCAAGTTGTTCTGTAATCTATATTAAATTACTCTCAGTGAGAATTAGGTCAATGCAAGAAACAGAGACATCTGAAGTCATCAGGTCTGTTCCCTGCCACTGCAGTCAGTCATGTCATAATATAATTAATAATAATCTTAATATGATAATAGCCACACTCAAAAACTTATCAAGCTTCCATTCTAGACACAGCTCAGACATTTAACCCCAATTAATCCTATGTGAAGTAGGAAACTGATTCCAAAATGAACTCCAGAATCTGACAGGTTCTTTCCATTAGAGACATTTTAATACCACACTGCCTGTATTTACAGATAATTTATAGCCATTTCTTCACATGCCCCATTTGTCCTTCAATTTCACTAAGTGTTCTTCTCCCCCCCTTATTCCTACTGTCCCTAACCTTTTCCTGATACCCAGCCTAAACTTTCCCTGTTAGAAAGTGATTTAAAAATGATCTAAAAAAACCTAGAATGTTCAGTGCAGAAAACCCCTATTAGCCCCATCAGAAATGCTCATCTGAAAAAAAAAAAAAAAAAACCAGAACAAATTAAAAACAAAGTCAACCAAATAATTCACAATCGAAATTCAGTTTCATTCCCAAATTTGAATTATTACCAGGCAATTCCTGCAGGGATGGTGCACAGAGGATGGAACCAGGCTCTTCCCAGTGGTGCCCAGGGACAGGAGAAGAAGAGAAGGGGCAATGGGCACACACTGAGGCACAGGAGGGTCCCTCTGAACATCAGGGGACACTGTGTCACTGTGAGGGTGATGGAGCACTGGCACAGGTTGGCAGGGATGTTGTGGAGTCTCCATCCTTGGAGATATTCCAGAGCTGTCCTGGGCATTTGGCTTTGTGTGGCCCTGCAGGGGGTTGGACCAGAGGATCTCCACAGGTCCCTTCCCAGCTCAGCCATCCTCTGATTCCATGGACCTGACAAGAGCCACACAGCAAGCCTCGTTCCTGCACTGGAGCAAAGGCTAAAAGATGTGCCCATGGTTATCATTTGGCTTCTGGCATCTTGAGAAGGTTCCAACCTGCAGCTCCCACCTCCCAACACCACAGTCAAACCACTGCCCATGCCCTGATGGGATTTAACTGGGGCACTTACCCCACGTGTCCTTCCTTGAGGATAATGCAAGAGGAGGTTGAGTAAAAACCCTTTTCCCTCAGATTTCCAAACTAAAACATTTCTTTTTGGATATTAAATCTGGGCGCTCATAAAAGAGCAATTAAGGATGTCTTTGCACATAAGAAGCCACCTGGTAACCTGGGTGAGGTAACTCATGCACTACAAGCTCAAAGACTGCTTTCAAAAAGGTATCAACAGCAAAGATCACCAAAAAAAAAAGGCTACTGGTACTTCTAGAATCATAAAGGCAAAGATCTACCTGTAAAGCAAGGCATGAACTAAAGCTTTTAATGGTTAATACACAGAGGAAAAGTCATTTTTCCAAAGCCTTGGAGCGTTGATGAAAATAGAGACAGAAGACAGGCACAGAGCAGCAATGCAGAGAACAGCTCCCATCACTAGGGGATGCTGCCAACACTCCAAACACCTGGAAATAATTAGCAGAACAATGACAAATTGATTGGATGTCCCACTCCTGAGCAGTTCTCAGATGGAAGAAATTAATAAGCTGTGGTCTAATTAATCAATCTCTTTTAGATTTTGGTTTTTTTGTTCTACATGTCCAAGATTAAAAAGATGTGACAACTGATCCACCATCTAATTGAAGTATTTTAGAGTGCTCTCCTTGTAATTAGAGCAAAAGCATTGTTGTGAAGCTGTTCCAAATTATAATAATACACAGACCCAAAGCGAGCTGCAGATTCCAGACTGAACAGTGATGATGATACTAAATGATGATATGAAAAATCTGAATAACCCATAATTGCTAATAGTGCATATTAAAATAGTAGAAGCAGGTTTTTAATCCTTCCTTCAGGGATGCAGTCTCATTATTCAAACAAACAAAAGCAAACCTTGCAGGATGCAAAGATCTGCAATTTTAACCCCTCTGGAATCATCTACAAACTCACCAAAGAGAGCAGGACCACCTTCTGTCCATCCCAGTTTACATGCCAACACTCAGGTTTCTGGTCTTGCATGGTTGGTTTCCCACTGTCCATATTCCCCCCACCTTAACAATCACATTGATTATTTACCCCCATCCCTTAAAACGTCGTGTTTTGTTTAAAACACTTTAAAATTCTCCATAACTGAAAAAAAGTTCATTTCAGTATTAACCTCTCTTTGACACTGTTAAAACGTGGCATGTAATTTGTACAGTATTTTCATCCTTTATCCTTACTAAATACAAATATACCTCAAAAACTCAATTCAAAATTCCAAAAGCTTCATCCAAATGGCTGTTAAATCTTCACCTCCCTTTCCCTGATGCTTTTCTTCTGCATCTTTACTGCCATTTCCCCTTTCACCTGCAGCTGGGATTTTGTTCTCCATCTGTGGCAGAATGACCACTGTTCCCATCGTATTAATGGATCCCAAGGCCAGCAACTGCAACCCCTGATGGAGTCTGATCTGTTCTCATCCCATTCCAGCTGCTCGAGCTGTGTGTCCTGGCACTGACTGCACACACCACCTCGTTCACTTGAATTTGACTCACTTTCCATTTGCCATTTAGACAGAGCCATGGCAGATGAGTCATTCTGCATTTTAAAGCACAATGGATATCCTTAAATCTAGGATGTGGTTTAGATTCAATTTTCTCTTTTAGATCCAACAGCACACCGTATCATTCACTTTCTACACCATTAAAATGTGTAATTTTAATTAACCAAACTAATTCTTTCCTGAGGGACAATAAAATAGCAAGAATACAGAACTTTTAAGATATTTAGCCACATATCTATGACAATTGAAGACAATTATTCCACAAATGTGACATTTTAGAAAGAACTTTTTCTAATTAATAGCCAGATTAATAGTGCATTTGAAACATCAATGGTGCACTTAAGTACAATAAAGCACTAATTTAATTTCAATTCAAAAGTAAATTGTTTGGGATGTGAGAGTACATTAACATTTGAGTCCCACTGTGTCTGCAGCTCTCAGCTACTCCATGGTAGCTGCAGAATTGCAACTGAAAATTGCACTGAAAATTATTAGAATAGTTCATCACCCAAAAAAAGACACTGCAATGAAAAGTGTTAGGGAAAGTTGCCACCCTTTTGGTAAATTTAATAAAATCTTTATTGTCAATGGAACTAAAATGAATGTAACTGACAAAGAAAAACCTGAGAGTCCTAGCGATTAAAGTCTTGAATTTAATCATTTAATTGGCTTCTGTACAGCAATTCACTGATTTAAAGAAAACTGTGATTAATATATTTGAGTGAACTGGACCAGGTATAGAAAGGAAGAACATTTGGAAGCACAGACAATTTCCTGAGAGGGAAGCACTCCAAGAAAATGACTTTTGGGTATCCCTTTCATCCTGGGGCCTGAAGGGACTGACAAATACTCCATAGCCAAGCAAGTCCGAGGGCACCTTCCCTCTATGCCCAAGGCACTGAACTAAGCTCAAAATCATAATTACAATCAGTCCCATCACTCCCTGTTATCACACTAATAAAAAATGCCCAATGAAGAGTTTAGCTGAAATTGATATTTCTTTGAGATAAACCCCAGTTCAAAGGGTTGGAATTTTCCAGCAAGGCACATTTTCATAGTAACACTTATAAAAAGATCTGTGAAAACAGAGGGAGCAGCAAGTTGTCAGCTCATGGGAAGGACTGATGATGAGATTGATCAGCCCAGTGGATTGATTATCAGCTCTCTGGTTGTTTTAAGGGTCAGGTTTGTGTCCCTGAGAATTGATATTTTCCCTACACTTAGATCCTACTTGTGCAGGAAGGCAGTAAGAGAAGCAGGGACCACCTGGCTACATTTCCAAACCCCACTGGAACCTGGATTTATACAAGAGGTGTTACTGCCTGGGATCTGAGGAGCCCAAGATAAAGGAAATGGGCACATCATGAAAACTGTAGAGACACACAGCACATTCTTAACATCTCTGATAAAAAGCTGAGGAACAAACATGGCTAAATGTAAAAAAAAAAAATTCTTTCAGCAACCCCAGGTGGGATTAAGAGAACAGACACAGACAATTTATGGATTTGGGGCCAAGACAGAAAAATAACATGAAAAATTTGAACTCAAAGATTAAAAAGGGAACTCCAGTGTGACAGAGCATGAGAAAGGAGAAAAGCAGACCAGGGAGTGTCATCAGAATAGTGAAAGGCTTATGGTAAGAAAAATGAGAGAAAGACAACAAAGAAAACAAGGAGAGCATTTGTAGGTTTACACAGAGCAAGAGAGAGGAAGCATAACAGCACTTTTAAAGAATTAAGTTATTTAATTTCTCCTATTTGTTCACCTACTCTGCAAACATTGTGCATGACAACCTATACTTGAGACCCAATGCAGTTACTTTTACACCACAAAAGAACACACCAAGGATTTCTGAAGTCATGCTCAGACCATCAGGCTACATGAAAATTAAGTCAATCCTTCCAAAACTAGGAATTACATTTAAAAAATTAAATTTTGAAGACTATAGCAATTTTCCACCAAACCTTGACTTGATGACATTTTAATAACCTAACACTTTATTGCCTTTTTCAGTGGGAGTGTTAATAGAAGAACCCCTTATTAATTATACACAGTGCCTGAACGTTTAAGAACTTCAAGAGCTTTGGTATACAAAGATAACAAGATATCTGAGCTTTGGACTGTGAATTTACATTCCAGTGCAGGGACCAAAACACAGAGCTGGCCACCCCCAACACACAGAAAGGCAGAAAACCATGTTATTTACACTCAAAGGTTAATAAACAAGATATGATTATTAGTTTAATGAGAACAGAAGGAAACGATCCTTAGGAAAAGTCTGTGTAGAGAACAGAAATATGGTTGAGGATGGGGAGCAGAACGAAGCCCCCAAACCGACCCCCCTCCTGCTGCTAATGTAGTTATAAAAAAAAAATCTTTATTTTCTTTTATGGCAGCATCCAGGTTAAGTTCTAGCTGGGCTCTGGCCCTTCTAATTTGCGCCCTGACCTCAAAATATCCTTCTGAGCTGCTGCCCCTTCTCACAAAGTTCCAGCCAAACTCTCTGTGCACACAGACCAGTCTTACAGAAATAAAATTAAGAGTGATTTGAAACCATAAGGTCCAGAAGAGACAGGTCAATGGGAGTAGGGGTGATCTGTTTTGTGAAGAAAAATCATATATATATCCTAAAGACACCGCAGAAATCACACAGTAAGAACAGACGTTAGAAACTGACTTATTTAGAGCAAAACCATCAAAAAAATTCAAACAATAAAATAAGCCAAGCACAGCTCTGAAAGTCAATTGGAACAATTAGGGACGAATGAGATTTGCAAACATCCCAGATTCAAATCAGTGGAGAGTCTAGACTTTTATTTTAATGGATATAAAAATAATTCTACGTTCCAGCAGCACTACAGAATTGGCTCCTTTTCCATTTTCATATATAAACAGCAGTGAAAACATCTTGCAGATCTAACGTTTAAAAATATTTTTTTTCTTTGCTAATGGGATTAAAACAGAGAACAAGATAGCTGGAGAGCAGAATACTCTAATTTGACACTTCTCAGAGGAAAGTAGTGCCTGTTATTTGATTAAAACATTTTAGATTCCCTCCCTATGTAAAGTATTACTGGCCTTTGTAGTATGTGAAAAACTTACTTCAGACACAGTTCCAAATGGTAAATGGAAAGGCAATAAATTAAAGCCTTTTTTATATTGACTAAGCATCTTTCAGAATTCAGATATTAGGAAGCGTATTTCAAATTTTCATGCTGTCACTTTCAATACTGCTCTCATCGACTACCACTTTCTGAAGCCATATCCAAAATTAAAGCCTAATCTGTATGGCAGAATGAAGCTTTGATACAACTTTTGAAGCTGGATGACTGCCATGGAAAATGCAGTCCAAAATAAAGGACTCAGAACAAAACATCCTGCAGGCAAGGAGAGCTGAGAAGGGGGCAAAGAAGACTCCCAGATAAAGCTGAGTGCTCCAAGGACTGCTTATACATTTGAAATTAAATGTCAGGGTGTAATCACAGAATCATGGAATGGTTTGGGTTAGAAGGGATCTCTTAGCCCATCTCATTCCACCCACCAGCCCAGGGTGCTCCAAGCCCCATCCAACCTGCCCTTGGACACTCCCAGGGATCCAGGGGCAGCCACAGCTTCTCTGCCCACCCTGTGCCAGGGCCTGTCCACCCTCCCAGGGGAGGATTTCTCCCTGGTCTCCAACCTGAACCTGCCCTCCTTCAGCTCCAGGTCATTCCCCCTCGGAAGGAAGCAGAAATAATCCTGGTTACACAGATCAGAACCCACCTGAGACCAGTCACAGCAGTATTCACATTTACATTCAAAACACAGAAAACATCACTTTTTGTTTTTTGTTTTTTCTTTTAAATTGAAAAGGTATTTTACCACTTCCTTTACAAAACTTGCTCTTAAATCTTACTATATAAGTTTGTCAATAACTTTTTTTTTCTGTGTAATCATCACAATCACCTGGAATTTTCCTGTTGGTTTTTGAAAGGCTGAGAATGCATCGTTCAGCCCAGTAAGGTGGGAAGGACTGGAGAGGTGGAGAGGACAGGACATCATGGACAGCCCTTGGTGAAGGTTGGCTTTGTGACACATCCCATATTATCCAGCAGCTCTTCCTTTGGTGGTCCCAGCACACGGTGGGATCCTTTTGGGTGTCCTGGACTGGATGGTCCTTGTGGGTCCCTTCCAGCTCAGGATATTCCGTGATTTAAAGGGATGGAACCCAAGCACGAAGCAATGGCCAAACCTCAAACCCATCATCTTGACTTCCTCCCTTCAAAAAGCTACTTCCCAATTTAAATATCCAGGACAAAGTGCCTGCACTGCTCCAGATGTCCCAGCACCAGCCAGCAGGTGAAGCTCTCAGCACCTCTGCTCTGTAAAATTTAGAGCCCTCCCTGGGGATGGAAGCTTAGGGGACACCCACACAGGGTCACCTGAGGTCACCTCACTGCCAAGCATGAAGGAATCACCCTCCAAATTCTTTTGATCTGATGGATTAAAATAACTGATTTTCCACTTCAAAGGATGAATCAAACTTTTCCTTTCCTTTTTTCTTACTTTAAGAAAAATAATTTCAGTCCAGAATTTCTGCCCAATGAATGGTGATTTAATTTCCAGCACCCAGCTGGGATCCAGATGATGTTCCACCAGCACAGAAACCAGAACAGCTTCAGAAGCACAGGCTGAGATGCTCTATAGTTTCACAGGAACTCTTCTTCTGAGGGGTCAGAGACTTCAGTTCAAATCTGTACATTGAATTAAAGAGAGATTCCACAAATGCCAGAAAATCCTCTTACAGAGCAGGGCTCGTGGATATCTCAAAACTTAATTGAAAAGGCTGCACATTCAATGCTGGGGGGATTACTCACTGAGGATCAAGCCTGCCCAGGCTTGGAATTACTGCTGGAAGACAGCACAGAGGAACAGAAATGCCTGTGGTGCCTCTTCAATTTCTAAGACCCTTATTTTTATTCTTTTTTTTTTTAAAAATTTTTACATTTTATTTAAATCCAAGTGAAACTGCTTTCCAAATTTGACCTGAATTTACAAATTTCATGCGTGCTAACGCTGTGCTGTGAGGGGTGGTGGAGTTAAATATTTACTGCAAAATGTGGCCTAGTTACAATCCCGAGAGAGGGATTTCTTTTCTTAACTGGGCTGCATTTCTGCAATCCTTTCTTAAATAAAACCTTTCTTAGCAGCAATATTGCTTCTAAAAAAAAAAAAATCAAGTAGTAATTTGAGGATCTGAGTTTAGAACTCAAGTCAAACATTTCAGGAAGAAACGCTTTCTGTAACTTGTAATTTAAAGTATAATTTAATTTTTGATAACTGTCAGAAGTTGACATTTTAAAGCAAATTTTTTCTTCCCTGCTATAAAGCCACAATAGTAATAAAATCTTCAAGAAAGACAATATAAATAAATATAGCATAAAAAAAGAAAAATGCCAAATATATTAATTAATATTTTTCAAATATATCACTGCTTTTGTAAAACTGTCATGTTTAGGCAATATATCAAACACCAATTAGCCTTTATAATAAACACACCCAGGAGATATAACTCACTGCCATAAATTTAAACTAAAATGAGCTTAATCAAAATATTGAAAAGTGAAATGAATACCAGAAAAGCTCCAGCCCAGGCTGGGACAGAAATAAATCTTTTGGAAATGGTGCAGAGAATAAGCACAGAAAGTCAGCTGGTTTTGGCAAGAACCAGTTCAAGACCTCCCCAACAGCCTAAACCATGTCTACAGAAAATTATAAAATCACAGAATGGTTTGGGTTGGAAGGGACCTTAAAGACCATCCAGTTCCAACCCCCTGCCATGGGCAGGGACAAATGCAGGTATTTAATTTTTCTTTATTTTTAGCTCCTTCCTGCAAGATACAGGACTTATTTCGGGATGATGAAGGGTAAGAACATTTTAGGATTGCACGAAACTTGTAACAGGATGTTTAGAGGAGAAAGCAGAAGTGGGTAAAAAGGACTGAGATGCTTTGGAGAGGAACAAGAAGGAAGAGTGGAGAGATAAGAGGTTAAAAGGGGCCAGCTGTGGCCACATTGCTGATTCCCAGATATAGAGATCACAACATCTGGAGGTCAACTCAAACATCTGCTTCCATAGGCTCGTGTGTCTTTGGGAGTGGGGCAAGTAGGGGAGAGCAGGATCCAGGGGCCAGCTGTGGGATGGATGAGAGCCCAAGTCCAGCTGCTGAAGGGGTCTACATCATACAAGTATAGCTATTTTATACTAACTCTTCTGTTTCATAGAAATATAGAGAGGTTTGAGTCAGAAGGCACCTCTGAAGCTCACCCAGTCCACCCCCCCAAGGGACATCTGCAACTGGACCAGGATGTTCAGAGCCCTGTGAACGGGACCTTGAGTATCTGCAGTGATGGGGCATCCACCAGCTCTTTGGGCAAACAGCCCCTGTGTCTCATAGAATCAGAAAACAGGGAGTGCTCAGTGCCTGGTGTGTGGTCAGTCATGTGTATATACATATATATATATGAGCTGTGTATGTGTGTGTGCATGTCCTTACTGGGAATACATG
The DNA here is from genome assembly GCA_035221455.1 of Xenops minutus. Classification (NCBI taxonomy): domain Eukaryota; kingdom Metazoa; phylum Chordata; class Aves; order Passeriformes; family Furnariidae; genus Xenops; species Xenops minutus. The sequence goes on from JAWWEE010000122.1 coordinate 70,701,888, forward strand.
ACCAGCCTGAGCACTGCTGGGAGCTGTGGCCACAGAGCTGCTGCAGCCTCAACTCCTGGATTTGGGAAGCTCTGACATGATTTACCTGTACAACAACCCTTTGAGATGCTCTCCAGCATCTGCTTTTGCATCAGAAGTGCTCTAAATCATTTCAGAAAAGGCATTTTAATGTCTTGCTGCAGCTGAATTCTCTGAGAGCTGAAGGATAATTAATGGATTGAAAAGGGTCTGAAAGAGGCAGGGCTGGAGTGTTTGCATGGAATGACATTTAACATGCCAGATTTCTGAGGAAGAGCACTGCAAATGTGAGGAACAACTGAAGTTGCTTCCACATGTAAAAAGCAATTCAAAATAGATATGATTTAGCCAATATTTTTTAATAACAACATAAAGTTTTCAGGTCACAGCCCCAGTGACTTGCTGAATAAAAGACTCCAAAAACCTTTCTGTCCAAGAGGCCAGACAAAAAACAAGATGTAAAGCACCTCAACACAGATACTAATGGCAAAAAAAAAAAAAAAAGAGAATATGCATATTGCAGACACAGGTTCTTTCAAAGGGCACACCAAGAGTCCTTCTCCCAGTAGGCAGGACTGACCACAAGCCTCACTTCAACTTTCAGAAATGAATACAAATTCTAGTTTCTCTAAAATAGCTGCTTTCCAGTAATTTCTTTCCAAATACACACAATTTCTCCTCTGTCAAGGACTAGCAAACACTAACCTATATTTGCAAAAAAAAGAGAGTTCTCATATAGTTCAGTGAAAAGGTTTATAAATATACATAGGGAGAACATATATTTAAGTGAAAAGATATGGGAGTTTTTTTTCTAAGAATGATTCTCTAGATTATAGAGAAAAGATCCTGAATTATCTGGATTTCTCTAGCACCTAATCCAGGTAAGAAACAAAAGCTCAGGTCACTTAGACAAATTCTCAGTGATAAAATATTAGTGTCAGATTCTTTTTCATTATTTTTTTAAGGGATCTGTTATTGTCCCTTTGTACTTGCCAGATTCAACACCAACACCCTACAGTTCTGTCATTCAACTCATGCTTTCAGAATAACAGTAAGTCAGAAAGAGCCAGAAAAACAAGCCAAGAAAAAAAGCCTGAAATGACCATTTCTCAGTTATTACAGTAAGGGAAACTTTTACATATCCTCAATTGCAGACCAACCCCTCAGTCTGAGTCCAGTCACGGGGATTCCGAGGTGAAAAGATGCAGAAATCAGACAAAACTTCATCACTCACTTTCTCTACAAAAAGAATTCCTTCCTTTCCCACCTCAAGTCAGAGTTGTGTTTTTACAAGTCTTTTAATGGCTCCTACACAAACACCCTCCTGGAATAATTTGAGTTCTATATATTTTTAAATGTAGGAAGAAATGCTGCAGAAGCAGCAGAGAGACAGAGAGGGGCAAGCTCCAGCCATTAGTTGAATTCTTACTAACCAAATGAACCACAGAGGAATGAACTCTACATTTCACATGTTATACTGAAATTATTCCAGGAAAGCTTCCGGATAGCAATGAGTACAATTTTTTTCACCTTTTTCTTTCTTTTTACAAGACAAAAGGACAGCAGAGAAAACACACTGGGTAAATCAGGGCTCCTGGACAGTCTGTGGTGGGTGAGTCTCCTAAACAAGCACATCTAAGGCATAACATGCCATGTAAGAAGATCTTCATACCTTGGACTTAATATAAAAGAAGGAAATTTAGTAGGAAAAGGCACAGAATGGACAAGAATAAGTGCAATGAGAAGGCTGGGCTAACAGAACAGGGTGAAGGAGGTTTCCAGGGCCAGGGAAGGATTCAGAGTGTGATCTGCTAGTAGAGAAAACAAGAAAAACAAACGAGGTTAATTAAGTTTGTAAAGAGTGGGGGAAAAACAAGGAGAAGACATTTGATTTTGATTTCCAGCTTTGCACTACAAAACCGGGAGTGAAGATGAGAGACAAGAAAGATCTTCCCTGAATACAGGACAAGGGTAGGAGGGGACAGAAGAGAGAAGGGTAAACAGGGAATGTGAGACTGAGAGACACCATAAGATGAGAAAATGCAGAATTTCAAGGAAGTTCTGAGTTGCAAGGAAGACAAAATAAGTGTGCAATTAATGAAGGTAGCAAAGAAGAGGAGAGGGAAAGGAATATAGAGGAGAGCAGCATGGAAACAGAGATGGCTGCAGCTTTTTAATGCAGTTTAAAAAAAAGAAAACTCTCTAAGGAGAGCAGGAAAGTTTGAAGGAAGGCAAAATCCCAGCAGGATTCAGTCAGGAAAGTCAAGACCTCTAGGCAGCAAGTTATAAAGATTTGGGATAACATGTGTCCTGTTAAAAGGGGAAGAAAGGCAGGAATACAAAGATTTCTTGTCCTGCCCCCACTTGTATTATGTATTATTTTATTAGCTATGTGTCCTCAGAGTATCAAATCCTTTTAATGCCCAACTCAGTCTGTGTCCCATCCAAAGGGACCCTTCCCTGAGACAGATTCACTGGTTGGACAGGTATTTTGATGCTCCAATGAGAACAGCACTTAATAACAAGAGAGACCCTTTTCCACCAGGTTCTCTGAAAAGTTCTATCACTGCCAGCACCAGAAACAAACTGGAATAAACTCTAGAAGTTCCCAAAGTGACTTATTATTAATATAAGGCTGTGACAACTATTGTGGGTTTCACACTGTCAGTGGTAACGTGAGCTGCATGATTGTACTTAATGGATAACAAAAACCCCAAAGGAAACATTCTACAGGCAGCACATCACCCTAAGCCTCAATACTGACTCAGACAACCTCCTCCTCTCTGCACATACTTAATCTAACACCAGAAACTCCTAACCAGGAGCACAACAATCTAAAACTAAAATCTAAACCCTCTTGGTCACACAAAGCAAAAAGAACTGCATACAACACCCCCTGTAACACAAAGCAAAAAGACAGAATACAGCTGGTTCCCACTAACAAACATGTTAACAGGAATTACACACCTTAAAGGAACACAATAACCAAGAGAAAGTGAGATATGTAATAACCCACACCTTAAAGGAACACCACAACCAATGTAAGAGATGTAACCCCGTGGGTTACTAGGTGTAGTATTTATGAAATAAAGATGTTAGCCAGGTAAAATGAGTAAATAAAGGTACTATGGGGTAAAAGTGAAAAGGTATAAGGCATAAGATATGAAGTATAAAGTAACAGGCATAGCCCCACAACAGGGCACTGCAAGGACAGGGGTTTGGGAAGGAACTGCTGGTCCAGCAAGGTCTGACTGAAAGAAGATGGTTCAGTCAGGAAAGTTCTCCTAAAACACAAACAGCCTGAACTGGGGTGATGTTTGCATACCCAAAAAACACCGTGCATCACAAAACTGAGACAGTTGTGAGTGCCTGGATGTGGCATCACCAGCAGCAAGGCAGAATGCATCTCTCTCCATGTCATAATGCTGTCATTGACACCACAAAAGCTTAAATGAACTTAAAATAGCATTATCAACCATTAGAAAAACAACTGACATGTCACAAATGTGTGTTTTGGAGTTTGGTTCCACCAGCTGAGAGGTGAGGAGGGAACAATAAAGGAGAAGAGCTTTCATGGGATTTATTTTTATATCTTGACTGAAAAAGTTTTCTACACTAGATAGTCAAAAGCACTAAGGAAAAGCACTGAAAATATAATTTTTTGTGTGTTCCATCACAGAGAAAAAAATTGCCAGGGAAGTTTTTTGTCTCACATGTTCATCCACTCGTTCAAGCTTCCAGATACAGAATATTCTTTCTCTACAACATGCCTAAATCTGCATGAACAAAACATTAAGTCTATATCAACTTTACACTGTCTTCAAACAGGGAAAAAAAAAACAAACCACAAAACAATCAAGAGTTATTTCCTTTCCCTTGACTGAAGAAGAAATTTCAAATTATGGTGTGAAGTTGCATTGACTGTGCTCAAAAAGCAAAAAATTTAAAACACAACCACCAGCTGCTGGACTAAACCAGGTTATTAATGGATGTTTCAGCCACATGCCAGAAAACTCCCAGGAAAATGACACTAAAATCAGGCAGTCACCAGCACAGACACAGCCAAAGCCATTTCACAGACAGAATAGATTTACAGAAATATGATGTATTTCCTTGTCTTGCCTTCTGCAGCAATCCAGACTTAAATTTAATCAGACCTGAGCCCAATGGACCTGCAGTTCTTGATAGATTTTTGTGTCAATCAGAACCTGAATTTCTCCTCCACAGGGAATTTCCTTCTTCTCTAATGATCAATAAAAGCCCAGTTGCATTTAGACACCTGTGCTATGAGTATGGCATGTATTATATGTTTTTTATTCTTGTGAGTTCTTCTTTACTCTCCTGCACTTCTCAGACTTTATAGTTTCAGGGTCCATGGTCTTGGAATCATGGAATGGTTTGGGCTGGAAGAGATATTAAAGATCATCTAGTTCCAATCTCCTCCTATGCTTTCCCTTCCCTCCAGGGTAAGACACACAGAACAAACATCCCCATTTCCCAGGTCTCATTTGTGCCCCTCTGGGAGATCTTTTGACAGGATCAGAACAAACACCCACACAACAAAGCATTCAATGGCACAGCAACTGGATAATTTAATTTAGATGGTTTTGAACTCTTGAGGACAAAAGTGTTCACACTCTGGAGTCATTACTGGATACAGACACACATAATTACACAGAGATGAGCTTTAGGCATAAAATATTTTCATCTTGCTCTTTGTGTTTTTACAACTCCTTAAATCAAAACTGTTGATCCTCCTCCCACACTATCAAAGCAGCAAGAACCTTAACCCTACAGATTCTTTGCATTCACGTTCATTCCAGGGTGTTCTGCAAACCACACAGTGTGTTTGGTTCACCCCTATCAATGGAAGGCAAAGTCTCCCTGGAAGGAATTGCTGCACAGAACAGCACACAGCAATGCAGGGCAGGGCACCAGGGGCACCCCAGAGCCCAATTTTAGGGTCAGGATGTAATTATCCAAGCTGGAAGTTTGCCAGGAAATCAGCCAGTAAAACACAGTTCACTAGTTGATGTCATGGGATGTCATTTCCCATCTCAGCAGGGCTGGGCTGGGCTCCTTCACACAGCAAAGGATGGGGTTTGGGGCCTCCTGCTTTCCAAGCTATGGAATTATGTTGGGCACACTCAAAGAAAGGCTGCTCCACTTTTCTGACAGGTTTTTTATAGTGTTGACAAAGATGAATGTCTGCATTGCTCTGTATAATACAGTTTAAAAACTCATTTTTCCTCTCTACGCCCTGCATTGAAAATAAAAACAAAACAAAAAACAACAATCTAAATTAAAAAGCAAAGAATAAAAGTCTTATTGTCAATTAAAAAGCCAGAAATTCAGTCTAGATAAGAGGCTGTGCAAGAATTTAGGTTGATGATTCAGTAGGAGGCTCCTTGGGAGAAGCTGAGTCAGGATCCCAGACCCAAGGGGAGTGTTATAAATTCAGAGAGAACACAGGCACTCCTGTCAGCACTGAAGATGCTGAACTAGAATTTAACATAACACAAAATAAGAAATGTAAGCAATGGGAAAATGAAGGGGTTGACATGTGAAAATTAATGCCAGAACAACCAGGCATCAGCAGTGAAATTCTGTGTTAAAAAAACCTAACCAAACAAAAAACCACCATCACAACAACAAAAACCCACGACCTCTCAAAAAAATTAAGTAAAAAAATCCACAACCCACCCCTCCTCCCAAATATTGCAATATCACTGAGCACAGAGTATACAGCAAGTACTTAACTTATTCTGATGTACTGACACCTGAATATTTAAGAAAAGCCAAACCCCACAGGAACAGGGAAACCAAATATAAATAGAGAAACAGCCTCAGGATGGCACAGACTGGACTGTTCACTGCTCAGTGCTTCTGCAGACAGAAGGTTAACTCTGCCTGCTCATATGATCCCTGCAGTACAATTTTCACCAGCTGAAAAGGACATGAATATGAGTTCTGGGGGACTAACTCACTAAAAATCAGTATTTTATGCCCAAGTCCTTTAGACCTCTTTCGAAATCTCAGCTGGAGATCCATCAGGCTTGTTCTAAAACCCAGGGCTGATGATATTGGCAGATGGTGTCTTTATATTATAGGATTTACAATGGCATAAACCTGAAAGGTACTTAATTCTGCTGCAATAAAGATAATTACAATCACTAAAAGGGAAATGCTTTGTTATGGGCATGTATTGAAAACACATTTTTCTCCTATCCCACAGGTAAATTTGAAAGCATCTGAAAAACATTTTACCTTTTGAAGGATATTTGTCAGATGGTATCATAAATATGCATTTATCTTTTCACCAACACCCGGATAATAATTGTTTTAACATTACTATTATCTCTGTATTTTCAGGCTTTGGATAATTCTTTATATATTTCAATATATTCTTAAAACCACTTCCATATTGCTGCACTGTTTGGTTGATAATTGTCAGATTGCACACAAACATATGAGCCAAAATCCTAACTCTACATTTGCACCCACAGGCTTTAAAGCAGCACTCAGACTCAGTCAAGTTAAAAAAATGTCATTTTGTCACACAGCAGAATAAAAAGCAAGCTAGAAATGAAACACTGAGCTTTGGCACTGGGCAATCTGGCTAACTTGTGTTAGAGTTCACTATGTGGCGACAGAACAGCTAAAAGAGAAAAAAACAAACATAATTTTAGCAGAGTCAGAACATTCTTTATACTTGTTTTTATTCATTAAGGTATAGCTATTTTAATACATGAATACCATGTTATATAGAAATATTTTTACATATATAGGGGAGATAATTTTAATTATATTACCAAAGGACCTGATACACCTGTTTCAGAAGAAACCTTGAAGCCTGTTTGCCCACAAAGCATTTTGCTCCACCTACCTTGTTTTCGAACATCCTCCACAGCAGCAACCAGCTCCTCCTTGAGATCCTGGCTCTCCTTAGCAATTTGGTCCCCTTTTTCCAAGAAGTTCTGAGTGGCCTGTTCCACTGAGGCAGCCAAAACATGAGCCTTCTTAGAGCGCCCCTTCTTCTTGCCAGATGGTCCTTTATTGCTGGTGTTCACAAGGGTTGTTACCTTTGGGCAAGAAAAACAAGGGCTTTGGTCACTTTGAGTGAATGAGCTGCTAAAAGAGAGACTGAACACAGAGGGGTCAGAAACCACTCAGAAATCAAGTGTCCCTTGAGATGAGCACTGTGAGGGACATAGTGGTGACAAGGACATTAATGTTTTCCAGACATTAAGGTGTGAAGAGCTCCTGCTGCAAATGTTACACAGCTTAAAACTCCTTGGCTTAGTGTTGTTCCTCTGTATTTCCAATATTTTGGTGTAAGACCGCAGTGAGGTGACCCTACCAGGATTTAAAAACAGAAGGAAGAACCTGTTTCCTAAAGGATCTACAATAAATTGATTAGAAACTCAACCACAAACAGCAAGAAGGAACCTTGGAATCCTGGATTGGGTCTCACTGGGGGTTGAATGCACAAAAAAACAGTTCCATAAAAAAAACAGGAAAATAACAGCCCTTGCAATAAAAACAGTGCACCACAAAGGTAAAGATTTTAAAACAAAGTAGGAAAATTCACTGCCACCTCATCTCTGCTGCAAGAAGAGCGACAAGGTACAGTTTTGACAAAAAAAAAGCATTTAACCATGTCCTTTGTGCTACAATTTTTTCTCTTTGAGCTAGTTTTTTTCCCCCCATCTCATTTAAAAATTATAGACTACAAAAGAATAAATAGATAGAGCTTGAAAACACCACATGCAGGGATGTATTGGGTGCAAAAAAAGGTATCCCAGAGACCTCTTTCAGGAAGGAGTCTGTCTGTCTACTGCAAAATAATATTAATCCATCACATGGAGCCTTTTTCCACTATTTGTAACTAGAAAGAATATTTTCTTTATCAGTTTACCCTTGCAAATATTCTTCATGAAATCTCCTGAAGATCCTGTAGTGGTTGATCATCGTTTATTTAAGGATTTTAGGATTTCATAAATCAGCAAACCAGGCTGCCTGTGCAATCCAACAAAAGGAAAGGGTTTGTGCAGGGCATCAGAAGGATGAGTGAGAAAAGGCAACAAAACAGTTTAAATATGTGCTGGAATTCACAAAGGAGATGCAAAGATGAAGAGATTAATGTCAGAGCTTTATCTTAATTATTTGGACTTACTGAGCAAAGTAGAACTACACTGCCAGAACAGCTCAGATGGCAGAGAGAGAGAGAGATGAGGTGTGGCCAATAAACTAAGAGAAATCAGATTCTTTCATATTTGGTAGATCTAAGGGTGAGTAGCTAAAAAACCTGCAATTCAACTCCCAGGTTGGATTCTTTGCTCCTAATTTTACCTACAAAAAAGTTACACATTTATTATCAGCTCGTGTGGGAACACTGAGCTAATGAACAGTCAATACATGGGAAGAGGGGCCACAATTGTCACAGAATATGATACATTTGTGCCTAGAGATGGACAGTCAATGAGACGTCACTGGTGAGAAAATTACACTGAATTACCAGTCTGGAATGCTAGGAAAGCAGTCTCTTCCAAAATTAGAATTCCTAGTCAGGAAAAGCCAGCCATACTGGGAGAGAAGCAGGGGGAAGAAGAATTCTGACACCACTGACAGAAAAACCCATGATGTATATCAGCTACTTTTCCATTTTTAGAAAGTCAATAACCTATAACTTCATCAAAATTGCATGAAAAAATGTGAAAATACCCCCAAACCTATTATTTTATTAGTATAACTCAGTTTTCTGGCAGGGCTCTAAAGTTCACTGGTTTATTTTAAATATCTTACCCCACCTATACTAGCAAAAAGAATGTCTCTTGTCAGCTTCTGTAACTAATGAATGCAGACCTCACCCAAAATTCTGCACAATTATCAAACATATCACTGGATAATTACCACAAGCTCATTTGGCAACCCCATAATGATCCAGGCTTTGTGATCACACTAGGGAACCTCGCTCTCTTCTTTTATTAAAGAAGCTTCACACAGTCCTAGCAGAGATCCCTGCTGGAAAACCAGACCTCCACTAATTAATAATTTGGTCCCATCCTTGAATTAAGGCTCCCCTACACAGCCCCAGCAAGGTGAGGGTGTCTCTGCTAAGAGCAGAACATCCCAGGAGCATGGACTGCCCTGGGGCAGAGGTCACCTGTGGGCAGGGATGCCTGAAGGGAAAGGGATGGAGCTGAATCACACACCCATTAAATTAATCCCCAGTCAGCAGCCCCAGCTCACACAAGAACATTCCTGGTGCTGTGAATTAAATTGTCCTTCCCTACAGATTTCTGGAATGGGTAGGCCAGAAGTTTAAGAGCAGCAATTCTCCCCCTGCTTGAATGGCACTACTTGCTTAAGATTTTCCATAACCACATTAAAAATATACATATAATAACTATTTTCCTAAAAAAATTTCTTTTTTTTTTTTTTTTCCAGTTATACTGCTAAGCCTTTTGGTTTCTCAGTGATCCCTCACATGGGACAGATGCCTTGTTATTGTGTTTTCAGTACAGGCTGGGTGGTGAAATCACTGAGAGAAGCCCTTTGGAGAAGGACTTGGGGATACTGGTGGATGTAAAATGAGGTATGTCCTGGCAATATGAGGTTATAACCTAGAAAGCCACCTGCACCCTGGGTGTCACCAAAAGCCCAGGCAGGAGGTCAAGGGAGGTGATTCTCCCTCTCTCCTGTGGGACCCTGAGCTCTGGATGCAGCTCTGAATCGCCCAGCATGAGAAACACAGAGAGCTGCTGGAGCAGGTCCAGAGGAGGCCACGGAGATGCTCCAAGGGCTGGGAGAGCTGGGGGGGTCACCTGGAGAAGAGAAGGCTCCAGGGACACCTGAGAGCCCCTTGCAGGGCCTGAAGGGGCTCCAGGAGA
>JAWWEE010000122.1:70711898-70729479 GCA_035221455.1 Xenops minutus
TGCCCAGGACAGGGGTGCAGTCCCAGTCCCTGGAGGGATTTCAAAGCCCTGTGGATGTGGCACTTGGGGACATGGTCCATGGTGGCCTTGGCAGGGCTGGGGGAGAAGTTGGACTGAGAGCTTTTCCACCCTAAATGATCCCATGATTGCAGCTGTGAGCAGGAAATGAGTGAGTTTGCCCTGCCACAGCAGGAAGGCTCCTGAGCAGCATTAACAACCACGACCCTGATTCTGGTCATGAACTTGGAGCACCTTTGCAGTAACATAAATCCCCTTATTTCAGCCAAGAGATCTGTTTCTGAGTCCCCTCACTGTTCCTGGGGGTGACCCACCCCAGCCTGTGCCCGTCACCCATGGACATCCCACAAATCCTGTCACCAACCAGGTGGCACCTGGGGATCAGCTCCCCCAGGGCTGGGCTGCACCCAGGGGTGCCACCCACCCTGCCCTGCACCCTTCACTCCTCTGCCTCAGCTTGGGACTCTTTCAAACCCTATTTACCTGCTTTCTCTCAGTTCCAACTGCACCACAATTTAAATTAACTGAGATTAAGGACTCAGCGATATTTCCTGCAGATATGGCACTATCATCACTCTTTATTTCCAATAAATTCTGCCTCGTATCAGCTGCACTGGAAAACTGGAAAACTCTTCAAGTGGATCACAGAAAAACTCCACCAGCCCTCAGAAACTACAATGCCTAATTTTATGCTTTACCTGTGACTCACTTTCAGAGCCTCACACCTGATACTAAAATACTAAACATGAAAGACTCGTAGCTGAAATTGATTTTTTTAGGTAACAAATTACACAAAACATGGTTTTTAATTGGATGTGCAAGAGAACATTTGCAGTAACAACTGAAATTAATAGCGTTTAAAAATAACTTTCCTAAACTGAGCAGTTCCTTTGAAGCAAATTGTCTGAATGTAATGACAAGAATTTTGCATTTATATATTTATTTCTTTGCTTGTATCACGTGCCCCACCCCTGGAAGTGTCCAAGGCCAGGTTGGACGGGGCTTGGAGCACCCTGGGCTGGTGGAAGGTGTCTCTGCCCATGGCAGGGGTGGCACTGGATGGGCTTTGAGGTCCCTTCTATCCCAAACCATTCCAGGATTCCATGAACTATGCCCAGGCTGCTGTTTCTTCCATCCTGCCCACAGGCCAAGCTCAGGGAGATGCCCCAGGGCACATCCCCCTGGAAGCTGCTCTGTGCAGGACCATGGCAGGAATAAAGGTCAGTGGACATGAAAGTTCCCTGGAGAAGTGGGAATTGATGTTGTTTGCTGTGCAAATACGAATCCATCTGTTCCCTGGTTCCTGGTGGGAGGATGGTGCCAGTGGGGACAGAGGGTGACCCCTGTCGTGGTCCAACCTGGCACTGGGCACACACTGCAGGGAGAGGGGCTGGCGAGGAACAAACCATCCTTCCACTGCTAAAGCAATTAGCAGTCGTTAATTAACCATTGAAACTCTCGATCCTGAGGCTCTGTAAGGTTACCTGCAATCAATGTTTATCTGATTACACTAAACAGGGTCAGGAGGCTCAGGGCACTGAGGGTTTGAGGAATTGCCTTGGAAAGAGAAACACTAAATGCTGAGAAATGCTGGGAGAGGAGAGAAAGGAAGGGGAGGGAGGGGAGAGGGGAGCCAAAATACAGTATTTGTACTTTCCATTGCACCCCATCTCAATTTTACACCACTGGACGAGTTATACTTCCTCTCCTTTTGGAGGAGTAGAGGCTTCCATGCAACACTTGGCATAACGAAATTGAAGATTGGTTCAGAATCCAATGGGATTTTAAGTCTTTCAATCATTATCACTCCCTTTTAAAAAGCAAACAAACAAAACCATCCCCCGTTTGAGACTGCAATGTGCCTGGACAGAGTTTACACATCACATACAGACACCCTGTGAGTGCTCAGTATCTCTGAGGACAATATGGAGCATGGTCAGCAGAGATTATTTTTCTCTAAACCAAACCAAACGCAAGCAGCCTGGAAAGGACCTGCTCCACCACCCTCTGAAGTCAACAGAGAACTCTCCCTGCCTTCAGCGAAGCTGGATCAAGCTCAAAGTCTGCATATTTCTGTTTCCCTGAGTCGTGTAAACTCCATCTGTTCCCAGTCCCCTGGGGAAAGGCAGCTCTGCAGCTCGTGTGCTCTCCCAGCCCAGCCTGTGCCAGCCCCAGTGCCACAGGATCCACAGGACAGCATTCCACGGTGCCCTGCTCGGCTGCTCTCGGGGCCGTGGGACCCGTGCCACGGCTGGCACCAAACCCTCCTTCAGTGAAACTGGAGTGCTGTGACATCACAGCCACCTCCTGTCCCTTGACTGAAGGAGCAGAGCCTGGCTGTGGGGCACAGCACAGCACAGAGCCCTTGGCATTGTTATTTCACCTCTGTGCTCCCTCCCCACTTTATGCAGGACAGGCAGGCATGTGGATTCCCTGTCCCTGCAAGTGTCCAAGGCCAGGTTGGACGGGGCTTGGAGCACCCTGGGCTGGTGGAAGGTGTCCCTGCCCAGGGCAGGGGTGGCACTGGGGGGCCTTTGAGGTCCCTTCCAAGCCAAACCAGTCTGGGATTCTGGGCTTCTATTCATGTACAGTGCCAAGGAGGGATGAGAAGGCAGAGCAAAGCAGGAATTTGACACCTGAAGGGAAACCAAACACAGGTTGTGCCTGCCTGCCCTTGGTGGGAACACCTCCTGTGTGCCCCTCCCTGCGGTGCTGAGCACTGGGCAGGAGCACCCTGAGCACCCCTGTTGTCTCTCCCTGCACCATGAGATCTTCCAATAGTGTTCCCCTCCTACTCCATTTTCAGTTCTCACTGTGGTAATGGATGATCACACCTTTCCTCATCCTCAGCCCTTTGGTCAAGACACAGAGCCAGGGAAGCCCTTCTGACTACCTGCATTAATTTTCATAGAGTCATTAGAGTTTCATTAGGGTTGAAAACCCCCTGAGCTCATTGAGTGCAGCAGCACTGGACTGTTCCCCCTGCACTGCCCAGGCCACCACTGAGCCATGTCCCCAAGTGCCACATCTTCATTCTGCCTGAATTCAAGATGAGGAGGCTCTGCCTTCTCCCCAGCCCCTTCTGCAGCCTTTTCTCCCTTTCTGCTTTATCCCTCTCCAGGAACATTCTAACAGCTCCTTTCTGCAGCCACTCAAATGCTTTAAGCTATTACTCTAAAGTATCACCACGGTTTCTAATAAAATTTTATTTGACATTTAGTTAAAATCCATTTTCTGCTACAACTGAATTTTTCCTCAAGTCCCTTGATGGACACTTCAAGCCAAATTCATTGTCATTGTCTTAAAGGTCAAAAGTGAGGGGTTTTTTTCTCAGATCTTGCTTTGTAAAGCAAACTGTTCCTCAGGATTATGAGAGCCTGTGACAGTCCATGAAAGCCTCCTTCCTGGCAATTACATGGATTTTATGAAAGTTCTGGGAGCAAAGAAAGCCCTTAATTGCAAAATCTATTCTGACTGTAGAGTCCCTGTAAAAGAGCCAGTGCAATGCCAGTCCAGCCAGCTGGGAGCAGGGAGCAGCTCCTCCCAGGAACACAAAATCCACCCCACTTTCCAGAGGCAGGGAGTGGGGAACTCCCCACAGACCCTGCTTTGCTCCCAGGGAGCAGCTCTGGGGGCTCTGCACTGAGCCCCCAGTGGAGACATGTCTGTAACATTAGCCAGAACTTTAAATATGTTACGAGCAACTGAAGATTTAAATAGAAGTAGCAGTGAGAAGCAATACTTCTAGTTGCCATTTTGTTTGGAATTTTTCATAAATATAATTTAATTCATTCAGCAGAACCATTCTAATAAGCTGTGTTGTGTCATGGAATAATGGTTCAATGGTGTAGAATCCTGGAATATCCTGAGCTGGAAGGGACCTACGAGGGTCACCCAACTCCTGGCCCTGCACAGAACACTCCAACAATCTCAGCCCATGCCTACAGCTACAGTAAAATAAATGACAGTAAATTTAATCTATTGCATGATGTGTTCATGTGTTTAACTTTCCTGCCCATTTCTAGAGAGTTCTGTGTGTTCCTGATTATGTCCTTGTTTGGATTTTCATTGGGGTTGTGTGATCCATGTCTGCAGCCTGTTAAAGCTTATTCATTCCCGTTTAAGGTGCCCTTATGTCTCCATTTGTGTATTACAGCACAATCACAGCTTTCCCTGATCCTGCTCAAAATCAGAAGAACCTTCTTTCCCGAAGGTCCCATTAAACAAACACCTTTGAAGGCAAACAAGCCGCAGTTGCCCTTGTGACCCCCCAAAGGGCAGCCCCCAGGGGGTGGCAGCCCCACACTCACCGGACGGGGAGATGTGTCTCCAGGAGATGGAGGGCTCCGGCTTTCCCGTGGCCAGGCACACCAGGGTCACGTTGCTGCCCTCGTTCACCACGATGTCACTGGAGATGCGGAATATCTTGGGAGACACTGCAAGGGAACGAGGAGGAGGTGTCATGGACAGCTGCTCACTGGGCACAGTCCCGGCACAGCACGGAGAGCTGGGAGAACTGGGTGTGCTGGGAGAGCTGGGGTAACTGGGTGTGCTGGGAGAGCTGGGAGAACTGGGTGTGCTGGGAGAGCTGGGGTAACTGGGTGTGCTGGGAGAGCTGGAAGAACTGGGTGTGCTGGGAGAGCTGGAAGAACTGGGTGTGCTGGGAGAGCTGGGTTTGCTGGGAGAGCTGGGATAACTGGGTGTGCTGGCAGAGCCAGGATAACTGGGTTTGCTGGAAGACCCAGGATACCTGGATTGCCTGTGGGATAAAATTACAGGCAAGTGTTGAAATGCAACTGTGCAAAACCTCGTTTAGGCTGGAGCACAGGCACATTTCCATCAGGGCTGCAGAGCTCAGCCCTGCATTCCAAATGCCCCAACTGAGAGAGCAACACCTGCCTCTGTTTCGTGCAAAGCAGGGGCTGCTGTGGAGTTCCCAGGAAAGATGGGAGCTCTTGTTTAGAGGCTGAGCTTGCTCAGGACACTTTGTAAAGAAGACAAAATGAAATTCCTCTTGTACTTCTAAAAATCAGGATGCCTGTTACACCCTGTCTGTGTGTACTTGGAGAGTTGTATTTGCTCATGGAGAAGACTCAAATACATTTATTTCTCTTGCTTCATATTGCTTTGAGGCCCCCAGCTGCACCAGGGCTAAGAAAAAAAGAAGCTGGATTTTTTTTCTTTGATTTCATCAGCAGAATTCTTCACTAAGCCCCATTTTCTGTACTATTTATCCACCTGGATATCAGAGAAGAGAGTTCCACATGGGTGGGAAGTGATGGAAAGCATTAAATGGCCTGTCCTTAAGGGAATGCTTTACTTGCCATATTACACAGGCAGAAAGGGAACTCGGAGGCCCAGCAATGAAGGCATGTCTAAAAAATATGGATTTATTATTACTTTTGATACAGAAATCAAATCAGTGCAGTACCAGACACAGCCTACTGATGGCTCTGAAAAGTACCATTGCCTGTGTGATAAACAACAAATCCTGCACAAATACCTGGAAGAGAGACAGATTTTCTACATGGGTGTTTCAGAATCTGCTGGAATATTGCTTTAAAATCCCAGTGCTCTGCAAGGTAAATGGAGACCAATAAACTAGGCTCTGCAAGGGGCTCTCAGGTGTCCCTGGATCCTTCTCTTCTCCAGGTGACCCCCCAGCTCTCCCAGCCTGGCTCCAGAGCAGAGGAGAACCCAAACAAACCTAATTCCTCCTTGTGCCTCTCTCTGTCACCTCATTTTCCCTTTGGGGACTCCACACTGCCAGGGAAAAGCTCCCCTGAGGAGGAGTGTGAGGGCCATCAAACTCTGCAAACTGGAAATTGCTCTCCCTCAGCATCCCATTCCCCACTTTTTCTTTCAATGGATGGATTTTCCTGCTGGCAGCAGGAGCTTTCCCACGCCTGAAGGAAGGCAGAGCGAGCTCTCAGGCAGCCCCACAACCAGGAGCTCCTGGCAAGGTGAGGGCACAGGAATTTGGCTCAGATGGGGGTGTTTATAGAGATATTATAGATTTATAGTTTATAGAGATATTTATACAGGGGGGTGATTCTGGAAGGCCAGTTATTCCATTTTCTGCCTTTTGCCTCCATACCTGTGCCTTTGTTTCCCCCTTTGGATGTGCTCCTGGCTTTCCTGCTGGTTTAAAATAAAAATATAATCCATTTACAATCCTTCCTCAGGGCCATTAAGCCTTGTCTGAGAAAGGCTATTATCTGTGCTTGGCTGGCAGGGGAGCCAGAGCCACGGGAGGATTTAACTCCTGCATGGGTAAGCAGGAGCATCCCACTGCCCAGAAGCTGGAATACATTTGGCTTTGCTGCCTTTCCATGTGAGACCTCGAGGACCTCTCCTGTCCCCTCTTCCAGGCTGTGTCCCATTGCTGCCACGAGCTGAGGGGCTGCAAGTCCATCCTGGGGAGGTTCTGTCCCTAAAAGTCCAAAAAAGAAGCAAAAATTGGGCACCGGGCACAGCTCCAGCCAGGAAACCAGGATTCCTGATGGGAGAAGAGCACCCAGCCCGTAGTTGGGGGGTCTTGCCCTAGGACAGCAAATTGGGAGGCACAGCTGGATGTTCAGGTGTGCTCCTGCCCCGTGTGGTTTGGGACAAGGGGCAGAAGGCTGGTGGCTTCACCCTGGAAGTGACAAGTGCCATGTCTCACAGCCTGTCCCTGTGTCCCCCTTTCCTTTGGGAAAGGGCTGTTCCTGTGCAGAAACACATCACCAAAAATCCAGTGTTTCTCTCCCATGGGAATAAACCCTTTTAGACTGGGAAGAAAAGTCAGAATTGTGCATTTTCCTGAGTATGAAAAGTCTGCCAAGTCCAAATACTTCACAACCAAGTGAGACAAGCACCTCTTTCACCATGTGCCTGTGAAATATCTCAGCTGCTTTGACTCAGCACCAGTGGAAGGACATTTCAGATCAGCTTTGAATCCACGGGTGGTGCCAGAGGAACCCAGCTGAGACCATGCTTAGAAAGCAAAACCTGCTGTCCTGGAGGGACGTGGGTTTGGAAGGGTTTTTTCCCCTTAAGCACATCCCAACGTGCCTCGAGGGAAATGACCCTGAGATTGTCACTTTGCTGGACAATCCCTGGTCATTATTATTATTTGGGCCATGCTCTCCGGGTTTTAAATTATTCTGACTCAAGTAGCTGATGGCATTTGCTGCATGTTCGTGGTAATTAATTGGCATTTAATTAATTAAGGGATAATGGCATTCAATTAAAGGATGCTTGTGGAGCACTGTCACTGGGTAATTAATGGCTCCCTGCTGCTCAAGAAAAGCTGAGGTCTCTGTGGAAAATCAATCGAGGAGGGAAGCTCGGGTGTTTATCCCCTTGTGTCCTGCTGATCTCTGGCTCTCCTGGGCCAGCACCAAGACCAAGGTCATGGCAAGAAGTGCCAGCCTTGCAGCAGCCAGGCCCTGTGCCCACACCGTCAGCAAACAGGATGGGAAACCTCTGGCAAGGAGGAAAAGGGCACAGGCAGAGAGCACCTGATGTTTGCAGCATCACACAGCGGCTCAGTGGCACAAACAAGACCTGCTTCCCAAATTCTGTGCCCAGGGCTGTGCCCAGGCTCTGCCCCTGCCACATCCACACCCGAAATTGCTCTCATTGATGTCAAGGATCGAGAGGAAATGGGCATTTGTGTCCCATCAGCTTTGGAGGAGAGTCCCCCCCCCAAAAAATGCCAATTTCCTGGGACGTGAAGATAAATGACGAAGATAAATCCACTAATCGAACAGAACAGAGCCTTGTTTTGAGTAAAGAAGGACAAATATTGAGGGATAAACAGGAATGAGTCACTTTCCCAGCTGTTCCTGGCTGCAGGAACACCCTGTGGTGGGGAACGAGCCCTGTGTGTGTTGGGGATAAATATTTCAGGCAGGACCTGGAGGTTCCCCCGAGGGGTTCCTGCTGCTCCTGGAGAGCAGAGGACCATCCAAGGAGGACGACAAACCACTCCACAACCTCTGCCCACACACCAGTTGTGCTGGCTGGTGCTGAAGAGTCCTTCAGGTACCTTCTGTGTGTGTGCAGAACTCTCCAGCTCTCAGAGGGGCAAGTTCTTCTGAGCTTCAGTGTTTGCCACCAGAGCACGATGGGTGCCATCAAAGAGCTCAAGAAAGGGTTCAGAAGGACCTCCAAGGCCTTCTGCCAGGAACAGACCTCCTGTTCCCCACCAAAAGCCATTCTGCCCCCGCAGAAGTGCCCCTTGGCACTTCTTATGGCTGGAGGCTGGTCAAAGGCAGGAGAGCCCGGCTGGAGCGTGTCCTTGGGTGGGAGAGGCTGTGGTCCCACATCCCCACCACAGGGATCTGGAGGGGCTCAGACAGGGCTGCCTGCAGCTGGCAGGGCAGCTCTGGGGCTGTTTGCCAGCTGCTCTTGGCACCAGCAATGTCTTCTGCAGCTCTCCCTGCTGAAGTGCCTCCAGTGCAGTGTGGACGGGCTCCAGACTTAAGGTGTCTGGCTCAGCCCCCTCCCGTGACTGATAAGCTCCGTGTCTTCCTGTCTCCTGGGAATTGAAGGTCCTGTCCAGGCCATGATGGGGTTCCTCCCCCTTTTCCAGAGCCTTTTGCTGGCTCCCAGCTCTGCCCTGCTTATCTCACACTGCTCTGACTCTCCACGCTCCTGCAAACGCTTTCCTGGCGTGGCTGCATATAGAAGGATCTCATCTCCCCACGGGCCGAGAAATTGAGGAAGACTGAATGTCTAAACCACCTGTAGAGTTTTAAAGAGCCAAGTTCAAACATCTGCACCAAAGCCGTGAGGAGCGTGGAATTAATTTTGGACACCAACTAGATTTTATTGTTTGAAACGCCAGGAATGTGGGATCTTCTGCTGGGTGGTGGCTCTGGCTCTGAACACTCCCTTGGACCTCCTTCCCCTCCCTACAGCCCTCCAGCCATGCCTGTGCCCCCAGGGATGTGGGACATCCTTCCTGATGACCACGGCGGGTACACGCTCATGACCCTTTCCACATCTGGATGGGCTCAATGAGCAACCCACACTCCTCATTTGGGCAGCGTGGGCGACCTCTGCCACCTGCTCTCCAGAGGATGGCACAGCAGAGGACATCCTCCCCCCGGGGCTGGGGCTCAGGTCTCCTCTCAGAGCTGGTACTTCTTCAGCAGCTCGCTCTGCCACTGCCTCTTCTTGTTGGGGAAGGCGACGGGGATCTTGATCTTGCGGAACTCCTCGATGCACTTGCCCAGCTCCGACTGCAGCGCCCGCTGCTCCTCGCTGAGCGCCGGCACCACGGCCAGACCCACGGCCACACCATCCTCCTTCCCTGCTGCCTGCTCGCTGCTCCTCCTCTGCCCTGCCTGCCTCACCTCCTCCAGCCTCTTCAGAGACTTGGAGAAGTCCAGGGTGTTGGGGCGGGCTGGGCACTCGGTGGGCATGGGGTCCTTCTGCTCTGCCTGGCTGTCTGTGCCCATGGGTGGAGCCGGGCTGGGCTCCTCAGCCATGCTGGAGGTTCCAACAGGAGAGTCCTGCCTTGTCTCGTGGCTCTGCTGGGGCTCCTCTGCGTCACTGTGGGCTGGGGAGGAAAGCAGAGAGGTGTGTGAGGAGCTGGAGCTGCTCCTGGGGACAGGCTGGCAGTGCCCGTGGTTCGGCTCATGGGGCACTCACAGCCCGTGGGATGCCCAGCTAAGCTGGTGAGCCCATCCCCAACCAGGCTGGCTGAGCCCTGGGGCCAGCCCTGGTGGGATCAGGTGGTCCTGGCAAGGGTCTGGGCTGCCTGTGCTCCATGGCTTGGTCTGTGGTGGTGCTGAGGGGTCCTGGGTGCAGGGACAGCCCCAGGCAGAACCCCAGGATATGAGAGGAGGCTTTGGTGCTCCATGGGAAGCCAAAGGGTCTGGCTGTGCTCAGCAGGGTGGGAAAACCTTCCCAGCACTCGTGGGCAGAGCTCAAACCTTCCCCAGCCCCTCACCCCTGTGCTCCTCAGCCTGGAGGTGACACTTGGACCCCAGGTCCTGATCCCAGGAGTGTCTGCCTGAAACTGAAATCCACTTTGCAGAAAGCTGGTGGGACGTGGATGATCCCAGCCCACCTCCAAGGGGTGGAGGGAAAAGCTGCTCCCGGTGGGACAAGTGTTTTGGAGTCAGGCTGAGCCCCTGACCCCCAGAACGGGGCTGAGGGTGGGTTCAAGCTCCACATGCAGGGACAGGAGCTGTGGGAAAGGGACAGGCACGGACAGGAGGTGAGAGGGACCTTCCATCAGTCCAGCAGAGCCTTCCCACACATCCTTCCCCCTTCCTGGTGTCAGTCACGACATGTCATCGACTGCTGCTGTCACAGCAACAGGGATGGGCACGCTGCTCCCAGGAGGGAACCCCTGGGGGATGCTGAGGAAGATGGAGATGGGCTCTGGAAACACCAGGGCCATGTGGCAGGCTCAGTGGTGGGACAGCAGAGATGTCCTCAGGATCTGATTACGTGGGGGGTTCAGGTCTGTGAGAGATCCCACTCTGGCAGAGACAATCTCAAAATGTGGCTGTTTCAGCAGTGATTTGTCTTGAAAGCTGTTTTTTTTGTTTTGCATTGTTTTGCTTTGTTTTGCCCTAAAGTTCCTGTTTTTCTAAATGTCTCTGGCAGAAACACAGCCCTTCCTGCTCTGTGAAAGCTTTGGTGTTTCTTGTCATTGTTCTCATGGTGGGACGAGACACACGGAGACTTTGTTCCCCTCCTGATTACCAGATGTGTTTTTCTGGCAGCCTGGAGCTGGTTTTCAAGGTTTCCTCTCAAAGCACATCAGAACCTGCTGTGGTAGAGCTTTAACTCTGCCCCCTCAGGTGGGATCCCCCTGCAGAGCTGCCTCCAGCCCTGGGAACAACAGCAGGAGGATGTGGAGCTGCTGGAGCAGGTCCAAAGGAGGGACTGGAGATGCTCCAAGGGCTGGAGCCCCTCTGCTCTGGAGCCAGGCTGGGAGAGCTGGGGGGGTCACCTGGAGAAGGGAAGGGTCCAGGGAGAACTGAGAGCCCCTTGCAGGGCCTGAAGGGGCTCCAGGAGAGCTGGAGAGGGACTGGGGACAAGGATGGAGGGACAGGACACAGGGAATGGCTTCAAACTAAAAGTGATTTATATTTAAATTAGATATAAGGAAGTTGTGGGTTTTTTCAATGATGAGGGTGGTGAGACACTGAGAAGATGTGGATGCTCCATCACTGGCCATACTCAGTGTGAGGTTGGATGGGGCTCTGAGCAACCTTGTGAAAGATGCCCCTGCACATGGCAGGGGGACTGGAGCAGATGATCTTCAAAGGGCTCTTCCAGCCCAAATCATAATTCTGTGATACTGCAATTTTAAAATCTCAGTGACAGAGGCCACCAGTTTTTCCAAGGGTGGGCAGCATTTATCCTTTTCCTTGTTTTTAATAAACTAAAGCAGGCAAATCAAATATAACTCTGCAAACACGCACATTATGAAAACAATCCGCTCAAATGCTTTGGTTGTGACAGGTGCAATCAAAGTAAAAGGGTTTCTCAGAAACACCATCAATGATTTGCAAAACTAAAAGAAAAAAAAAAAGCACCATTCTCCCATATGCACATTGTATTTTCAAGTCAGTATTACTTGTTCTTCCCAGTGGCATTTCCCAAACTGGAACAGCTACAAGTTATTCCTCTCTTCTCATACCCTCATATATCACCAGCTGCTGGAAACACTCCATGAGCTGAGAAAAGACAGACCTGACCTTTTTGTGGGAGAGCCCTTTCACATCTGGATATGAAGCTGCCCTTCCACTCCAGTGCACTCCCTTATTGCCTCACTGCTTGTACTGATGGGATCCCCCCGAGCACAGCTTTCCAAAACCCTCCTGTCTCCAGAAGAAGTTTGTTCCATCAGACAAAACCAAAAATCACTGCAATTACCTGGAAAACAAGAACTTCGTGGGTTTGCTTTTTCTTTTGTTTCCTTGGCATCAGGATGAAGCAGAGGGGTTAAAACACCAGCACCAGATTCAATTCCTTGCTAAAACAAGGTGGAAGACAGACCTGAGCGCTGTGTTTGTGACCTCCTTGGCTCTGACCATCGAGAAGCAGAGCAAACACGTGTGGAACTTGCTGTAATTCTAGTTCTGCACACCAGAGACCTCCCTTGTGATGTGGCTCTCAGCAGGAGCTCAGGAGCAGATCCTAATCCAACTGCAAGCTAGGACTGAGCAAAACACAGCAGAAAATGCTTTCAACAATTGCTTCTTCACTCACAAATGAAACGGAATAGCAGCTACCCTTGGATTTTTTCCATATTTTTGCAGAGAAGTAGATGACTTGGGTTTTTTCCCATATTTGTGGTTATTCTCTAGTACCACATAAAAAATAGTGTTTTTCTCTCCTATCACACCAAGAAATGTGTGAACACAGATGTTCTCCTGATTCAGTCCATCACACAACTCCTTATTTGATAATAACTGTTCTTCACTTTTCTCTATCAACTTGACTAATTTGCCATTGCCCTTACCCAATAAATCATAACAGCTTACATAATTAACTCTTGTAATTATCTCCCCACGATTAGCACCAGCTGTCTACCTAATTCATAAAACTGAAATCCTCTTTCTCTTCTATACAGAATTCTCATGGCCAAATACACCTTTCACTATCCACACCCAATGCCAGTGCTTTAATAGTGGGGTTTTGTACTTCATCCAGTGTTTGCAAACACCTGCTGGTTGGAAGAACCCATAAATAAGCAAACTATTCCCTCTAATGTATAAATTATTAGCTGGGATGTTAAAAAATACCACACCTTCCTTTTGGCTGCAAAGCACACGGATAACTCAGGCAATACTGATCAGAGCCAGGATATTTCCATCCCATCTAGCTGGAGGACAGGGAGCTGCTCCAGCTCACGTTTCTGCTGCCAAACACTAATTCCTGAACGAATTTGCATATTCCTGTTCTGTCATGATGTACCTTTAGGATGCAATTTAGAGATAACAACACCATTTCTGTTAATTTATATTTTCCTTATCAGTGCTCCCACCATGGGAAGAGGCTTATAGCCTGGCCAAGGTGAATGAATATTATATAAGGCACTTTTAAAGTTCTTCAGCAAGTATGAATTCCCTGGAGAATTTCCTACCACCTGTTATGCCATCAAAAAACAAGAAAAAAATAAATCACCCCATACTTATTTTCCACATACAAATCTTCCTGAAAAATTATCAAAAATTTCTACAACAGACACACAAACCTGAAATATGTTTTCACAAAACAGATTGTTAATAAGAAGGAAAAACACAATTAAATGAAAAACCACAGCTATGTTCCTTCTACAAATCTTCCTGAAAAATTATCCAAAATTTATACAACAGCCATAAAAACCTGCAATATGTTTTCCCTGACTCTCCCACAACTGTAATAAGAATCAATATAAATTTAGGTAATAAAATGTCCCCCCTAATACATTTTGCCTCTAATTTGCAGTAAACTAGGAGCAAAAACTTTTAACTCCTCCTTTTGTAACAAATTTCTACTGCTAATTAGCACTAAAGGATTAAAGGCAAATATGAATGCCAGCTTCTTTTCTGATAACTCCATCATATAAGAAGTTACCTGGTTGCAAAAGGAGATTATGTTAACGTTCCAATCCTGAGAGACAGAAGATTTATATTCCTGAGGTATCCCAAGGATTCACCTGCTCCTGGACATTATTTGAGGTTCTCCAGACCATCCACTTACCAACTGGCACCACCAGTGGAACCAAAACCATCTCATGGAAGCAGCAGAAGAAGCAACAACCTTCATTACAAGACCCTCACTGTGTCTCTATGTCAGCAGGATCACAAAATCTTGCTTTTAAGGACCAGATAATCCCCTTCCTGAACTCAGGTTTCTCCTATCTTGTTAGGATTTTAACAATTCCACCTTCAGCCAAGCCAGAAAAGCTTCAGCAGGTGTTTAATTGGAGCAAATGCAGATCCCTCAGCAAAAACATTGGATTCACCTGACTCCTCAAAAAATCTGTTCAGTGCCTTTAATGCAAGCAAAAGATAAAAGGTTTTAAGATGTTCTCTGCTTGTAACTCACTGTGGTTTCCCTAATTGCACAAAAGGGTTTGCTCCCAGCCAAGTGCAACAGCTAAAGGCAGTATGAAATCCACAGATTCCCACTATTTCAGGTTTTTAGATTACACCAAAGCAAATTCAGCTGCACCATTTCCAAAACTGATGCTTCTGATTTGTGTGAACATGTATTTTCTGTCAGCTGGTTCATTGTTACGGGTAAGGCTAGCTGAGGATTACACTAAGACAGAAGGAGGAACAAGAGTTCTTCCCACATAATGCCATATTTTTGATGCAGGGATGAGCACCTTTCGTAGCTTAGGGGCCAGGCCACCATCTGGTGGGCACACCATTGTCTTGGGCACTCAGAAATGTGGGTTTGAAGCTCCTCAAGCTCAGGAGAGAAGTGAACCAAGTCTTCTTCCCGCATGTTTGAACACCTTAACATCCTATATGAAGGTAGGGTGCCAGAGCAGTGTGGTTGGGTTGGAAATGGGAAGAATGAGCCCTTTTCTCCCCCTGAAGGACTCAACTCCAAGCAAACCTGTGGTCTCTTAATCACCACATGCAGAAGTTCCCTGCTGCAGGCTCAGAGTTGAGCGTGTGAGTTCTGGAAAGGGATGGGATTTCAGAAAGCTCACTCTTTCACATCTCTCCCACACCATCTTCTGAATCCCTCTCCAAAACACCTCTCCTCTCCATGTGTTTAAATGGAGAACTAATCATATAACTAATCCTGTAACTTCTGTTTCTGAATTCCACTCCAGGAGCCAGGTGCCTAAACGGACTTGGCATCTTCAATCCTTTGGGTCTTCCAAAGCTCAGAATCCAGGAGGCTTCTGGGTTTTATATAGCAGAGATGGAATTTTAATTGGAGCAACATTTGGAGATACCAATCCCTCCTGCTTGGGATCCTCTCACCATCTTCCTTCTGTTGATCCACCGAGACAACATCACGTATCCATGTGGGAACTTAAAATGCTGAAACCAGTAAAGGGAAATTATTTGGCTCCAAATTATCTGATCTGTGCAATTCAGCACAGGTTACCAGGCTCCAGTTTAAAAAAATATTCCTTTCAACAGTAAAACATGAAGTTCATCTTACCTCAGCTAAAACTAATCAGAAAGCTCAAATCTACCTGACAATCAGTAAATGCACACTGACCTCAAAGTGGCCAGAAATGTCAACCTCCAGAGCAGTGTTCAATGATCTCAGCAGCTACTGAGCAGTAATTGAGGATGAAGCAATTTTATTTTTTGCATTCAATAACTTTATTTAATGGCTCACAGTTAATAAGTTATTACTAGTGCAGCCCCCCTGCTGACATCTGTTATTTTCCCTGTTAATTAGAACAGAAAATGTCACTGATGCCATAAGTGCTTTTCTCTGTTTTTTACCAATTTTCCCAGTTTTTAATTTGGGGAAGAACTTTGTTACGCTCCTTTTGGATGTAGAAGAAAAGTCCTTATCATCTGCAGTTCACTGTAAGGATGTGAAGCCCCTCCAAGAAAAGCTGCTACCAATCTACATGAATGATAAGAAATAAAAAGTCTAAAATGACACCTCATTGACTGTAATTCTCTCCCAAACTGCATACAGAGCTAATAGTCAAGCTTAAAACACAGGATGTGAGATGTGTAGAAGCACTTGCTGTGTATTATTATCACAAAATTAAATCTCGTGGTACACAAAGGGCATCAAAATGAAAAGCCTACTGGTTTTATGTTATGTGGGAGAAAATCAGCAAGATCTCCTTTCCACACTCAGAGTAATCAGTACTAATCAATCAGAAGTGAACACACTTTGTCCTAAATATTGCCAAGTGGATCCTCAAAAATCTCAAAAACAAAAGCAAGACCAGGAAAGCACACACATCTGTGGCTCAATTAGAACCAAATGCAAATGTATTTGGACACCTCATCTCAAAGCAACAAATCACTTGAGAGCTGTAAGACAAAAACCTTGGTGCCAAACTGTCTCCCCTTTAATCAAATGCCTTTATTTCTCCCAGTTCTTTAGCACAATAAATGTAAAAGGTGCCTGCCTGATCCAAGGCAGATACTGCCTGGAACCACATGAGGGCACAGCTCACCAGAGGAACAGGAGAACACTGGTGAAATCCCTGGATTTGTGCTCTATGATTGGATCTCTAGGAGACTGTCACTGTAAACAGCACACACTTTTGAAAGTGAAATTCTTAGCTGGTATTTAACTTAACCATTTTCCTGACACTTCTTGTTGGTTTAACAACCTGTTAGCAACCTCAAGAGCAGCAAGCAGTGTTTAAGAGGTACCTACCAAGGGAACTCAACCACCAAACAGGCAACAAGCTGTGCTGGCTGGGGGCAAAAAAAGGAACAATAACAAAAAAAGAGAGGTGGAAATTCCTTTGTGAGGTTCTCCAGCTTTTTCTAACCATTTCTGGGTTGTGGACTCCCCATCCCTGGAAGTGTCCAAGGCCAGGCTGGAGAGGTCATGGAGCAACGTGGGATAGTGGAAGGTGTCATCAATGGATGGTCATTAAGGTCCCTTCCACCTCAAACCATTCCACGACCCTACGATTCAGCTGAAGGAATAAAACACCTGAAAGTTTTATTTCCTGCCTTACTACATATTGCATCAAACCCAGAAGCTTTAGCAAGTCTCTCTTTAGGTGTTTTGTTTTTTTTTTCCCTCCAATGACTAACACATTGGATGAGGGGAAATAACACAAAACAATTTCAATAATCCTTAAGTGGGAACTAAGATAAGCCAGCAGGCAACTCTCCAGGCAGGTAGTGAGACATTTGAGCTTCTCCTGGGCAAAATCATCTCCCCAGGCTTCCAGCAGCCAAAGAGGAGACTCCACAGCTCCCCCCGGGAAAGTTACTGCTTGTGAACCCTCCCAAACAGCCCCTAAAACAATCCTATCCAGCACTAAAAACCTAAGGAAAATGATTCCCAGGGGTTTGGGTTTCACTCAAGTGCAGGACTGTAAGTGAGGGCAGTAAAGTCCCTGGGACATGTGGGCTGAGTTATTGCACCCTAACGAGTAATACATCTTTTTTTAATGAAAACCTTTCCCGTAAAGAATAGCAGAAAACAGAGGTGAGCAATCTTCCACTCTCTATATAAAAGTTTAAATCAAAATGCCCTTCAGATGAATGCTATTTAATTTTCTGTGAGTTCTATTTTGAATAGTGTGAAGAGTAATGAAATTAACTTATTCTTCATGTCTTTTATTTTTAAGTAGCAAACAACCAAGGAAAATAATTTTTTTTAAAATTAGTAACAAGAAAACAAAGAAAATACTTTTTTTTTTTTTTCCCAAGAAGACTGTACAAACTTCTTCAAAGCAAAATGTGGACGGGCTAAGGCCAATATTATTTCTCTCTTCTATCAATCCTTATAAAAAATTAATTTAAATGAAATCATAACTCTACAAAATACACACATTCACAGAATGGTTTGAGATGGAAGGGATCTTAAAGCCCATCCAGTGCCACCCCCTGCCATGGGCAGGGACACCTTCCACCAGCCCAGGGTGCTCCAAGCCCCGTCC
>JAWWEE010000122.1:70731346-70741884 GCA_035221455.1 Xenops minutus
TGGCCTTGGACACTCCCAGGGATCCAGGGGCAGCCACAGCTTCTCTGCCCAACCTGGGCCAGCCCCTGCCCACCCTCTCAGGGAACAATTTCTTCTGTCTATCTAACCTAAATTTTCCCTCTTTCAGCCTGAACCCATTGCTCCTTGTCCCATCACACAGTTCCTGATGAGGAGTCCCTTTCTGGCTTCCCTGGAGGCTCTTTCAGATGCTGTGAGGTCTCCACACAACCTTCTCCTCCCCAGGCTGAACAGCCCCAGTTTTCTCAGCCTGTGTTCACAGAGAAGGTACTCCAGTTCTCTTTCTCAACCTCGTGTCCTCCTCTGGACCTGCTCCAGCAGTCCCATGCCCTTCTCATGCTGGGGACCCCAGAGCTGGATGCTCCAGGGAGAGTCTCACAAGAGCAGAGGGGGAGAATCCCCACCTTCAACCCACTGACCACACTCCCTTTGATTCCTTTAACTTCATTTTAAATGCCCTCACTGGGGTCCTGCCATGGCAGTCCCTTATGGGTTCAAACAGCCTGTTCAGAGAGAATTCCAGATATGGCAAAAGAGAACATTTCCAGACACCCCCTTTGGTCAAGCTGGAAGCAAGAACTGGCTTTCTCCCAGGAACAGAAGCCATCTCTGTCCTCCTTCTGCTGTTCTAGATTTTTTTGTCAGGAGAACAGAGAGCAGCAACATCATCCCACACAGAACTAACAGCTACTTCTGTCCCACACACTCCACAGATAGAGCTGGGTGAGTAGACATCATTTTTTTTTTCATTGTTTGTTTCAACAAAACCATGAGTAATGCACCAAATTATCCCCCTGCATATGGCACCTCAACCTTCCCAATCACCACAGCATTAGGCATTTGTCTGCCTACTTGAAAACTGAATTGGGGGTTGTGTTCTGGTCCCCCATGGGAGAGATCACATTGTTTTCCCCTCCTGCTGCAAATTCCATAGTCCTTCCCAACCCTCTGTCTCTTACCATCACCACCATCAGCATCCATTTCCTGAATAGTAATGCAGTAACTCTGCATTAAACTTAAGCTTGGGTGAAGGAAAGAACAAAATTACAAATTGTAAGGGGAAATAACCTCAACTGGCCGTGACAGCCAAGGCAAAGGCTCAGCAATGTAAAAAGAAAAGAATCTGATGTTTATTCCCAGCACCAAGTGGCAACTGGCAGAACAGAACAGCAGGTGCCAAGAAGTTGGTCTGCCTGAAACACAAAGTGACATTAAATTGGTTTTCAACTCCTTTTGGCACAAGCAAAGACACACCAAATAAGCTTCTTATTAAAAACCAAATGCATTAATTAACATTAAATATACAGACTTCAGGCTGTATTTGTAAGAATAAGCTATTTAACAAGGATGTCATCCTTAATAGTATATAATTCCATGTTATATTTTTACAACAATTATCTCAGTAGGCTACTACTGCTAAATTTTATTTTTTTATAAAAAAAGATCTTTTCAGTCAGCTTCTTAACAAGCACCTCTAAACTGTGTTCTTTAATTATTAAAAGAAAAGCCTTTAAAAAGGCCAAAATTCTCTAATACAACTGTAACAGAGGAGAACACAAAGCTCTGGAAAAGAACTTTCCTCTGCCACTAAGTACTGCTCAGGCAAAGAATGGTCATTCTTCACAAATGCCACTTAGACATGTTGAAAACCACCCAGCAGAGTCTTTGAGGATGCAGTTGAATTTCTTTGCCTTCAGGGCAGTGCACAGAGTCAGTATGAAAGAAAAAGGAGAGGACTGACCCACAAAAAGTCCAAAAATGTATAAATAAATACAGCTGAACGCACAATACAAAAGGTTGGAGGCACAGGGGATGTGCAACAGCTTGTAAAAATATTCCCCACAGTATGACCAAGGAGCCTCCAGAGACTGGGAATAGAAATGTTCAGATCAGTATCTGTGAGTGGAAATGTCTGTCAAAGCAGAGAAGAGGATTTAAAGGACAAGCATTTAGTCAAACCAAACCTAAAAATCCTTCCCCTCTGCCACCTGAGAGCTGGACCATCGGGCCAAGCACTGCTCCTCCTGCTCCTTCAGGGGGTGTTCACACTTGGGCTGGGTATTGTTTGTGTACTTTTATCTTAATTAACCATGCTAATTGATTAAAGTTCCATTTCAATATGAATGCATCTCCTGCACTGTTACCAGGTGAATTCTCATTTTGCTATTTGCTGCAAACTAGATCCATTATTGAGGAAAGCACAAAAAACGCCAATTTTCCTTACTTTGGTTCCAAGTTGTTATATTCCCTTATAAATGTAAAGGGAACTACATTTCTCCAGGGTAATACCTTAACGTCTGTACATTGTAGAGTGAGATAACAAAAGGTGATTTTGGTGTTAAATCACCACAGAAGGTAATTCTACATCACTGAACACAACTTTCACCAAGATTCATCAATCAAGGCAGATTCCATTATTGGTTATTTATGAGGATTACCCACAGGGGTGACAGAATGATGAGCTCAGCCTGTCACTGAAACCAACACTTTCTTTATTGCTAATGTATGAAGTTTTGGAGGTGTCACCAGGATAAGAGAGATATAAAAGGCTATTTATTTTTGATTGTTTTAAAACTCCACTTGAGGCCATATCTGTGCTGGAAAGATTCATTCCAGAGCTGTTGCTGGATCTTCTGCTCCACAGGAATAGTTTCTTAGATCTGCAGCCCCCACAAGGATCTTTTTAGGCAACAGCCTAAAAAGATGTCTCAGATGACTGGCCCATCCTGAAAAGGAGTCAACCATTTGCATCTGCTGGTCCTGCTACAGCAGCAACCAGAACCATACTGGATTTTCCCTGGGCTCAAATAAATTGACTTATATTCACAGACTGGTTGAGCTAAACTCTTGCAAAACCCACCATGGCAAATTACTGTGAATTTAAAATCAAGCCTGTTTTGCCAGACTACAAACCACAAAATGAGACTGGTTTGGGTTGGAAGGGACCTTAAACACCACCCAATTCCAACCCCCTGCCTTGGGCAGAGGCGCCTTCCACAGACCAAGTTCTCAGATGACTTGATATACACAAAAATACCCTGTCAGTCAGCAGAAGTGAGAGCCCTTAAGCAAAGACTGGTTGTATTACCCCAGTATTTAGCTATTCCTTATCAAAAATTATGACCCTGCACTTTTTCCATTCAATATGCAAATCTTGGTCCTCCTCAAGGCAATTTTCTCTGGTACTCTTGACATTTAAAATAAAATAATGATAGAAGGAGCAAATGAACTTCCTTACATTTAGTGCAGGACAACACATTTGACTCTGTTTCTATCTACTGAAACACTACACTGAAAAATTCAGCCAGGATTGTACTGCAAGCTAATTTTGCTCTTTTAGTCCAACCTTTTTTACTTTCTCTTATTACTTTTTGCCTCAAGTTCTCTCATTAAAAAAAAACAGTCAACCCTTTCCTGTCCACACAAGTTTTGGTGACAGAGTGCTACTAAAAGGTGTTTCCTAAGGAGTAACAATAAGTATTGAAAAGCAAATGTCACTCTTACAAATTACACTTATTTAGTGATATTTATTAAGTATTTAGTATTTCAAATGCCTATTTTTATGTTTGAAGGCCTTTGTGAACTGGTTTCCCATTAAATTCTAGGACGAATAAATGTGATCTGCTGTGCTGACAAACTGTCAGAATATAGAAAAGCACAAGCCTAACAAAGGTTATTGGGGGGTTTGAGGTTTGGTTCGATTTTAATCCTAAACTGGAAGCAAAAATAAGGAACACGTCCTGTGGAATCCCCTCTTTATAGGTTTGATCAGTCCTACATTATACAGGGTCACTTATTTGTATTCCCTAGAAAATTAAATGCAGCTCTGATGTAATGAGGGGCATATTTGACATCATTTCATTTGAATTCACCTTTTCTCAAACCACACTTCCCAAGAAAGAGGAGAGAGGCTGCTCAGTGCTTGTCTTTCTGCCCAATAAAACCATCAGCACTCTGAAAATTCAGGAATTACAAGATTCCTGAAATCTC
Source organism: Xenops minutus (assembly GCA_035221455.1). Lineage (NCBI taxonomy): Eukaryota > Metazoa > Chordata > Aves > Passeriformes > Furnariidae > Xenops > Xenops minutus. The sequence continues at coordinate 70,735,355 of JAWWEE010000122.1, forward strand.
TGTGCTTTACCATGAAAACCAAGGTCTGCACCAGAGGGACAATGCCCAGAAATGCATCAACAGGATTACTGAAGTTATTAATTTGTGAGGAAAGTGCTGTTAGCTGACAAGAAACTCTCTAAAGGTTTGACAAACACCTTCACAAACATCTTGAAAACAGCATCAGTTAAGAAGGATGAGCCTACAAAGAGCAAACATCCTTTTTGGAAGCATTTATATGAAATTAAGAATGGGATTATACACAGTGAATAGTAGGAAATGTTCCTTTTCAGGAAGATAAATAGATCTGAGTGCCACAGAAGAACAATTATGAAGATTTACATTTCCTGGGTGTCATCCTCTCTTATCTAAAATTCCCCTGAGTATTCAAGGTTTGTTGTTACTGTTGGTTTTAATAATTTGCAAAACTTTCACCCATGACCGTGAACACAAATTAATTAAAATACAATTGGGAGGAGAGGTTCCATTCTCAAGCAACTAAATCAACCCAAGACAACACTCAGACACATCGTTCAATATCAGAGGCAGAAACTGTTTGCATTAATACATTCAGGTTTTTCAGAAGAATTACAGGCTGCTCAGTCCTGCAAAAGCCATTGGGATGTTTATTCTCCCCCAAAGGCTCGTTTGGAAATTCTAAATTCACACAAAATTTGGTGTTTGGTTAGGGTTTTTTTAGTCATATTACTACAAAGTACATGTGACAGAATTAAATGACACATAAAAATTGATAGTGCAATACCAAAACAAGGGGCAAACAACAAACCTTGCCTATAAATGAGGCAGGATTTGCCTTTAAATTACAGGTGTTGTTTTACAAACAAAATTCACAAATACTTTCAATATTTCCTGTATCTGTCACTACCAACCAAACCTGAAGCCTAAATCTAAATAACCTGTTGTTTTCCTACACGGGCAAATGCAGGTGGAAGTGAGGTGTTTGAGGCTTAAATATTCCCTTTTATCCATGAATTAAACTGGAGCCACGGAAAGGACATCAAGGCAGACAACCTCACAAAATTACCATAGAAACCCACTTACATTTGCTAAATATTTTTGGCCAGAATATGAATTCAAGTCCTTAAATATTTATGATCTCTTTAATACAATCTGCTCTAAATGGGGGAAAAAATACTAACTTTAATATTTGATTGTACAAGCACACCTATTAACTCCTTTAAGCCGAAATATTCCCACTTTAACCACAGCAGGCTGTTGTCCTGATGCCTTTAGATAAAATGTGCAGCTCCAGCAGCAGAATGGGAAGGTACCATTATTAATTAGGCACACAGTGTTAATTCCTGAGCATTCTGTCGAGTCACAACTTTGGTCCTCTGTGACTTGGGGGCACAACCTGCACACCAAGATAAAGCCCCTGTTCCAAACCCCACTGCCACGGGAAGAATGGCAGCTGATTTATCTCCAGTTGATAAACTTCACCATTTTCAAGAAGGAATTAAAGTTGCTTATTAGTCTCCAACTTGAGCACCAGCTCGGGGGGAAGCCAGAACTTCCTCCCCAGGAATACTGGGCTCTTTCAGACTAAGTGGAAAGGGATGATTCCTTAGGAGAATGATGAACTGAACCTGTGCAGTCTCTAAAAATAATAAAAATTAGAAGCTACACGTGCACATGCTCCAGGAGCACGTTCCCTCTCACTGTTTAATACAGAGGAAAGAATCACCCTGTCAGAGACAGCAGAGAATTTGCAAAGGAAAAGGCAAAACATGACAAAGACTCCCACAATATTTAGCTAAAATTTCATTTCTCATTATCTCTGATTATCAGTCCCTGTGTGAAGACAGCGTGTGGTTGTTTATCCTTGACTCAGGCCTTGATCCCACCACATAATAAAAATCTTTCAGCTTTCTTAGAATAGCAGAATCTGACAATCTTTTTCTTCTTAAAGAAAAATGTTTTGAGAACTGAAGTGAGAGAAAGGTCAGAAAAAGCACTGTAACCTTTCGTGCTTGCTCTATGACAAAAATCTTAAAACTACGCCTTGTATTTGTTCACATCCTTTTTTTTTTCCCCAGGAATCTGCTGAGATTGTAGTCATAACCTTTCACAAACCCCAGAATAAGATAACTCAGTAATAAATGTAATTAAAATGTAACAGCTAAGATCCCTGGACTCAAGATCTTACACAGAGAGCATCTCTGCTCATCAAAGGTCTCCATCAGTTTTCCTGCTTCTTCTTGGGCCTGGGATAGAGATCTTGAAGTGAAATAATTCAGCCTTCAAGTTCAGCAAAGGACACGGGGAAGATACTGGAGAATTCAAGAACAAGTCTGGCATTTGATATAGGAATAAAGTGGGAACGAAACAGATGGCACAGTATGGATAAAATACACTACTATGGTAATGAAATTAATCAAAATGAAAGCTGAGCACAAAGAAGCACAGGGGACACTTTGCTGCATTTAGGGATAAAACGGGAGACAAACTTCAATACTAAAAACATCAAGGTATGCACCAGGAGGGAAAAACAAGGATATAAAACAAAGCTGTCCCTGTTTCAGAGAGGTGCTGTGAGTGGCACACTGATGGTCAGAAAGGCAAAAAAATTGAGAAAAACAAACAGGTAAAAACTCCCTGTGGACCATAGGGGTGGAAGAGGTGTTAAAAACATCTGGGCTGTCTCCTTCAAAGCAGAAGCAGCTCCAGCTCTCTGCCCTCCCTGCTAGTGGCACAGCAGAGCCAGCATCTGTACCAGTTTTAAAGGGCATCAAATGGCACCAAGAGAGGTTTAGATCGGGTGTTAGGAAAAGGTCTTCCACAGAAAGGGTTGTCAAGCATTGGAACAGGCTGGGCAGGGAAGTGGTGGAGTCCCCAGTGCTGGAAGTGTTCAGAAACCGTGTGGAAATGGCACTTGAGGATGTGGTTTAGTGATGAACACGGTGCTGGGTTGATGGTTGGACCTGATAATCTTATAAAAATCTTAGAAATTAACTCATAATGACCTTAGCAAGTCTTTTGCAGCTTTGACAATTCCAGGGTTCTATGATTGCCATCCACTGCAGGACTTCCTTGGGCAATCTGCTTTAATGCTTCACTGGTCTCACTATGAGAGCTTTCTCTGATATTTGTCTGCAGCTTCCCCTTTGCAAATGAAGCCCATTATTTCTCATCTTACCCACTACAAGCATGGAGAACAATTGTCCCATTCCCTCCTCACGTATTTGAGAACTGTTACATTCCACTCCACTCATCCTTCCTTAGAACAGCTGCTCCAGTTTGTCCCATTCTTCACAGAAGGTCCATTTTTTGGAGACTTCTAATCTCTGTTATCACTCTTATCTACACCCCTTGTTCAAATCTTTCCTGAAACGCGGGGCTTGAACTGGACATCATCTCACATCTTGGAGGGGCAGGCACTGATCTCCTCTTTGGGTCACCAGTGACAGGACCCAGGGAATGGCCTGGAGTTGGGTCAGGGCAGGGTTAGGTTGGATTTTAGGAAAACGTCCTTCCCCCAGAGGGTGGTGGGCACTGCCCAGGCTCCCCAGGGCAGTGAGCACAGCCCCAAGGCTGCCAGAGCTCCAGGAGGGTTTGGATGATGCTCTGGGGCACAGGGGTGACTCTTGGGGATGGTCCTGGGCAGGGCTGAAGGTTGGACTCCATGATCCTTGGGGGTCCTTTCCAACTCAGGATGTTCTGTAATTCTGTGATCTTACTTGACCAGTAGAATCCTCCCAGGGCTGAAAAGCACGGGTGCAATATATTTCAGGAAGGTTTATTTCTGATCTACAGCCTGTTTAGTAAACCATGACACCCTCACCATGCTTTGACCCTCTACCATTCCCTGCCTCCTCCACAATGGCAGGCCACTGATGAGTATTTCTGCACTTAATTACACCTGCTCAAATGCACAGCTTTCTAATTGCCTGGACTGGATCACACTCTGTGTTTTCAGATTATCACCTGCATTTTGCCAAGGTTATGCTGACTCCTAATCCTGTCTCCCAGCCTGCCTCCAGCCCAGCTCAGTGCACAGGTACAAGGCATCTCTCCATTCCATCATCTGGACCTTCTCAGTCAAAATACTGACAAAAACCAGCAAACCACGTGGCTGACTCAGCTCTAGTGACAGTGAAACTGGGTAGCAAATCTCATCCCACAGCAGCTCCACCTCAACCACGGCTTCTCCTGAGAGTGTCATTTCAGGCACTATTAAAAGTCTTTGAGAAGATAAACAGCACCAAGTGCTCTGTCCTTGGGCAAGTCTTGTCCCTGTTACCAGAGGTATCTGCAAGAATCCAGGTTTCCTGTATCCTGTACAAACACCCAAAAAAATTGGCTGAGTACTGGATGAGACTGGAATCACTCCCTCGAGAAAGATCAGTGGAACTGGAACAAAAAAAAAGGAGGACAGTGACTGGTTCCCCCCTGCACATCCCCCTTAGTGATACCTGGGAAACATTCATGTTCTCCCTCCTTTTTGCCCTAAGCCCAAGGCTTGGGAAGTCTTGGATCCTCCCAGTTGGAGGCTCAAGGGCAGAGACTCCTACACATTTACAATCTCTTGGACACTGGTGAGGAGAGGAGACATGGCCAACCCCAGCTGAGCCTGACAGCCCTTCCAAGCCTCAGCTCCCACCACACCATCCTGTCTTTGGGGCTATTTTGCTGGGTTTAAACAGGACTTTGCACCTGAAAGGGGCTGTCTGGATAATGCAGCTGATAATTCCCATGCCAGTGTGCTATCCTGCTAAAAGGCTGGAAGAAAACTTCAATACAATCACATTTTGCCACTGAAGAATTCTTTCTTGGCTACTGAAGCACTAAAATGCATATTCAGCCCCAGCTGAAAATTGTGTTTCAGAATTCCCTACCAACTGGGTCATTGAACTCCACACAGATGTTAACAAATGGTCATAAATCTGCCCAGACCTGCATTGCATTTCCCAGTGGCAGAAGCAGAGCTGGGTCAGAGCAGCTCAATGAGGGACATAAAACACTGGCCATGTGCAGTGCCAGGTATGGCAGCAAACACCTCTGCTGCAGCAGCATTTGAATCACCTTTGACCACTCTTGGCATAGTTAAGGGCATCCTGTGTAATTGTCACTCTGGCAGCTGGAATTCTAAAGCTTGAATATCTCTTTTAGCAAAATACAGAATTTAAAATAAAAAAACTCAGACAAACTATATGCTCCTTCTTAGGAAAAGCATTTCTGTTTATCCCATCTTTGACTAACTTGATTTTACATTTGCCTGTAGGAATTTATTTCTAAAAGCACACGTGATTTAAAAGAATCTACAAGCTAAAACTTTTATCAGCCCTAATGTTTCTTAAAAATGTATTTTATAGGCAATTTCCTGTTCTATCTTAACAGCAAAGTTAACACAAGTGTTTCAAATGTTTTCACACAACTATAAAAAGGATTAAGATCATATCACTTAAGAAAAATGTATATTTATTTAGCAGAGCTACAAAAATCAATCCAGGAGAGCCCTATTGATTTCTACTATCACAAGCTAAAAGGAATCAGATTCCAGGTTTTTTTCCCCTTTTTTTCTTTCCCTTTCTTCTCTTGTCAGTTGTACATAACAAACAAGAGCTAAAAAGAAAAAGGGGACTGAGTTCCAGTTCTTATCAGGAAAACCATCTCAAGGAAATACCTGTAAATCAGGATGGCACTTAAGTATGTCCTTAGCAATAAACAAGTACTTGCAGTAGAATTAGCAGGAGTTTCAATTGTTTTCATGAATCAAGTGAATAAAAATGAACCAGTAAATCCCAGAGTCCTGCAAGGGAATTAGAAAACACCCTGTTGTCAATGTTACAGTATTTCTCACAATACAGACTTGTATTTAATTCATCTCAGCTCATAAACAAATGAGTAAATACAGATTGGTGGACTTGAGACAATCTGCTACTAATACCCTGCTTTCAAGTATTTCTGAATTTGCATGAAATTATATCTCCCCTCTTGCTCCAGTTTCCCACTCTGGATATTCCATCACATTTTTGAGAAGAGGAGCATCAACAAGGGCTTTACCATTTCCAGCCCAACAATACTCAAAACACCTTATTTTGCCAAATCCCACAGCCCTCTTGCTGAGGGCACTCAGTGTCCCCATCTCTTGCATCGCAGATGTGAAATTTAGGAAGGTGCAAGAGGAAGAAAAGGCTGCCCAACATGGAGAGGGCAGTTTTGCCTTTTAATTCTACTGACAAAATTTTCCAAAACATGGCCAACTGATTTCCATGCCTTTCTACTGCAGAAATCTCAAAATGAATATGCAAAAACAAGTCAAAAGCTCACAGGACCTTTTTCTAACCTCTTAAGTTTTTCACCCACGCTTAAAAAAATCATAATTTCACTCTCCTGTATCAGACTGTAAGAAATCACTGCTTTATGTAGTGCAGATCTAAAATCAGCAGTTTTTGTATAACTTGGTAGTCATGGAATGGTTTGGGTGGGAAGGGACATTAAAGCTCATCTCACTCCCACCCCTGCCATGGGCAGGGACACCTTCCACCAGCCCAGGGTGCTCCAAGCCCCATCCAACCTGGCCTTGGACA
>JAWWEE010000122.1:70741976-70787705 GCA_035221455.1 Xenops minutus
CCCTGCCATGGGCAGGGACACCTTCCACCAGCCCAGGGTGCTCCAAGCCCCATCCAACCTGGCCTTGGACACTTCCATGGATCCAGGGGCAGCCACAGCTTCTCTGCCCAACCTGTGCCACGGCCTCAACAATAATAACAATTGCAAATATTCCAATTTTAGATTAGCTGACAAAGTTTGGATAACAAGAATGCATTCTCAGTGTATCCAACATCTGGCCAACCATTGCAGGAAAAAACAAATCCTAGGAAAAGCCCATGGAACAAAGACCAATGTTTTACAGACAATTTATTTCCAAGCACATTGGTATATCATCCCTGCAGTAGCACAGCACCTTTTGAGCTCCAGACATTTCAAATTGCCCACAGCATTCTCCAAACACACAAGTCTTCTGTTATTTTAATTCTTTCTTGGAGGAAGGCGACTGCCCAGCTCTCTCATCCCAGAGTGTTTCGTTCCAATCAGCCATTTAGGAAGCGAGGCAAAGGCAGGGCAGATTTCCACTGTAAGCAGATGATGCTGATCTTTTATACAAGTCTGGTGAGAGACTCAGGGACAACAGTGTTGTTGTAAAAATTTACCTTGGGACGGTAAGTGTGGAAGTTTAGGATGAAGGGCTCACTTAGAATAAGTGAGACAAGACTGTTCTGGGAGCACCTTTTCCATGAACATGGGAGGCTCTGGAGGGCTGTTTCCCCAGGTGCCCATCACTCGCTTCCCAGTACACCCAGTGCCCATCCCTCCAGCTGGAGATGGGCTGACTGGCTTGGGAATTGATCAGCTGGCTTCTGATTCCCTGTGTGGAATGGCTTATAAAAATGAAGGGTATGCTAAATGAATCATTATGATCCAGCAAGCAGAAATACCTGATAAATAATGAACTATCACATGCACTTCATCTCCAAGGAGAACGGGTTGTAGAATATAAACTGTGCTGGGAAATACAATGTCATATCAAGTTTTACATGAGGGAAAAAACATATAAAATTTATTTTCCACAATCTGATTAAGTAAAGCTTTTTTTAATTCTTCCTCCCCCACCCCCTTTAGCTTTGGAGGGCAGGTGTGTGTGAGGATGGATCACCCTCCTCTAAAAGGCCTCCTATAAAAGGAAAAATATTTGAGGAATGTGTGAATCTTGCAATAAAATAATTGAGCAGTCAAGGCTAAGGTTGCTAATTAGACTTGATCAATGTGGTCAACAGAACATTTTCACTTGATCAATATGGAAAATGTATTGCAAAGTGCTGTTATTTTTTCATACGTGCACCTTGGTATCAAGACAGAATCTTAACTAAACCCAAAATCTATTCCACCTAAATCACTACTAAGTCTCAGAAAGATCTGAAATATATAGATTTAGTTAGTTCAAAAGAAAATGTGTCCAGCCAGAACAAAACTCAATAAAAGTTCCTCTGATCATGTTATTTGTGTAAAGCTCTTCAGTAACTTGTATGAGATTTACTAAAGTAAGACCACAGTAAGTGAATTTGCAAGGACAAGCAACAACATAAAAACCTCATGAAAAGCAAAAACGAGCTATGCAGCAGTATAAAATTAAATCAGAAATGTTAGTAGAGGCTTTATGAATATCAAACTGCTCACACATTCTCAATGGACAAAAGTGAGACTTAATGATTCCAGCAAAAGGCACATTTTGATGCCACAATTAGGTTTTTGGTAGTTCCACCTCAGAGAAATGGAAATGCTGGAACCCAGCACAAGCTTCCCTGCTGGCCTTTTTGTGGAATGAGATGCTGATTACACAGATTCATTTTCTGGCTCAATAAGCTTCTTGCAGAGCCCTCAGACACTGCAGTGACAGATCTATCATCTCTCAGTGACAGCATCACATACCTACACAGCAAACAAGGGAACCTCAGAGCACACAGCACATCACCTTACAACAAATCAGGGAGATGATGCTTTATATGGTGCTGGGCAGTGCCACAGAGACAAGGGATATGAAAAAAATCACTTATTTTGTTCGATTTTATCCCTTCCATTGAAGCCTCAGCTTTGCCATGGCCACCTCAGTAAAAGGCAGAGATGTCAGAGGAGCAACTGAGGCCCTGCAAATGAGTTGACTCATAAAGGGTATGCATTACCCATGGATTTGCCAGCAATTCCATGGAAAATTTGCAGTTGAGGCTGCCAAGTTTACACCAAGTTTGTCACACAAGTGGCATTCCAATGAATTAAGGAGATTTCTTTGAACAGGAGTCATGAAACTCAATATATAGCCAGCCAATGAATCCAGACCCAAGAGCCTGTTAACCTGGAATTTTCTCTAAACCAGGTAATTCTAAACTAATAAATGCAACCCTGCTGATTCCTGCCCTTTCCTGGAATAAAACCACACGAATCCAAGGCTGGGTCAGAGTGAAGAGTAAAGAAGTGCCCCAGACCCAGATGTTACCACGGGAGCCTTAAGGAATGACTGACACAACAACTCTAAAAACAACATCCAACTAAGAGTTTGGCAGAGAAAAGCATGGACCTGAAGAAAGGCACAAGAACCCCTGGGTTAAAATTAGCAGTGATTTTTTTAAGTTATTTTTTTAATACAATGATGCTGAAAAGAATTTAGAGTCTCCAGGTCTTGCAACCAGGAAGACAAAAAAAGAGAAGAAATTATCACAGGACACAGACTGATGATGTAATAACCAGAATTATTTTTTGGCCAAGGAAAGTATTTGAAGGAGTAGACAAAAATGGTGAAATGGGAGTAGTAAGGTAATTCTGCATAAATTTATTGCAGGAAGCTTAAAAATTAAACTAAACTAAAACACTCACCTCCAAAGTCCTAAAACTGCTTTTCTTTACAAAATCCCACTCCATAAAGAATGAGAGCTTAAATATTTTCAGTAGGTTTCTTTCCAGTTCAAAAACATTTGATTGCATTTTCTGGACATGCAATTCCTAATTTTTATAGGTATTTTGGAACAGAACAGTGCAGGGGGACAAGGATGAGAGAGAACTGAATTCCATGAAGACCCTCTGGCTTCCCCGTGCCAGCAGACCTGGAGGAAAGGTTGGGAGTTCTCTGCTGACAACTGTATGAAACCACTATTTGATCATACCCAAAAACCACAGAGCTCTGGGGCTCCTACCTCATTTCCATGAGAAACATAAAATAAAAGAATAAAAGGTCTATGGATGTGCAACATCCTTGCTGGCTGGTCCAGCCTGAAGGGCTGGGTTGTAAAAACAAAACAGTCACAAAGGAAAGGAAGAAAAAAAATTCTCAAATCAACCAAAAAAAAAGGAAAAAAGGGGAGGGGGGGGAAGAAAAAAAACTACCAAAACACGGAACCCAAAAAAAAAGCAAAACACAAACCCCACAGCCGTCATTCCTCAGAGACTCTTGGTAAGTCTCATGAGAAAACTGCAGGGCCAGTCACTTGAAAAAAAGAACACAGTTGTGTCACTTGATTGTAATAATTTTATTCTTGGAAATTTTTAGCTCAACAGAAAAGGCTGAGAGGTGTGCAGAGCAAATGCATTACTGATCTCTCATTAAAGATGTATAAAATATTATGCAGTGAACTGCTTCATTGAGCTCAAAATTTCAGGCTTCAGTGTCAAAGTGCTTTGTAACTTTGGCTCTGTAAGATTTAAACACTGGTAAAAAGCTCCAGGATGATGATTACAATAATAATTTCCACTCCTGCAGTTTGTCTACTGCAAGAAGAAAGGTAATTTTTGAAAGATACTAAACCCCCAAAGAACAGCATCACTAATGCAATTTTACTTGTGTCACAAACGACCCTCCCCACCTTTTTCTGAAACAAAAATCAGCGCTACTTTCTATGTAATATTCAAACCAAACTAAGATACAACTACAGAGGAGCACTCACAAGATGCTCTTTGAGAGAGGAGAACAAAACCTGACACACAGACAAGCAAGGGAAAAGAGACCAAACCTCTAGCAAGAGGTACCAACCAGCAAGTGGAAAGGGAAAATAATGTTCCTAATTAAGGGAAAATAATGTTCCTAATTTCTTCTGGCTTGTCCAAGGAAGCAGAAACTTCTGTGCCCAGACGTGTGTGCCACATGGGGAAGGGACAGATGCAGCTCACAGCCTGCACTTTGTCCTTCTGTGCCCAAACACAAGCACAGCTAAATCATCTGTCTTGAATTCTTGGGAGTTGCAGTAATTCCATTAAAAACATGCAGTGGATGAGAAGGCTTGTGTGTGAAGTGGCATTGATTTCTGGTTGGAATTAAATGATGTAACCCAGGTACATCTTGAACAGACAAGCTGGAATGCTGGTGAATTCAGAAATTCCCAAATAAAGACATCTATTTGACAAGGAATTTATTCCTCACAAAGAAAAGCTTATTTTGCAGGGCATGGGCCACATTACAAAATTAATTCACTGATCATAGTCAGTACTAAACCAAGAATACATCTGCCTATTTCCAGCTGCTCTAACAAGTCCTTCAGTCGTGTCAGCCAGGACTGCATCAGACAAAGACCATTTCCTTTTCTGTAAAGGATAAAAACACTACCATAAATTTGTTAATCCATCATATTCAATGGTCAACAACACATACATGGAAGCACTGAGCCCCTCAGTTTAAAAAGAAATAAAAGATATAAATCTTACAGGCTACGGAAGCATTCAAAGAGCTCTTATGTGGTGGAACATAGGAATGAAGAATATGGACTGAACAGAAGACAGGAAAATAAAAACCCTCAAATAAATAGATATAGATAGATAGATAAATAGATAGATAGATAGATATGATTCATGCATGCATTTCCTATAATTTTTTGAGCCAAAAAAATTTATGATTTTTCAGAAAAGTAAGAAACTACCTGGCAATTAAAGTATTTTGAGCAGAGCAGTAAAAGCTCACTTGTTCCACACTACAGAGTGTAGATACAGGGGAAAAAACCTGAAGAGGTTTAGAGCTACCCCCTGGAAACAACTCAATATTCAGTAGCCATTCAGGGCACTGGAGATATTATGCTACTACATGAATGCCTTCTAATAAAAGAATTTCCCATTACCATAAGCAGATACAATGCATTTTCAGTACTACAGAGCGAGATGAAATGAATCAGGAAAATTAATTCCTGTTGCAAATCTCGTTTTCTCCAAAATCCTCCACTGCAAACTTAAAGTGCACAAGCAGGTAATGTTTTAGAGCAAGGCACTGCACAGGTTCCTTAAGTGAGAATTAAGCTGTATTTCTTAGTTTGAAATGTTATGTATAATCAATTCCACCTATTTTCATATTTAAAACGAACTTGTAAAGAACAATATTAGGATAAAGTAAGTGTCAAGGCTACTTTGTTATGATTTCTTTGCTAAATACCCTTTTATTCACAAGCCAGGACTGAAAATTTGACCAATCAGTCCCTTGTTCCACACGGACCCAAGAAACGAAACGAGAACAAAAACTCTAGTGCTAACTTCATTTGGGGTATTAAAAAGATTCATTCCAAAAAACAGATAACTCCAAAAAGGAACATTTCTACCCAGGAGAGCAGTATTTCTTGTGTTTTCATCAAAGGTCATCTGCACAGTGTTGAATCAGTCTGTGTTGAATATGCCAAGCATGAGTTATATACAGTCTAGAATGAGGGTGATATTCAGTAGTAAAAGGTTTGAGAAGTCCCATCAATGAGTACTAAAGTACTAGAGTAGCACAGAGAAAGAACTAAAAACTTCAATACATGGAGGGGAAAATATTAATCATCCCATTGAAAGAGGACATTTTTTCACCACGTGAGCATTTGCTGCTCAGACACAGAATATTGCAGAACACCAACCACTGATGAGGCTGTGGGAACAGAGACTGAAAATTAATTTAGCAAACAGGAAACTAAGTATGGCAATTTAGACCATGTTGCTCAAGGCAAAACTGCAACACTACTTCTGAATATCTCTGGCTGAAAATCAAGGTCGCCTTTAAAATACTCTCTCTGGTTACATACTACTGCAGTTTATAAAACAAAGACTACTAAAAGAATCTCTTTGGCTCCATTAAAAGGTGTGCACACAATGGAATCAATGCTCCAAAGAAAGGAACACAGTAAAGAAAAAAACAAAACAACCCCAAATATCCCTGTGGCCATGCCCTGAATCCTTGGAACCGCAACCAAATCAATCTCCAGAAACCTGCACTGAAGGGAAATGGAACAAAACCTGCCACTGCTTTTCAGAACGTGGATCTGTTAGAATTAGGTTAATTAACACCTCAAAGCAAAATCTTGTAATTAGGGTATCATTTTTGTAATAATCAGGATTATTTTATATCTTTTCTAGCTTTTGCAGATTGATGACGTGCAGCAAATGAAGCCAATGAGAAATCAGAAAGTGAGTAAAATTTTCACATCGCTCTCAAGAATGAAGCTAAGATGGATTACAAACCTCAATATCCAAATTGCTTCAGAAGTCAGTAAAAACATACATATTTAATGACAGAGGTCGTGCATCTATTTTCTCTTTTCCCTGGCAGATCTGGTCGATGACAAAACCCAAGCAATCCTGCTCCTGCTTCCTCCCCCATTCATACAGTGAGAAATCCCATTATTGAAGGGTTTTGTTCTTCCAGAAATTATTTCCCCAGTTTTAACCTCCTGCCATAGAATTGCTAAGGTTGGATGTTTTAATTTCAGGGTGTGAATCTGATACTTGAGTTTAGCTTAAATTAGAATCATGGAATGTTATTTACACTCTAAGTGCTGCCAGAAATAGTCTCAAAATCTATACTGCCACTAAATTTAAGATAATTTCTTTTTAATTGATAAGCCTTTGTATAGATGAAATGCATCCAAAGTCGTTAAGCTTCCATTAAAAGACAAAACTGAACTAATTCACATCATTCTGTCTCTGATCTCCTTCCAATTTGTCAACAGCTTTTTTTGAGCAGGGGGAATCCTTCCAATAATAATCTCATTAATGCTGTGTTAAAAGGAGAATACTGTCTCACTAAATTTACTCTGTTTCCACCAGCTGATCCACTTAAGGAGCACATTATCATATCCTGTCAAGCTCACATCCAGTTGGGTATCAGAACAGCTATTTTGAAGTTCCTGCTTAACAAACCACCGGTACATGGCTGGTGTTATTTATTTTTAATACATTTAGTGATAAGAAAAATGTTTTTTCAAGTTGCCCCCCTGTTCAAGCACTCAGTTACAACACAAAAATATCCTAGACTTTGAATATCCTAGTGATATAAATTATTATATTAGCACTTATGTCTGCTGCAATAATCTCAAAGTCTTTATTTTGAAGTCTTTAACTTACCCACTGGAAAAAAAAAAAAAAAAAAAAAAAAACATGTCAAACACTTTTAGTAAATAAAAGTTTATGATACCAAGAGGAATTTGTCTATGAGCCAAAATAAAAACCCATTGCTTCTTTTGTAGCAAGACCACCAGCTGTTAACTATACAATCATCTTTTAAAACAGAAGCTGATACACCTATGCTGCTTTAATTAACATTTTTGACATTAAAAAAGAAAAACGCTGTCATTTTCCAATAGATTTGTTGTCTGGAAGAAATTTTGGAAGTGACACGGTGTTCACAAGATATTCTAGGGAAAAAAAAACCCAAAACACATAATTGCTTTTGGAGAAAACTGGGAAGAACCATCTAAACATGCATTCATAGCCGATTTTATCTCAAAACCTTTGGATGTTTCCCCTCTAAGGGATGACCCCGATGAAATCAACAGGATTGATAAGAACCTGCTGAGCTGTGTATTTGTGGGCAGCAAAAAGGCCCAGCTCTGCTCCACTACACATCTTCAAGGACACAAGCAGAAGAGAGGCATTACAATAATTTGTCTGATCTTCTTGGTTTAGAGATTGGAAATCCCAAGCAAGATTTTCTGAAAGCTCCTCCATGAAACAGCTGCTAGAAAACCATATACAAGAATAGAACAGGGTTGGGAAACTGCTTAGCCAAGTTCCAAATGTGGTATTTCAGGAGACAGGATGAAGAGTTCCAGGGATGCTCCCAGGCTTCAGCAATGCCACTCCCTGCAGCAATTCCTCCCCACACTTCCAGGGAAGTGTCCAAGGGCAGCTTGGACAGGGCTGGGAGCAACCTGGGCTATGGAAAGTGTCCCTGCCCATGGCAGAGGGTTGGAACCAGATGATCTTCCAACCCAAGCCTTTCTATGATTCTGTGAAAGATTCATCCAACTTCATCCCCCTTCCCTGATCTCATTCCATTTGTTCTTGCAATAGGGAAGCCAACTGGAAATAGCAGCAAAATTTCTCACTGCTTATTCTAGCCTGATACTCAGTTATCTAACTTTTCTGTTTGGGTATGTATTATATTTCTTTTCAGTCAAGACATGAGTCCCATTATGATTAGACCCTAATTAGCCATAATGGGAAACTTTCCAGCAGTTCCCTCTCTCCTGAAGCTGAAATTTGGGTTCTTTGCAAGGATCCTGCTATCCAAGCAACAAGGCTGGGGATTGAGGGGTTATATTAATGTACACACAGTCTATATAGAGCTGTGTTTCTCCACGGTGTGTGTCTTCTTGTCACTACCTGTCCCTGGGTCTTCTCTCTTGGTTTCACTTCGATAAGATGCTTTCAGAAGATGGTTTATTCATTCACTGCTTTTGCAAAGACATGCAGCAAATTTGCACTGGATTTGCAAGGACAGTGCATTGGGTATTGCATTGGATAGCACGAGATCAGGCTGGACGGGGCTTGGAGCACCCTGGGCTGGTGGAAGGTGACCCTGCCCATGGCAGGGGTGGAACTGGATGGTCTTTAAGGTCCCTTTTAACCCAACTCATTTTGTGACTCTATAATTCCATTAAATATTCAAGTTATACACAGCAAACCTGCTTCCTAAGGGTAGACTACCTGCCAGACTGAAGAGTGAAAGCGGTAACTGAGTTTTTTAAGCTAAATTGTGAAGATTGTCTTGTCTGGACTACACAGAGTCAAAAACACTTTCTGGTAACACTGCACCACTAATAATTTCCTGATGATGAAGAAAATTGAAGATTTATCAAACAGATGGAAAAGCTTACATTAATAGAAAGAATGACAACTCAGAGCAGGTTCCTTTTAGCCATGAGCTTTTCCAGTCTCTCTCTACCACACACCTGTGACACTCCCAGCACAATCTGCATTTCCAGCTATGACACACCAATAACAAATTTCTCACCATCCTTCCCCATTGGCTTGTGTGGCAGAAGAGCAGAACAGCCATCATTTGCATTGCTCTCTAAGCACCATTATTCCACAAAAACAGAACGTGGGAGTGATGGATGAAACCCAAACCCTTCTGAGTCTTTGTTCTCCCCCCTCACCTGCACATCCATAAACTCCAAAGTACAAACAGCTTTACACAGTGACTATAACCCCTGTGAGGCACAGAGTGACAAGGTCCAGACCTTAGAGGACACCACACACTATAAATAGTCTGCAGCTTTCAAGCAAGGCAGAATGAAAATAAAAAAAAGATAAAATTTAGCTACAGGTTCTCTTTGCCAGCACAAAAGGACTCCACGCTGAGAAGATCCCACCCAGAGCTGGCAGGGATGGTACTGAACATGATGGCAAAGATGACAGAGAGATGGCCAAAGTGCTGGAGATGTTTCTTGTAGAATCCAGTGGTTGAAGAAAACATCCTGAAGCATAAAGGCAGCTGATGGGGTTTAGTTCAGAAATTATTTTAAGAGATAAATACAGGACAAGAGGAAACGGCCTCAGGTTGTGTTGGGGAGGTTTAGGTTGGGTATCAAGAAAAATTTCTTCATGGAAAGGGTTGTCCAGCCTTGGCACAGCTGCCCAGGGCAGTGGTGGAGTCCCCATCCTTGGAGGGATTTCAAAGCCCTGTGGATTTGGCTCTTGGGGACATGGGTCAGTGGTGGCCTTGGCAGTGCTGGGGGATGGTTGGATTTAATGATCACAGAGGGCTTTTCCAACCTAAACACTTCTATGTCTCTATAATGCTGGAGAAAGAAAGGAGGATTCTGTTCCTATTCAACGTAATTTCATAAAAAAACATTTGAAGTTCAGTTTAAGTTGGAGAAGAAAAGTTCCTTATTTGTTTTCTGATGTGATTCCACTTCGACTCCCTGACAGGAAAGGCCATCACCCAATCCATGCCAGGGAAGAATGGAGCACAGTCCAACCCCACAGCCCCACAAACACCACAGATTTGGGACTGTTCTGACAGAAACAACATAAACAGAAATGAGTTCCACTCTGGGGAGAATAGTCCTGTTCAGGTAAAAATTAAAATAATATTGACCTTATTGCACAGCTGATCTGAGCTCAAATGACTGAAAAACAAGCCTTTATAATTCATTTTCCCTTAGGTCTGTCTTGAAGCCAACTTCATGTGACTCCAGCTCTCAAATACAGAAACTGCTCCAAGATTTTGCACAATTATTAAAAGAAGTGCCAACAAATATCAGGCCTAAGGTGCTCCATTACCCAAAACTGTCTGAAAATGCACCAAAGAGGAGCTGGGGGCAGGCACAGCTGTGGGTCAGGTTGTCAGCTCTCTGACAACATTAATCAATAATCTATTTCTCATGAAAAACACCACCCCAAATTTAGGGGTTAAATGCAATAACAACAAGGCTCACTGAATGTAAGTAATACCCAGTTAAGTGTAATAGTTGGGAATTTATTTATATTTCTCATGGCAATATAGAAATCAGTCCCATTTCCAAAGACGCTGCATGAGGGATTGGATTAATGTCAAATTCATGAAGAATAACATCAGCCATAATTATTACAATTTTCTGCATAAATTGCACAAATTAAAATCATTTGGAATTTTATCTGATGGTCTATTTATTTTATAGATATAGGCACTGAATTTTACTGAGTGATGGTATATAAAAGAAAAATGCAAAATCATTAATCAATTATTTTTGTCTGCCTTACAACATATTGTTACTTCCTTTAAGTTCTTCCAACAGCATCTTAAATTTATTGGAAAAAACCCATAAAACATGCTCTGCAACTCAGAATTGTCTCTCCACAGCAAATCTAGAAGGACAAAATGTGTCATACTGAAGGAAAACATTATCAGTCATGAACAATCTGCAGCAGGAGCACTCACCATTATCTGAGTTATTGTTCAAACTCTGCAATAATAAATAACAGGCCAAAACTATAAAGATCCTAAAAGGCACAACCACTGCGTGGCTCTGGTAATGCTGGAACAGATGTAAAACAGCCACTCCAGTTAAAATTTCCAAGGCAAAACTAAGGAAAGAATCACAGATTGACATTAGAATTTAAATCTCAGCAAAAGAGCAAGTATCACCTTCAAAACTACACTAGTCCTTCAATTTTTCATACATGTGTTCACATGAGTATTTTTAGTGTTTTGTTTTGTTTTTTTTTTAATTAAAAAAAAAACCAGCATGGATGTTGCTGGTTTATAGTTGGGGTTTATTTGTTTTTTTCTTTTCTCTCCTTAACATATAGAATTTGTACTCATATCTGTGTTTAATTAGTACTCAAAACCACCAGAAACAAACAAACAACAACAACAAAAAAATATCCTCTGACCCTTTATGGGCAACCTCCAAAACTATTGTCTTTCAGCCATACCTAAAATACCATGAAATTGCAGTTAAACCCTTCCTAAAAGATGTAATGCCTTTTTCTTATAAAAACCATCCACAGTCCAACAAACAAAATTGCAATTCACTTGGGTTACTATGCACGAAGGTGAGAGTAAGAGGCAGTAACCCTTGAGAAGATGTTTTAGTTATAAATGTCCTTATAAAAATTTAATGGAATTAAAAATTGTAAGATTAATAGCAAATCCAGGTTTGCTGCTATGAATTCTCAGAAAAGAAAATCCAGAAATAAATACAATTACCTTATACTTTTAGCTAATTGTGACACTGAAACCAGAGAAAATTAACATATTGCAATTAGTAAATTAAAAAAAATTAAATACTGTTGAGAACAGACATTCTAATAATTTTTTCAATCACATATTTCTTAAAATATGTCAGTAAGGGCAGGTTGCTAAAAGACACCTGGTAGAGCATCTCTGTTATCCATTATCCATGACAACAAGCCCTGGGAACACGGGGACCCCAAAAATCCCTCTGACAGCCACACAAAGTTTTAATTAGTTTCCTAGCTCAGGCTTTTCCAGGATAAATTCAATTCTGACATTTCTCATGATCAGTTAATGGATTTGAAGATTTTTTTTCTTGTCTTATAATTCCTTCTAAATCAATTCTCAGCTATCCATATTTTCTCATCTGGAACATTAATGAGCTTGTCTAAAATTCAGTTTTAACGCACTGTGCTCTTCTCCTGTGTGCTCTTTTTCAAACCCACATCTCACTTCTGTATTACTCTCCAGAATTTCAGGAGAAAGCAGTGGATTTGAAAGCGGTGCCACCACTTGCAAACCTGTCAGTCATGTGCCTATATATACTCTGAGTTCAGAGGCTGCTCCCAAACACACTCCCCCAGACACAGAATACTAAATTAGCTCTTCTGAAGCCCTAGGACTTGTGTACAACCATTTCCAGTCTTCCAAGCTTCCCCCAGAATCATACACACAGCATGGGGAACAAGAGGGTACTCTGAATATTCCAGGGTGAATGCCAAAATAAAGGATGCATTTCTCTTGGTGGTGTTCAAAACCACAGGGTCAGGCAAGTTGTGGCTGTGAAGGACTTGGGATGTCACCAACTCCAAACTCCTGGTCAAACCTCGTCCACAACCACTTGGCATGAGGTTGTAGCAAGGTGGGGGTGGCCACAGGCTCTGCAGGTTGGACATCAGGAGGAATTTCTGCATGGAAAGAGTTGTTGAGCATTGGAATGGGATGCCCAGGGCAGTGGAGGAGTCCCCATCCCTGGAACTGTTCAGAAAACAATGTGGCACTCAGTGCTGTGGTTTAGTTGACCAGGTGGGGATCAGTCAAAGTTGGACTCAATGATGTTCGAGGTCTTTTCCAACCTAAATGATTCTGTGATTCCACAAAAGCAGGGCTGCCTTCAAAGGCAAAGTTCTGATGCAGCCAAGTTCTCTTGCATTTTGGGCCATCCTTCTATCCAGTGACCTATTTTTAATGACTTATGGAAGAACCTCCCATCTCCACAATGTCTGTGTTAAACAGGTCACGTGAACCTACAAATGCACTTCAGAGTTTAAAATGAATGGGATTAATTTATTTATTTGCCAAGATAAATTTTCAAATCAGATGTTCTCTTTAGGAAGGAAATTGCTTTGAAAGGGTTTAAGGAGATCCAAGTCTTTGCACGTGGAACAGGCACATGGTGCCTTGTGGAGGCTGTCACTGCACAGGCAGATTGTGATCCAAGCCCAAACAGAGGCAAAACGAGATACTATTCTTGACTTGACCAGACTGAAAATGCAATTTTAGGCAGGAAAAAAAAATGAAAGCCTTTAAACTGGGATAATGGTTAACTTATCTGAGAAAAACAGAAAGAGCAGCTGAATAACTTCAGCTAAAAATGCAACAGATAAACACAATCTGAAGTTAACACATTTCTCACTACTTGAAGCTTTCATGGTTATGTTTGTGTGGCTCACATACAACATGCTTTAGTCAAACATACCCTACTGGATTAAAGGACAGGGAAATAAGTAAAATTACTTAAATTACATGTTCAAAAAGCATTTTACTATTTTTTATATTTTCATATTAGCTAAAAACCTATGAAAAGAAGAAATCAGAATGGAAATCTTCTCAAATGTTGAATAAAACAACAGCCCAACAGATCTCTACCCTCTCTTGACAGCACTTTTCTCCAGACTTCTTGACAAACTGCTACAACAGAAATACACTGTTCCTCATCAAAACACAAGTCTGGGAACCAAAGTTGCCATCACTGAAAAAACCCATGTCTTGTAGTTCAAGTTGCAATTTCCTGATTTACAGTTGTTGAGGCACTCTACCAAACAAAAACCCAGTCAACCCAAGCAGCTTGTGAAACTGTGAACTCACAATGGCAATTTCACTTCTTGGCTGAGGTCTTTGGGCAAGCTTTTGGAAAATAAAGTGGAAGACAAACAGGAAATCCCTTCCCAGAACACCCAGTAACTTGCTCGTCTCACAAGAACACAGAAGCTTCACTTTCTGTGCCAGCACCAATATCAGAACAAGGAGCCTGTAACGTCACTGTCAGTTGGTTTTACAATTAATTCAGAATTTTAGTCTGCCTTTCATATCAACAACAAAGTAATAAAGGTTTATAATGGAAGTTCATTACCACGCAATCACCAACTACATGAAATGAAACATCTCCCTGTCTTTGAGTCTGTAATGATGTGTACATGGTTAGAGGCTTTTATGTCCAGCATACTTTGGACAAAAATAACATAATCTTTTTCAAAAACAAAGAAAGAAGACTAAGTGTCACCTCTTTGGAAAGTAAGAGCATAGGAACCATGCAGAGACATCGTTTGGGGGGCATTAAAGAAGATTTATTCTTAAAATTCAAGTCTGTTCTCAAACTCAAATGGAGGTCCACATTTCTCTCCAGCAGACCAATGTGAAGATCCACAATGTCTAAGAGAAATTGTCAGTACCATGTGGATAGACAGATGGGGACAGCTGGCATTCATTTTTAATATCAGCATTCCCAGAAAAAAATGACTTCTGGATTTATTTTAAATAATGGAGCTTCCCAATAGAGGTTTCTAAATTATGTGACCAGCTTCCCATCATTCACATCGGCTCAGGAACAGAAAGGCACAGGCATCGACATCCTCCTAAGGATGGCACAGTGAATGGAACAGGTTTTGAGACTTTCTGCAGCTTGGTTGGGGTTTTTTGGGTTTTTTTTGGAATGTGTCTTCCACAGCATAATAACAAACCAGGAGCACGTGATCAGTCAGATCCCTGTCTTTGACTGCCTCCTAAAATCCTAAATTGCTTTGTAAGCCAGACATAAGTAAATGGTTGTTGTTACTGTATTCCTGCTCATGCTTTGAGACCATAAATTATTTAGAACAGGAGCTTCTAAACATGTTTGAACAGAGTTCTCCACCAGAGACCACGAAGGAAAACCGCTCACGTTTTTATTATCAAATATTATTAAGATAATTACGCAAAATGAGTAAATACAGCATCAGGCTCAAGGAAGAAGCAGAACAAACCAAAGACACTTGCCTGGGTAACAAGTGGTTCCAACAGCCTCTCCACCGTGAGAGTCCTGATTTCCAAACTTTTGGGGTCCCATTTCAAGATGATCGGTGACGTTGCAGAAGTCATACTCCCTGGAACAGAGAAAAATCACACAACATCCATGAAGATTATTAGTCTGATATCCAAATCCTGCATATCATTTACTTCAAGAATCAATATATACATCCACATCTAAAATAATTCTCCATAATCTCACTACTGTTCCTCTGCTCCCAAGAACTCCCAGGTGCACCACTGGCTGTTTAAACATTTAAATCCAAAATTCTTTTTGCTCCTGTCCGCTTTAGGAACAGACAGTCCAACAGCACAGCAGATGGAGATGTCCTGGAGGAGCTGCATCCCCCGGAGGGCACACACAGGAGCAGGCTCATCCTGAAGGAGTGCAGCCAAAAGACAGAATTCCAACTGGAGCAGGGGAAGGGTGTGAGGAAGGATCGGGAGTGTCAGGCACTTACTGCGACCCCCACATCTCCCTGTGCTGCTCAGGGTTGGAGAAGGAGGTGGAAGAGTTACAAGGGAAGCACAGACTGAGGAAAAAGTCAAGGTGGAGGAAGGCATTTTAGACTTTGCCTTTTTTCCCCCTGCAATCCAACTCTATTTTAATTAGCAATACATTTTAAAATCATTTTCCCCGAGTCTGTTTTGCGTGTGACAGAAACTGGCAAATGTTCTCCCTGACTTTATCTCCACCTCTGAGGTCTTCATCCCATTTTCTCCCCGTGTCCTGCCCAGGATGGGCAGTGAGGAGCATCTTGGTGGGCACTTGGCTGCCAGGCAAGGTCAACCCATCCACACGTGGAATAAAACAAATTCAAAAACTCTCTTCAGATTTGTACACAGAACTTCTCTACAGCATTCAGCACCTCTTCATTTTGCAGCCAAAAGAGAGAACTCATTTAAAACCAAAAGAGGATTCTCCTGCCCACCCGACACTTAAAGGTTTAAACAAGGCCTAAAACAAAGGCAACAGCAAGTTGCTGTCATTTAATTTGCCATTTCAGGTTTTCATGCAATTTTCTAGACAGTTGAACTTCATTTTTGAAATTCCAGTACAGAGAAGCCCAGCTGTCAGGTTGTGAGAGACATCCAATACACCTTAGTGAGCTGGAAACTGATTTTGGAAAAGTATTTGGGGACAAGCAAAGCCACATGTAAACTAATTTGTCCATAAAAAAAACAAGAAGACAGAAAAGTTTGATGAAAAATTGTTTATTTTAAATAATTCTGGTTGAAATATGTCCCTGTATTTTAAAATTAAAATTAAAAAAAAAAAGTCCCATATACCACAAGAACTCTAAAAGGGAAAGACAAGCAACTAATATCATATTGGACATTGTTTAAGTGAGATTCAAGTCAAGCCCTCTGAATGTAATACCCCAAAAGTTTTAATTGTGTTCTCCATAAAACTATGTTTAACCAACAAGGTAATTTCAGTAATAAAATTTAAATAAATAAAAACCCCATCACTGCAATAAGTGAACAAAATCAAAAGACATTCAGCTATTGCTCCTTGAATCACAACCCACTTCATAAAGCTTTCTTCAATAAGGTATATAGTCAGGACTTAGCCAAATTATCTTGTACACACAAAATAAATTCTACTGCTTCATTCAGGAGAATGTCTTGACTGATTACTATCAATCAAAATTAAAGTCTCTGCAAAAATTCATTCACAGGCTGCGAAGGATTCTCCCTGTGATAAAATGCTTGCTCGAAAAGAGGCACATCAGAACTCCCTAATCAATGTGTTTATAAATCACATATAAAGCCCACCCTCAGGCTCCTCTCGTGTGCAAACATTTGGTGACAGAATTGTGTGCTAAAATCACTATTCCTCATTTACCACTCATCTGCAAAAAAATGATTTTCACGTTTTACAGGGTGAAAACAGCCAGATGTGATCAAAGAAAGCCGTGGGACAGTTCCCACTTGCTGCAAACACGGCTCATGTGGGAGCCATCCCCACTTTTCCAACACACAATGTTTAAGCATCTCTCAGAACATACTTCTTTTTTATATAAAAATGCTTGACACTCCAGCTGGCCCCTGCATTCAAAAAATAATCTGAAGTAGACAATTATTCTAGTCAATAATTTATGAGTTATGATCCTTCCAAATGGGTTTCATAGAGTCTTTCTTTTAATAAGCCCACTTTCCCTCGCTATTATCATGACTCCTCAGACATGTACTTGTCAGAATACAAAAATAAATTCCAAGCTGCAGCACAGTCCAAAGCCTACAAAAGCAAATTAATTTCAGTGGATGACAATCCCACAGGTGACACTAAAGATAACCTGGATAATCAGTTCTTGCAATCAGAACACGGCTGCAGATTCCACCTTTACTGAAAAATAAAATACCCTTCGGAACTCAATACAAAAGGGAGAGCGATGCTTTCAAATATAAAATGGCACAGACAAGAAAACGCCTTATTAAAAACTTCTAGGATAGGTTTTTATTTGCAATAAAATCTACCCCACAACAGCAAATAAATAAAGGAACAAGCCAAATTAATGCGTTTTCCTCCACATTCTTCAGCTGCTGTCACAACAGCAATTTTAAATGACAAGACTATAAAGAACTTGCCTGCCCAAGTACAAGTATATGAATAAATGGAATATTTCTTCCTTGCCATTTCCACAATGAACTTCCCAGACCAAACAGGAGAACAGAGACTGCCCAGGTGGATGAAGGACAGAAGGCTAAGAATATTCTATAACTACTTGACCAAATAATGCCCAAACAAGTAGCTGTAAGTACCTCACTGAACACATGAATTGCTTTCTAACTTACAGCTGCCTTGAGTTGTGCAGTACCAGTGAGGGACATAACCTCTGTGAGAGAGGATAACAGCATCCCATATTTTTCATATAAATATAAAAGTGTATTATGACAGGGAGAACTTTTGCAGACACCTTCTAGACTAGACTGATACCCACCACTGTTGTAAGTAGCTTCATTTTTCTGCTTTCCCATGGAGTTATTTACTGTCATACTGACCACTTATGGTCATTTTTTAAATGCTCAGCAACGTAATAGGAAACCAATCCATTTCTCTATTTGAAATCAGGTTTCTCATCTGTAATTCAGGAACATGTACTGATTGTTCTTTGGGGTAAATCCCATGGGATGAAAGTTCACCTCTTGATTTTAGGATTGTAGAGTTAAGAAACATTTTGATCTGAAAGCTTCTGTGAAACTTAACTGCTGTTTCTCACACACGTTATCAACAGGCTGAGTGTGATTAACAAGCCTAAACTTCAAAACTGCTATTGTTAAATAAATTATGTTAATGGTGCCATAGTAATAGTAATGTTATAGAAGCCTATAGATAGTGCAGTCCAAACCCTGAAACCAGCTCCAGACTTTTTACAAGAATGTATTTAAGGGATTCTATTGCCTAACTGTTTGTTTTCTTCCTTGGGCAGGTGCCAAAATGTCTCTTTAAAGCTTTTAGCTTTTCCTAAATACAGCAATACAGAAATGTCTCTATGCAGTTCAGTAATGCTGTGTGAACATTTGTTTAGGCAGTTTGTCTTCACAGCCTCTCTGTAAAGAAAATAAGTATTTACTCTAGTAAATACTAACAAGTATTTACTTGAACAAGTGGAACAAGTGGATTCCTGTATCAAACTAGCAGTGGAATTCTTCATTTCATAACAGTCACCCAAAATCCAACCCCACACCACCCTTATCACCAACTCTTACACACAGCAGAATTTTACTTTTTGGCACATTATACAAACCCAACACATTCTGCATGTGGACTTGTTTTTGTGTCACACCACAATGTATTGTTCTCCTCTACAATAGCTCCACTCTCCTTGTGACTTGCCCTGACGTGCATTCCCATGGTCAAAGCTGCTGCCAAGTGACAGCTCAGCTCATTTCTGTGCTGAAACTTCAGTGTAAAAGTAAAAATATTTTAAATCCACATAAGCACAAGCAACATTTGCTGAGGCAAACTGATAATTTTTCAGAAACAGAAACACTGCCATTCTTGAACAAGCCTCCAGTTGTTAGCCCAGCTCATGGCTGCAATGCAGAACAGTGCAGACATGAGAGAGAGATGCTAAACATTCCATACTGAATAAAGTAATAAATAAACCCATTCTACCTGATTCAGAGCAAGCCTGGGGAATTATCCTAGTGCCAATACTACACAGGCAATGCTGGCAGCACAAGTTTGTACTTCTATTTGCTACTGGAAGGCAAAAAATTATCTTCATTAGTTTAAGAAAGATGTCCAGCAAGGGAGAAAATTGGGAAGTTAAGAGGAGTCAAAAGGCAAGATAATAATAACTTAGCCCATGTTTCCAAATAGCAAATTTAAAATACTAAATTTATGACACCTAATGCTGCGAGGCATTTATATGGATTATTAGAAGTGCTTTACAAATGGTTCTCCCACATCAGTCACCACCTCAGCTTGCAGTGCCCGTGTCCAGATTCTTGGAGCACTTCCACACGTGCTTAAAATCCACCTGAGCTTCCAGCACGTTTGTACCCTTTGCCCTTGGTAACAGGGCTGTGGATTCCACCAAGAAGAGAACCTGGTGGAACACTGCCTAACCCTACAGAAGGAAAACAAGTGTTCAGTTCTGCCTGACTCTGAAGCCACAGGTGACAGGCAAAGCTCCCAGCTCCGCAGGTGGAGGGCAGGGCAGCCCCTCCAGCAGCACCACACACACACACAAAGTGGTTTGAGATGAGTTAGAAACTGCCAAACAGCCTGTGCTTCCCTGGTTCACATCCTAAGATTGAGAGCCACGTCAAAACAAACACCTCTCTGCACCGAGACAGACTTGTGTGAGGAAGACGGGATTTCCTTACAGCAGGATGCACAATCTCTGGAGACAGACACAGAAACAATCCGACTGACCTCACAGACATTTATGTGCTTCACTGGGAGCTGGGAATCTAAATATGTGAGTGGCTACACCCTTGAGTCTGCCTGGAGAGCATAACAGCATCTGGAGATGCACAAACTGGCTCTGGGTTACCTTGGACAGGTCCAGGATAAGCTGGAGCACAGGACCAACTAGCTTGGCTATTAGAAATTAGTAAAACACACACACTGGGGAGACCAACACCTGGCTCATCTGGCTGGCAAGGGGCTGCAGAGATAGATATATAGATTAGATAGATAGATAGATAGATAGATAGATAGATAGATAGATAGATAGATAACAGATAGATAACAGATAACATAGATAGACAGACATAATGTTATATATAGATACGGATATAGAGATACAGACCTGGCGTTATACATAACTGAGATTCTGTTACCTTCCATTTACCTGCAGTATTGAGCAATGCAGTAGTACCCGTGATCTGACCTGAGCAGAGGCAAAGTGGAGTTGCAAGAGCTCTGATACCCAAGGGAGCCCCATTCCCAGCGCTATTCCCAACCCATTTGCCCATTCTCTGTCTCTGCTAACAGAAGAATACAAATAGAGACAGGAGGAAAAAAAAGCAGGAGTGCAGAGAAGGGAAATAAAGGGAAAATGATAAGAGGACACAGACTAACAATCAGGAGTAAAAGTGCAGTGAAAAAGGGAATGGAGAACATCCCTTTCTCCAGACGAAAGCACTTATCATTAGTCAATGACAGCCCAGTGCTGCCTCCAGCAGATCTGGCTGGAACAACCACAGTTCAAACGGGCAGTTCCATCACCTTGATTAAAAAAAGGAGAAAAAAGAAAGAAAGGTGTGGGGGGAAAATAAATAAACAGAGCTGGATAGTTTGGAGGAATATAAGAAATATGTCTCCATTTCTAACAACTTTTTGTTATACTTATTTATATCATAAATGTGACTCTTCCCTCTTCTTTCCTAAAACAAGCCAAACTAAACCTTCAGGCTCAATTCCCAAGCTTAACCATGCAGGGAATTCCTAATTTGAGCTTTTCTACGCTCCTGACTTCCTTTTGGATTCACAGCCCTCTCTCCTTCCGCTGACCCTCCACCTCCACGGCGGGGTGAGATCCTGGTTTGGCTTCAACTAAACAGAGTTCTGAAATGGAAGCAGCCCATGATGCAAACTCAGATCTTTAACCAATAAACCATCAAAAGTAAGGAGGGAAAAGGCCTTGACGAGGTAACAGAGCCAGAGGGACAGAGCCCATGGAGTGCCCCGACAGAGCAACAGGAAAGCTAAAAAAAGGCAATGACTGAGTGATTATTCACACTCCAGTCACACTAACCAGCTCAGTCTTGGAGGCAACAGCCTACACCAAGACCTGAGTGAGACACCAGGGCAAACTGCCTTCAGAAATACAGGATCCCATGAAGAACTGGCAGGGAAGGTGCAAACAGCAGCACCAGGGGCAGAGGAACAGGGGGGTTCCACCCACACCCCCAAGACCTGCTGCTGCTTCTGCTTTAACCAGAAAGTGAGAATGTATTTCAAAATTCAGTGCAAAGCTATGTGCAATGTCCAAATCGTTTTTATCTACTCTATGGCTTAGAAAAAGAATTCTGTTTTAAAGGCTCACACATCTCCAGCTATGTTCTGAGTACCTGCTTGGGCTCCCCCATCATTCAACACTCAGGTGATGTTTACTGCTTGGTAGATCTTCCCTCCAGGGGGATGTTAAATACAATATCCAAGCTTTAAAACACCTAAAATTCAAATGGTTGGTTCTCCATGAGTAGCCTAGTGATTTGGGGAGTTCTGTCTCTAGGAAGGATGAAAAATAGGGTTGTTCACATTTGTTTGCTCTACTAAATATAAGTATAATGATTTGAAAAGTAATTTACTCCAAGATGAGTAAGTAATGAAAGTGCTTGAAAGCTGCTTTGAACAGCCATCCATAAAATCCCTACATTCAAATAATTTATCTCACATTATTTATACAAGCACACTTTTTTCCACTGAATAACTCTCACAAATCAAGGTAGGGGAGCTTCCTAAAAAGCTCAGGGAAGTAGAAGACTTTAAGGAAGCTGCACCAAAAGGCAGCCCATGCCACATCACTCCTGTAGAGCCACAGATTTTTACCTGTATTAACCTGGTCACGTTCCCCAAGAGCAGAGAAATATTAAGACTCTTTGGTTTAAACTAACATGTTTGCTCCCTTGCAACACAGAATTTGTATCACAAATTCCAGCTTTTCTGCAGAAAGAGTCCTTGAACTTGGCTCCAGCCATGACCTTGCAAGGCCCTGCTTCTGCATGTAGGGGTCATCCTTTCCCTGCAAGTACCCTGTTTACAATTCCTCATTCTTGGAAACTCCAATTAGGCTCACCTCTGTATTGCCCTGCAGCTGCTCTTCACTGCTCTGAACGAGAACTCTTTATACCACAAGGCCAATCACTGCTGCCTCCAGATAAAGCAATTTACAGTTTTTTCCAGGGATAGTCAAAGCTTTAGGGGTTTTTGAGATTTTTTTGTTTTGGTTGTTTTTTTAAGGAGACTGTTTCCCTGTTAGCTTCACTATAGCAATACTGCTAGTTCCATCTCTACACATATTTGTCTTTCATTAAGTCTTAAATAATCTGATTATTCATTATTTCAATTAAGAGATTTTGGCTCTTGCTCCTACAGGTCCAACACTATTTTCCTGCACTAAACAGAATCTTTTAGTCTCCTGAACTACAGACACAAAGAGCCCAAAGCTTGTACAATTTCACTGTGACCAACTGGATAAGTCTCCCCTTGCCCTTGGAAAGTCTGCAAGCCTCCAGACTATGGAGAAGGAGCTGTTCCATTTTCCAGCTCCATAATTAACAGTTAAATAGGATTGTTTTTAAACAAAGCCCAGTAGGAGCTCAGTTGACATTCTCCTCAGCAATTAATATTAGGGGTCATTAATAACCTCTCTGAACATTCCCACCAACTTCTAGCTGTTCACATTGTCTGGTATCAGCATTTTTCCAGCTGTTCATCCACTGAGAAATTCCTTAAAATCATAAAGAAATTTATCACCTAACCTTGTGCTCATTAAATCTGCTCCTTCTTTCAATATTTTACAGAAAGTTGCTCTGTTTCTAAAACACCCATTCAGAATGGGCCTCGTTCTGAGAGAAGCCACATGTACCACTCCTTAATTATTTACCACTAATCCAAAAAGAAAAGGATAAAGTAAAAAATCACAGAATCACCGAAAATCTGCAAGGATAGAAATAAATATCAATATCAATAGTAACAACTAAACTGCTTAGTCACTTATCACTGAAAATGTTCCTGACATGATTCTTATGCTGATGGATGCTTTAAATAAAGCACAATGCCATCCATGATGATATCCAAAAAGCTTTTCCCCATCTGTGTGTTCACAGGATTTGCTGTAGTTCTGGCAGTTGGGAAATACTGAAATAAAATGTGGCATAAGAATTGCATCACCATTCTAATCTCAAAGGAATTAATTGAATTAATAAAGGTCTGTATTTCCTATGCAGAGGAGTCCTTCATTCAAAAAGAAGTGGTGCAGACAATCAGAGAACACATGCAATTTCTAATGAAAAAGATGCCATCAAAGCCAAAACAGTGCAAAGGACATCTTTAAAAATGATAATGTAAAAAAACAACAGACTGTTTCTCCCAAAACTTACACACGACTTTGGAAAAATATCATGTAAAGGGAGAGAAAAGACTTTCTAACAGTCTCGACCTCACCCTTTAATCTGTCATTTGGACTAATCTTGGTTTTTTCTTATTTTTCCTTAAGATGAAGAGTACTGAGGATAATCTGGAAAAGAAGGAAAAAAACCCTTGTGTTTTTGTTTAAAATTTGATGAAAGAATTACCTCAGGACAAGGCTGGTAATTCAACATTAACCTCTTACAAAACAACAGGAAAAGCAGACACTTGAATATGTAACAAAATATTACACGGGGGGAGAGGATGTCACAAAACTATAGTTGGTATCATAGATTTATAGATTTTTAATGAAGAGAACTCTATAAATAATAAAAGTAAAAACCAGACTCCCTAATCCAGGCCAAAGTATATTAAAATCCAATGAGCAAAAGCTGCAACTAAGCAGGTTCTTAACAGAAATAAACAACTTCCGAAATATTTTTAAACAGGGGGAAAACTACGTATGGAGAACAACCTGCAAGGAGCTGAGATGGATTTTCCATCAGTGCTTATTTTAAATTCAGAACTTTACTGTCTCACAGATAAGGATTAACCAGAAGTGCCTTCATTAAAAGATACGGAGCATGTTATGCAGGTGATTACACTAATCACATCTCTGCCTTCCAGCAGGCCAATCTGTCAAAAAAAAAAAGGCAAAGGATGGGATCTGGCTTGGTTTCAGAAAGTTCTGTACAGCCAGTGAACACGCTGAAGGTCATTTCCCAGTCCCAAAAAAACAAGCAGGTTTGCAGAGAGGCCATTCAGGAGCTCCAGCAAGGACAAAACTCAGGTTTTGTGGGACTGAATTCCAGAACCTCAACCTCCAGCAGGGAGCACCCTCCAGTCCACAGCACTACCTTCCAGCCAAGAAGCACGTCGATTTGAGAATTCCCACTAATTAGAAATGATCCAGAATGGGGTAGACAAGCCACAACATCAAGAGATTTATGCTCCGTGGTGACATAATTCATACCCATTGACTGGTACAATCCACTGTTTGCTTAAAACTGCGCGTAAAATACAGAAAATAGAATGAACACACTGGAGGAGGTTTGTTTTAAGCAGTATTTCTGCACCTCCAGCTAAAGGGATTACTTAGAGAGTCAAAGGATCACAGAATCACAGAATGGTTTGGGTTGGAAGGGACCTTAAAACCATCCACTTCCAAACCCTTGTGATGGGAAGGGACACCTTCAATGAGACCAGGTTGCTCAGAGCCCCATCCAACATTGCCTGAACACCATTCCAGGTGGAAAAACCCCCGACGTAGTGACAGCTGATATTTATGTTATACATACAGAGCAGTAGCACAAAAACTTTCTATCCCAGTAGGCAATTTCCTAACCTCACCATTATTTTGAAGTTTCCTCCTTTATGCCTTACTGTGAACAAAGCCAGTTTTCAAGACAGTACCTTTATTTTATTTTGCTCACATCCATGTCTTTGATAACTTCAGTGTACCCTGCCATCACAGCAATACACAAATATTCCTGGGTTTTACTGGGGTCTTCGTGGTAGAATTAAAGCAAACAAAGTAGAGAATTCCATGGTGACAAGTGTCATTACAGTTTCTCCTCACTGCACAGGCATGGGGAGTATCCAGTGTCACCACTTGTCCCGATCATGGGATGTTCACTCTTTAAGCCTGAGTGGTTTTTGTTTTGTTCACTGTATTCCAGTACCCAGTCCATAACTGATTCTCCTGCTCCCACTGATCCGTGGCATCCTATCCCTTGTTCTGCTGCCATGTACCAAGCTCTCTAAGCTCATCCCTTGGGGTTGTTTTGTTGTTGTTCACTTGGTTTTTACTACATGTTTTCATCCCACTTTTAAATTCCCTATTTGTCTTCACTCATTCTGCTGTGCCATACTATTCCTTTTTAAAAAGTAAAACTTCTCACTGCAGCTCCAGCTTTCCAAAGTCTGGGGGCACACTGGGGTAGCAGCTTCTTGTCTACACACTGTTCATACCCTAGTTTGCAATAGGATATCTAATTTATTATCATCAGTCCATACTTTTTGCTCCTTTTGTAGTTCTCATAACTAAACATGTTTTCCCTGCACCTATTCCATGAAGGAATCAATCATGCCAAGGACAAAGGAGAGTCTATGACTTGTATTATTTTCCTATTCGTACATTTCATGACTTATTTATTCCTTTTTGTCATTGTGTTATCCTCTTAGCAATAATTTGGAGGCCAAGCTAACATGACCTGCAATACCTATAGAACATAAATGGCCTTTCAATAAAATGGCCTTAGTGCTTTACAAAGGCCCAAAATCTTATTTTATAAAACAACTATTTACTCATATTCATGTTAATCAACATCTGAAATTTGGCGGGTGGAGGAGGGGAATAACAAAGGAAAAAAAGAACAAAACCAAACACAAAAACCCCACACAACCTAAAAAAGAAAACACAAGAAAACAAAATTTTGTGGCAAACCATATAGACAGTTTTTTCAGTCTTCATCAATCAATCATCATACACATATTAACTCTCCTAACCAGAACTTCTACAGGCACTGCTCCAGAAATTTTTAGATTTGTTTTTTTTTTTTTTAATTAGCTGCTGCTATCTGTGACATGACCACAAGTGAGCACAAGGCAGTTCAATAAAACTGGTGTCCAGTCTAGACTAACATCTCCAGTTGGTAACACATGGAGAGACTTTCTCAGGTTCCTCCCTGTGCCTGTAACTGGGCTCTTCATCAGCCACTACTTAGAGCCACATCTATTTGCAGTTTTCCTTCCATTAAGTGAACCAGAAAACTACAAGGGCCTTGAATTAGTAAGACAAGATTTTATCAGAATGCAGCTTGAACGCTACAATAAAGAAAATTCAGGAGGAGAAAATCAAAATGAAAGGGGTTTATGAAGAACTATGTCTCCTTCAAGGGCTGAGTTTTTTCCTTCTGTTTGGTCTCAGCTCCAGCACTTCCTGGAGGTTTTTTGGGTAGCAACATATTTTGTTATGCCTTTGGTAGCCTGAAAAATTCCATTTCCACACTGTTTTAACACATCTGTTGGCTGTCTGTTCATTATGCCTAAGAAGGCGTCAGGTTTCTGGTATAAATTCCATACTGCGTTCTGTATCTCCTCCTGCCATCCTGACCCACCCCACACTTGGAATTCAAACCACAGATCGTCCAACCTTTATTATTTTCCATTCCTGTCCTTTCCCTCTCCTCTTCTGCTTCTGACAAACCCAGTTACTGACGATAAATTAATTGATCACATTACTGAAATGCAAATGCACACCAACAGAATCCCATCATTTCCTTGTTTCTCCCTTTTTCCTTCCTTCCACCCAAACAAGAACCACAGAGGAGAATTGCTTTGAAGTTCTTACAGTGGCAATGAAAAAGATAGATTAAATTTAACTTTGATAGATGCAAAGTGATAAAAAAATAGGAGAAAGGACCAGCATCCTGATTGCATTCATAACGATGGACTCTGAATTGGTTATTAAAACCCAGGAATGCAATCTGTGAATTGTAACAGGTTTATGTAAATGCCAGCTAAACAAGAGTAGCAACCAAAAATAAAGTGAGGAATTATTCTGAAAGGGGAGGAGAACAAACCAGAAAACACCATTATGCCTTTCTAAATCCATATTATTAATATTAGCTATCAGGTTTTTTTACAAATATTGCAGAACAGAGAAACACAGTGGCAGCAAGGATGTAAAAAAAGCCCCAAAACCTTTTCTTTAAGGTTACCAGGAAAGGCTTAGGAATGCCTTGCCACAGAGTACTACAGATGGGAGAAGTTTACATCAGCTCACAAATTAACCCTATGCATTCACAAAAGGTAAAGGAAGAGAAAACAAAAAAAAAAACAAACCAAACCAAACCAAGTGAAAAACCCTCACAGACTGACCTGAAGCTGCTGTTTCACTGCCTGAGGCTCAGAGGGGAGTCCACAGAGTGCTCTCTCCACACTTTTCTTCAGAGGCAGCAACCCTTTGGTCCCCTGGACACCCCAGCCTGGTGTCCACTCCAGTTTGAAGACAAAGACAAACCACTTGGACACAACCTCCAGGGAGCACGAGCAGCCTCACTGACTAAAGGAGGCAGGCAGGGCAATCACTCAGCACCCAAGTGAATTACTTCATGTCACAGACCTGCAGCGTTCCTGGACGTGAGGAATGGCCACTGGGAATGAAGGCACAGGGAGGGACTCCAGGGTTGAGCTGGGGGCGATGCTTTCCTTTTTGGTGCCAGCCAACACTGCGTGGTGGTGCCAAAAGGGACAGAAAACACACCAGAGAAAACGTGCATGTAATGACATACATTATATATGATCTGCTTAGCAGGCAAAAAGAGGGCCCTCTCCTTTGCCGTGTCCACAGAGGGGACACTCGTCCCCCAAAACCCCAGCACCATGAAAGGCTGGAGCATCGTCACGCCCACCCTCTGAGCAAGCACCACCGTGCCCACTAAACCACAGTGCAAAGTGCCACCTCTGCTTGTTTTCTGATTAGCTCCACTGATGGATTTGTTCCCAATATCCAAACTGGAGCCCTCCTGGTGTAACCTGAGGCCATTTCCCTTTGTCCCCTTCTCTTCCCAGAGCCTCCTCACAGCAAGGAAACACAAACCCACTTGCTGGACCAGCGGGTCCTTCTTATCCTTGCGGCTTCACAGAAAAAGAAGTCCTATTAAAGCAAATATTCACAATTTTCTCTGCATTTTTTTCCATTCCCTGTCCCAGCTCTTAATGAAGCCTCAATAGTTCACACACTCCCAAAAGAAGCAATATACATTTAAATCCTCTATACTACTTTCAATCCATGATGATCTTGCACAATTACTTAATTATAAGATAGCAGCTAATGAGCAAATTCAAAAGAAAGTGAACTCATTTCAAGAAATGGGATTCTATTTAACAGCATTTAATTGCTTCCTCAGATCACAGAAAGGAACTCAAACACTGATACCACCAATTAATTTTTTTTTAATATTATCAGGGCAAACTCTTCTGAAACCAGACATTAAATAGGGAATACTTTCCTCTTGGAACTTTGTTTTTTATTATTTGTGTGTCTCATGACTAGACAAACATCCCACTATAATATTTGAAAATAATATAATAGTAGTTTGATATCCTCATCAGGAGCATTGGGACTAGCTGACTTTAAAGATCCCTTCCAACCCAAACCAGTTTATGATTCTGTACTTTTCATTCCTCTGTTGCCTGCAGGTAAAATGAGCCATTATCTTAAGGCATTTTAATTAACCCCCCAATTGCTTTTTAATAAATTGTTCCAAAAGTATAAGCTTTTTTTTTCACCTCTACAATTTAATTCTGGAAAATTCCCAGCATATAAAATACACCATATCAATAAACTATGACTGTTCCAATTCTACAAACACACAAAAAATCATTTCTTAAACTCTCACCAAGGGGGAAAAATGAATAATTTACAAGGTCATGGTATGAAATCCCAGATATTGAACACTTCATTCTTTTGAAATTCTTTGTTAGGTATGAATTTGGGGACACCACCACATGGGTGGCATCATAAAGAAACTTTAGAGCAAGGATTTGTAACCACTGATGCCATTTTGGGAGAAAAAATATAGTAGTTTATTTCAAGCAAGCAAATAAATTAAAATAATAACTTCAGATAAATCTTAGCCATGCAATTCTTGCAACAATATAATGCTTCACAACAATGAGCACATTTAATCAAATCCATAAATGATTCTAACCTATTAACATATGCAAACTCCAAGCCTTTCTATACAGTTTATTACTGAATCAGACAAAATGTTAGTCCCAGAAATTCCCCATTATTTTTCTTACCTCTGTGTAGCTAAATTTGTTTGCAGAAACACAGGTTTGAAATCTGTACCTACACAGTGTAATTTAAGGTAATATTTGCTAAAAATTAAAATACTGGAAATTCAATTTGTGGGACAGAGGCTTTTGGCAGGGATATCACAGCAATACACACATGTGCATTACTTGAAATTGGGTAAGACAATTCAACTTACTATTTTTTCTACAAAAATAATGAGTAAAATTTATAAAGAGCTTAACATTTTATTTCTCTTGCCACTGAAATACCACGCTCAAAGCCTGAGTTCAAGAAGATCAAATAATGTCATTACTGTAAATGTTTCAGATTATCAGACATGTTGAAGGCATTTATTTGGGAAGGCTGGAATACTTTGTGTCATGTTCTAGTCTTTCATTTTGGCTCCTCTCAGGACAAAAGCAGCATGACCTCAAGTGAACAGACCTTCAGCATCCCTCTTCCCTTGAGCACTTCCAGTGTCACCTCCTGAAATTCCTGCACAATTCCCTTTGGATTGGGAGCCACAAACTTCACCTCTTCCCATTAATATTTTTGATGCTACAAGTATCCAGGTGTGAGAAGAAAGCATGACATCAAAAGAGATTATTTTGGGGAATTAATTTTGATCCTGTCATCAGTGAGACATGCATAAGAGGGGAAAAAATGATAATTTCTTAAATGTTCTTGATACCATCGATGTTCTAATCATCACTGCTGTGCCTTTCATTCATCCAGAGTTATCTACCCATCACCCACTGCTCCATTCTCTTAGAATCCCTTAAGATAATGGTTCATTTTTACCAGCAAGCAGCAGAGGAATGAAAAGCAGCTCAGTTCTCCAGGCCAGATAAAAGCCATACCCTGCAAGGGCCCAGCCACTTCTAATTCCATTAAAATAACCTGAATTAATTTAAAAGCAACATCTTCAGAAAAAGCTTTGCACACATTTGACCTCGCTCTCCTGAACAACCTTCTACACCATCCTGTTGGCATCACATCGATTATCTCCTTTGTCACTTCGATGTGCAATGGCTGAGATTCTTCCTTTTAATATCCTGTCCTTATCAGCTGCAAAACAACAAATACAGCCCAGAAATTTTACTGTCTCAGTGGATCACAATGTCATTTTCTACTGTTGCTGCAAACTGGAGCTTAAAATTACAACTAAAAACGTATGGAAATCTACAGTTATATACTAAATATTTGTCTTCTTGTGAGATAGTGTAAATATATGGCTTTAATGGAAAAATTGTTGATGATTTAGGAATTATTCCCTTTTTTTCCTTATTCTTACTCTTCCCAAATACGAAACAGAGAAAAATGGAGGTGCACTTTTAAGCGAAGTAGGAAATTCAAGTAATTCCTTGTAGATAAAAGAAAGAGAAAAGCATTTACAATTCTTCCTGAAATTAGAACGATTCCTTTGACACGTTACTCTTCATTTCCACATTCATCACAGAACATAAGATGGTTAAACTTTATTAGGAACACAAAACTATGCAAGCCAACTTTCTAATGTAAGAGACAATTCCACACTTTTGTGCCTTTCATTGTTACACAAGGAGGAATTTTCACTAGTTCATCAGCAGTAAACACTCTCTAACTCCTTCTCCAATGTTACAATTGCTGAAGTGTTCAAACAAAAATTTGCACATAACAGGTTTAAAATGACATATAGAAGTTTTCACTCACAATTCTATGTTTGCATTCAAAATTCCCTCTGATGGCTGGACAACAAAATTTCCAAGCCATTTCAGTTCTAACACAGTGATGCTGTTTTGGGAGGTTCCCCCTGCCTTTCTCCCTTCCAGCTTTCCAGTAATTCCCAGTTTTCCAGCCAGAGCTGACAGTGCCACAGCCCGTTCTGATGTCCTGACTCCCCCTGACTTGCCAAGCCACGGTTCCAGCTGAAATGGGATTTGTCACACAGGATTTTTCCACGTGGCCCAGGGAAAGCCCAACACTGCACACTGCTGATCCAGCAGAACTACAAAGCAGCCTGAATCCCAAAAATCTGAATTGTGGCTCCTGCTTACAAGGATCCCATGAGTACCTCATGCAGTTGCCTCTAAGTTACCATTTCCCATTATGCAACATCGGGCATGGGTGGTTAATTAGTTTTTCCCATATGCCAGCACATACGTAAATTCCAATTATTAGCAGCGTTAGTTTACACAAATTACCTTTAAATCCAATATTTGCATACCTTCTGCTCTGCACAGCCTCCTCCAGAAAGCAGCGTGTATGTTTTGGGAGATTTTGTTAGTTCTTTGAGGAGATATGTGGTGCCTGGTATTTAACCAAGTATTTAAATTGTCATTTGCGTCACCAAGGTCTTCTTTACTTCATTGAAACCCTCCCCTGTTCGTGCCAGGCTCTCATACACTGATGGAAGGGCACAATAATGCTGCTTCACAGGTGCCATTATTCCTGCTCAATGCAGGACTAAAACTCAGGAACCCGGGAGAGCAGGATGGAATTTCCAGATAAAGCTGAATGGCACTTCCAATTTCACTAAAGCAGAACAAAAGGCACAGTATTTGTCCACTCAAATCACTGAAATCTCCCTTTATTGAACTCTTATTCTTCCCCTCTTTATCAAGAAAATAAGGAATTATGTTTGATTAATGACTCCACCAGGCAGGGTGGAAACCTCTGGGCACATACATAGGTAGCTATTATTTTATAACCTGGGTATAGACTCCATGGGTAATTAAGGTAGTTTGTACAGGACAAAATGCTCAAAACTAGATTATAAGTAAAATATAGAGTCATGCTCTCAATGACTATTTACTTTGGAAGGTGTAGTGGGAAGGGGAAAATAGGTAAAATGTGCAGGCAACTCTCCAAAAGCAAAATGAAAAGTGAAATTCTCTCTGACAGCCACCTTATGATCTTTGAGATTATTCGTGAAAGGTCTCAGGGCAGGCCAAAAACCCCCTAAATTTCATAAAATAATAAACAGAGCAAACCAAAGTAATATATATATAAATATATTTTACTTAGAACTTTGGTATTATAAACCACTTCAGCTTTGCTTTATGCTGTGGAACTCCCACAGAAACCACCGAGTCATTTTCTTGCACTGCAGCAAAATGCATTAATTTCTCCCAGTTTATCTGCTGGGAGTTTTTTGTTCTCCTTTTCTAACTATGGAAACCCTAAGACTTGGATATCAAGGAGATATCTGAGCAAGGTTTTGGATGGAAAGAATTTCAGTATCTGCCATGGATACAGGGATGCTTACTCATGCCAAGATGTTAGAAATGGCAATCCCTCTGTAGCACAAAAGAAGCAATCAGCTGAAAAAAGGACCACACAGAAGACAACCTTGTACCCAACGAAACAGAGCAGCAAAGTACCTCATTTTTCACACCAGATTACACAAGCAGTTACAAACTCTAAAGGAAGTATGCTAAAAGGGCTACTTTCCACTAAAAGAGAAAGGATATGGTTTTACAAGCCCAATATTATGTTTTCATTCATAAAATCTGGGAACAGGGCCAGACCTGACTGCATACATTCCATCTGACCTTTCAGGAACATTTATTTCACTGCAGAACCTCCACACTAATAAAGAGCATGGAATTACACCACTAATGCCAGTCACAGACACCACCTCCCAGCAAAGCAGCAATTTCTTATAAAATCCTTCTGGGACCATCACCCGTCAAGAACCCATCCCAAAGATCAACCAAAGAGCCTGGCTGGCTACAGGATGTGACAGTTCTGGATGCCAGTGATGCAATTCACCCAATTGTGTAGATCAACACAGAATCTTGCAATAAGAGGGTGACTGTGTCCAAGAAAATATCTCCACTTCCCTCTGACTGTTCAGCTCGGTGGTGCCTGAATTTTTCAGCCAAGAAGAACATGAGCTCACCCTGCTCATATGAGGTGGCTGCAAATCCAGCAGGATCAAGCCAACCTACTGGTGGATGGAAGTCATTGTAGAAAGAAGTCAAATAAATTGTGGGGATTGCAGAGCTCACAACTCAACAGTGCCCACATGGAAAAACACATCCCAGCCCAGATTCCTCATCCCAGCCAAAGCCAGAGGCTTGCAGTGGGCAAGGACAACACCTACATCTCACACTCACCTCCTCATTTCCTCAGGGATCATGGGAGAGAAGCTCTAGCACAGGTAATTTGCCTTCTGGGCATATGGTAAACATGTTGGGATGCTGCTGACACAAAATGGCATTAGAAGCCATGACATTTTCTTTCAAGTTCTTCCTCAGTTTTAGATCTTTTTAGCAACTTCAAGACGGCATCTCATCTGTGCCATTCTCTTTCTTTGCAATAAACAAGTAGAGGGTTTCCAGCTCACCAAAGGATGGCAGAAATAAATATGGGTTTGTGAGACAGCCAACATTATGATTTCATCTATATAGGTGTTATATAATGCAAGAAGACAAAATATGTAAAATTTAGAACAGAACTTCTGTGTACTCAAAATAAGAGGACTTGGTCACTTGATCAGTACCCCATTCACCAAAAACATAAAGGAGGACTAATTACAATTACCTTTCACTATATCTCAACCTTCTAAACATGTAAAGCATTGCATAACTCAGCTTTGTTAACATTCAGTTTTGGGGTTTTTCTGTTCTGACCAATCTAGCTCCAGTTACTTTTCTGATAACATTTCACGGGTAGAATCAATGAAAAAGTACCCAAAACTTGGAGGACATTATTGCTTTAAATGTCACAGAACCCTAGAATGGTCTGGGTTGGAAGGGGCCTTCAAGATCATCCAAACCCCCTGCCATGGGCAGGGACACCTTGGTTGCTCCAAGCCCCGTCCAACCTGACCTTGGACACTTCCAGGGATCCAGGGGCAGCCACAGCTTCTCTGCCCATCCTGTGCCAGGTCACCACCCCCACAGCCAAGATTTTTTTCCAAATATCCAATCTAAATCTCCTTTCTGTCAGTGGGAAGCCATTCCCCCTTGTCCTGCCACTCCAGGCCCTTCTAAATAGCCTCTCTCCATCCTTCTTTCATGTCAGGTTTTCCACCCATCTCCTCCCGAGTTCCTTGTCCTTAGCACTGCTCTCCATCCATTCTCTGCCCAGCCTGTATTTTGGGGTTGCCCCAAACACCTGACCTTGCACTTGGTCTCGTTGAATCTCATGATTTTCTCACAGGGCCACCTCTCAATTGGGCACTTTTATAGCAAATGCCCAATTTAATGGCAGTAACTGAAAAAATTAATACAATTTATCACGCTTTTGAGTCTTGTCATTTCAGTAGATTCACTAAAAACCTTGCCAAAAGACAATTTATAAACCACTTACATATCACACAAATTTCAAAGCCAAACCAGGCTCTGATTGGATTTTTTTTCAGGTTTTTATATCAAGAACCTAATGGAAAACCTAAGACTTGAGTCCCAATGATACTTTATTATTTTATATAACTTTAATTATCTTTTGAGGCTGTACTTGCTGGTACTGTAGTCAACCCACCACATTCAAGTTCTAATTATGACCCCTGAGTGCTGCAGATTAAGACAGAATTCAGCAGTACCCTGGCAATTCAAGAGTGTTTCAGACACCAAAGGACCTCAGAAGGGCAAGGGATTTCTTTCTCCACTTACAGACCACGATACGGGCTCCAAACCTGCCTTATTGAACCCATTAGCAATTTTCTCTATTGACTTCAATGGGAAAAAGATCTGAGTTCCTATCATGTCAGATTGGTGATGACTACATAGTGCATAAAAGCATCAAAACCCCTCAGGTGTGATTTAACCCTTAGTCTTTCTGAAAGCCAGCTACTTTTTCCCTGTTTCCCATTCCCTTTCTATTCTACATACACCTCATTGCTTTATTAATAACCTCTGGACAACACTTCTAAATTTGGTGTATCAGGTGACCTGTTCCAATTCTTTCTTCTCTTGTAGCTGTCAAAAACTTTCCTAAAACTATCTTTTCCCATCAACACAGCATCTCAAAGACATTTTACTTTCTGCTGACAGTTTCTGATGATCAT
This sequence comes from Xenops minutus, assembly GCA_035221455.1. Classification (NCBI taxonomy): domain Eukaryota; kingdom Metazoa; phylum Chordata; class Aves; order Passeriformes; family Furnariidae; genus Xenops; species Xenops minutus. The sequence continues at coordinate 70,777,528 of JAWWEE010000122.1, forward strand.
AATTGTATTTTTGCTTGTTTGCTTTAAACTCAAGCATACACTGAACCTGTTACCTTGAAATGTTTGGAAATAAATTAATTCTGTCCTTACTAAAAAGGTAAATAAATGAGAGGTCAGATTTGGATCCATTTTTTATAGTATTAAGCTGATGGTTTGGGATACACTTTGCAGAAGTGACATGGATTTCACATAATCCTTCAAAATCATCACTAGAAATGTAACCCTTGTTACAACATTCCACATTTCAATACCAGCCGTATGAACAATAATCACTCTTAAATTACAGAGTTAGGTCTTTGTTCATGAACTTTGGTTTAGAAAGTTCATGGTGTTCATTCGAGGAAAGAAAACAGTGTATAAATGAAGAAATCCACATTACTGAGGACACTTGAGCTGGATCCATTCATTTTAAATGCCAAGGAAACAACTGCTCCAGGAGAGACCTGGATCTCAAAGCCTATTACCCTCTTTTGCCGAATTTTCCTGGAAAATAACAATAAAGTGTTATTTGTGAGTAGAACACAGAAAGCAAAAAGGGATGGGACAGTGCTAAGAGCCCTAGAATGTGATGAATATTCCAAGTATTTCCACTAAAAGGTTGACTTCTATTTTTCGGATTTTCTCTGTAATTTCTCCTGCTATTTAAATGCCTCATTGCATACACAACAAAAAAAAACAGAGGGAAAAAGAAGGATTTCCATAGCAACTATTTCAAGGAACAGTTTGGTAATTCATACCATAATTTTTTACTTTGACCAAAGTTTTTCTTTTTCTAGATGGGTTTCTTTATCTCTGCTCAAGCAGAAATTGGTCATGAGGAATTTCATATTAACATACTATTAAAAGCTAAATTTCCCCAGAAGAATGTTCTACAATCCCTAGAGAAACCGTGAGTTTTCAGATACTTCAAGCAAGAATTTTCTTCAATATTTGAAATGTCTACAGTGGCATAATGTAAAAACACAAACAGAATTTCTACAAATTTTAACATTGAACAAGAGTATTTCACAGCAAAAAGAAACAGAAGTAAAGCTTCTCAGTAAGATTGCAGAATCAATATATTTTTTTTCATTTCCTTTTTCTTTTTTTTTTTTTTTTAAGGTTTGGAGTAGATTAATTTTGCAAAGCCTTTGGGGATTTATCTGCTATCTTTGCTCTCTCATAGAAAGGTATACATATACACATCAGTGTACTATGTAGTTATTATTAAACCAATACAAACTATCAGCCTCAAACACCTCAAAACAGATTCTGGTTCTATTGTGACCAGAAAAAAATCTTTAGTATAACCTTAGTCTGAAAATAAGGGACTTTTAAGCTTGTAACATCAGAGCTGACAACATGCATGATATTCTAAAATAAGCTCATTTAAGTGAGATTATTTATTTAAGATACACCTGGCTATAATCTTCCCTATTGCAAAATAAATTGGTATTGGTTTTCTTGACAAGAAAAAGAGAGATAAGTTCTTATCAGAGAAAATTCCTGTCCAACAGTGCAAAATCCCACAGCCTTTTCCTACTAGGGAATTCCCATAATTTAGGAACAGAGGAAGATTCCAAGAATAATTTTACTGACACATTTTTCTTTCACAAGAAAACCCAAGCTAAGCTGGCAAACCAGACTGGAGATCAGAGACAGAGGAATGCAGACACCTCACAGGGTATTTATTTTTTGTTTGCTTGTTTTAACACAACCTGCTTGTCCTGTTGGAGCCACCAGGTTCATGCCCAAAACATCCTTATTCCTGAGTGAAGTCTCCTGTTGCTCTTTGTTGCAATTCTGAACTCTACTGACAGAACCCACCCACGGATTCCAAGAATTGAAGTTTTCCTTATCCCAGACTCCTTATTCCCTAGGAAAATATTCCAAGCAGCAGAACACAGCCTTCTTTCCCCACACTGAGTCTTTTTGCCCTTTATGGAATCACAGCATCATTTATGTTGAAAAGGATCTCCAAGATCATCAAATCCAACTATGACCAACCAGACCAGAGCACTCCCTGACTGTCCTTTTACAGATGTGCTACTTAGAAAAAAAGAGTAATGAAAAAATAATTAAAAATTATTAAAAATCCCTAATCAGAAAAAATACTAGTGATTAAGGATGCACAAAGTGACTGAAGTGACCTCAAAAATTCAGAATGGCCAGTCTGAGAAGTTTCTGGGTTTAAGGCACTAAAGAGTAGTGGGTGGATAGGGTTTTTTTATTACATTCATTAATAGATAATGGCACTCAAAATGCAAAGACATCAAAGCATCTGCTGTTCCAGCAACATCTGAAGAAACAGTTAATGTAGAAAGGCAAGTCTTCAATCAAAACCAAGACAAAGAGTATTTTTATAACTGAATGACCACAGAAACTGTTCAGTGATTAAAAGCACACAGACAAATGTGTTTACAGCTTCAGAAATCGTCCTTACAGTTAATTAATTGAGTACTGGTAGGGATAAACAAGTGACTGCAAAGATCTCAACCTTCCCTTCACTCATGAAAGTTTTACCATGTTTAAATGAATTGTATTAAAAATGGCAGAAATTCGTGTAAATGTCCAGAGGAAATGTAAAGAAGTCATGGCAGAAAAGGAAAAAGGAGACTTTGCAATGTGTTTACTTAAGAAAGATCACAAAGTGCCAGAAAAAGCAAAATTATTGACTCAAGGGACTACAGAATCTTGATAAAGAGCAGAAAGAAAATCAGGCCACTTGAGAAGGGGATTCTCCAATGTGTCCAACTGGTACTTTAACCACTGATTTTTTTAAAAAATAAAATAAAATATGACCTTGGAAAACCAAGTATCTTCCAATGTAATAAAGTCCAAAGGCCTTCAACTGTAAATTGTCCACACTGAGAAGTCTATAAATAATGGTGACATAAAGGAAAAAAAAAGTATAGAAAGCACAACTTATGTTCTCTTTAATCACACCAACCTCCAAAAAGAATCAGTTACAGGAAGGCAGGAATGCCTGTCAAAATTAAACAAAATCTGAGTGCCCACAACTTTCCTAAACTGACAATCCCTGCACCAGCAGCGCTGAGATCTCCACAAAGAGCAAAAATTAAAGCCAGAAAGGCCAAAAAGCACATTTGATTATGCAAGACGCCTAATTTTAACCGAGCAATCAGTGAATTACTCTGGGGTGAGGCCACTTGGATGGAGCTCTGAGCCACCTGGGCTGGTGGGACGTGTCCCTGCCCATGGCAGAGGGTTGGAATGAGACCATCTCCAAGGTCCCTTCCAACCCAAACCACCCTGTGATACTCAGATTCCGTGGTTTTAAGGCAGTTTTTAAGGCAGGATCTGCAGTTAAGAGCAGAAAAACACTTTTCCAGATACGTATCCCTCCCTCCAAACTACAGAATCAGTATTTGTGATCGAGCTTTGTGATAGATGGATTTTACTTTTGTCACATTTAGGGAGGAAATAACAGTGGCTATTTTTTATATTCTGTATAGAAGCTGTTTATGGTCATAAGGGCAGCTACAGACAGGCCAAAAACACCCAGAACTTCTCCAGAGGCAACTGAAATATGGCTGGTTGTGTCTTTTTTACTCAAAGTCAGACAGATATACATCAAAAATCTAAAACCCTGCCTACAGGCGAGTTTCAGCTGCAAGAGCATTGGCTCCACCTTCCTCCTCTGTGTATGGCACAGCTGTGGAGTGAAACCCAAGTGCACCTTCCTGAGAGCTGATTTTAAAATAACACAAAAGGGGGTATTTGTTAGCAAGTTATCAGAGTTACATGAAACCGAGCCTCAGAAATTGCAATCAGCAGGGTAAGATGTGTCACTCAGTGCCCCTGACACCTGTAAGATGAATTATTAAATCTGCACCCAATTAATAACACGATCCTGGTGGATCTGGCAGCAGGAATCACATCAGGGATCAGCAGGAATCACATCAGGGATCAGCAGGAATCACATCAGGGATCACCAAGTGTGTGTTGTCACACAGCACTCATGGCCTTCAATCACATCAGCCCTGAACTTCTCATCAATACAATGCAATTCATGAGCAAAACTAATTTAAATTGCACTTGCATCAATTTATAATGAAGCCACAGATAAAAAACCTTTTCTTTTTCTCCTTTTTTTTTTGCAGGGTTTTGGACATTTGGACTTTTCAAAATCACATTTTATGGGGTAAATTAATAAGTAATATATTAAATGTTAAGCCCATCCTCAGTACATGCATTACCCACGTGCAAAATACAGAGAGAGGGAGAGTGTAAAAGTTGAGGTCAAAACTCCATCTGCATTTTTTAGTGCTATGCACATATTATAAATACTCTAAATCACAGTTGGATTTATGTCTCTGCTTTAGAATTTACATCATATCTACGTCATGGCTCACTCCACATCCATTCAAAGGTCAGGCACTGATTGGTATGTGAAAATGCTGGAACGTTTTGTTTCTTCTATTCATATGAGCATTAATAGAAATAAAAATATCAGTATAATAACCAGAAATCCACTGTTCCTAAAACTGAAAGGATATGATAACACACATGCATATAAAAAAAATAAATAAAATAATTTGTAACTACAGATTTCAATTATAAGAGAAATAATGTATTCATCCTGCATATATATTGTATTTAAAATAAGAACCATTTAAATGCCAATTTTCTGCATTTTCATTAAAATGTCCATTCAGAAGTTCAACCAAAAAAAGAAAAAAGTCTATCAAATAACACTCCCCAGCACGTTTTAAATGCAATTTATTTTAAAAAATGGAAAATTAGTTAAGGAATTTAAACAGCTCCCAAGCTGGCAGCCAAAGTGAAAGACCACAAAGGAAATGTAGAATATAACTACACTGGGTCAGTTTGTCAAGTTTTGACTTGATTTCAATTTTAATGATAGTATTGTCCATAGATATAATATTTAGAATAATTGGGTTTACAGTGATAGACAAAAACTAATGTTTCAATGTGAATATTGTGGCCCCTTTGTTCCCTTTTTATTGGGAATGCAAATGACACATCGTATTTAAATGTAAATCAACGCGTTTTAGAGGTCACTGATCAAGAAGAATGATTTGCCTCTCAGAGGAGTAACTGGTGAGCAGAAAAACAGAACAAACTTAATTTTACTTATTTCTTAAAATCCCAATTCAAATGTGAATGGGAAGTAAAACAAGAAAACCACAAAAATGGTGGTACAGGATGGAAAAGACATTTGGAAAGCCCATTTGTGATCAGAACAGACACACATTTTAAAAACAGTGTTTAAGGGGTAAACCCCCTGCATTGTCAAGAAAATAACCTTTAAAACTTGACAGGACTTGCCCCCTCTCTAATTGCTTCGATCTGGGGACTCGCAGATCCCACGTTACCCTACAGCAAAACAGGGCAAGAAGTGTTTAGGACACAGCTCTGCTGCCTAAAACAGCAGCAAAAAACACCAGAAAAGAGCTGATCTCCTTTCAGAGTTAAACTGTGCTTATGTTACACACACTCCCTTGCAGCAACCCTGGGCCCTTTTACATTAGCTAATAATTAAAAATAAAAGCACAGATATCCATTATGTACTTCCCTTGCCATACAAAAATACTTTAAGACACTAAATTGTAGTTCTAAAGCAGTGACTTGAAGCCACTGTGGATTTTAGCAGGAATTATTCAGGGAATTCCTAAAGCAGGACCTGGGGAAAGGAGAAAGGGACCGATCAATCTAAATTCCAATAATTCAATAACCCCAAAGCCAAAGCAGAAACATCTGTATGTCCAAAGGGTGGGGAAAATCCTTTTGGGCAGCTTTTCAGAGGCAACTTAGGAGGGAAAGTCATATCTGGGATGTGAAAATCAGCTGGAAATGTCAGCTGGAAATGAGGTACAAAAGTGGGTACAAATGTAAACTGACTCCAAGAAAGAGTCCCCAACTCTCCATACTGGAATAGGGATGGTCAACTCAGCATCTCTCACTAAACAAAGAGGATTTCTCCAAACCCCAATTTTTCACACCTCCCAGTTCAATAAAACACCTCAGAATAAACCACCTACATTTCCACACCTCATAATAAACCACCTACACAGCAGAAATGGCAAATCCCCATTAAAAAATGCAGGTTTGAAGAGAGGAAGATGGATTTCTGGAGCAGGCTGCTTCTCCAGAGCATCCAAACCCAGCACACACCAACATAAACCATGGACACTGCCCAACATCCCATTTCTGCAACTCTGGAATAATACAGGAATAATCAGAACTGAAAGAGTGATGATTATTTTTTTCCTTAATCTATGAAAATCACTATGCATCTGTAAACTCTATGTTCTACAGATCTGCCAATCTTTCCAATCAACAGCCTAAAGGAAGAAAGAGAACTCTGTCAGAGGAGAAATTGGTTAAAGTGCCTGACAGAAAAACCAAAGCTTTTCATTTTAACACTGATAATTACAGAAATTAAATAATGCTGGCAAATCGTACGATAATAATTATACACACACCAAAAAGAAGGAGCAGATTAAGCAAGTTACTCAAAAACTGTCTCATGAAAAGACACACTTTTATTTTTTCCTGGTTTAGACAGGAAATGGTGATACCACTAAAAAAATGAGACCTTAGAGCCCCTTGCAGTGCCCAAAGGGGCTCCAGGAGAGCTGGAGTGGGACTTGGGACAAGGTGCTTCAATTATGGCAGCAAAATACAGGGACTAAAGGGCTTGGGAAATTCACACTGCAAGTCCCAGCTTTTAATTTTACACTTTCTGGTGTGTGCAAATTAACAAAGTGTTATTAACCTGAGTCAGAACAAAACTGGTGGAGGAAGAAATGGGAGTGAATTTCTGATGCCACTGAACTGGAACTTATCTAATGAACTTGCTGGTTTGAATTCCTGGCTACATTAAGTGCAATTACTCTCAATGCTTAGAGGGATCTATTATAATTAGAAAAAGGGGGGGAAAACCCAAAAAATCCACTTTTGGTTTTAATTCCAAATTAAAAAATGTAATACACCTGATACAATTATTTCTGGTATCTAATAACAGGCCCAGGACTTCCCTTTGCCAATCCCACAGTTAAATTTGCCATGAATTTGCCACTGAGTCCATTATTAAAGATCTTTTCCTACCTTAACAGTTCTATAAAGGAAACCAAGAAATCCCTCTGTCTTTAAAAGCAGCTTCTTATTCCAGCTTTGCCTTTGCAAGTCCCACATGAGATTTCTTAATCATTTAAGACTTCATGCTACATAAAAAAGTTTGCTGTACAGAAGGGAAATTCATCATTTAGGCAAATCAGCAGTTCAACCCAATAAGTACTATTTTTTTTTACAAAGAATACGTTTACAATAATATTGTACAAATTGTCTCTCTAGTTTATTGGTCATTTGCTTATTTTTGTAAATCATGCGCACACTCTGCTGACTTTAAAAGTATTTCAGAAGAGGTTTTAGTACCATAATTTCACCATGGAAGAGCTTGACTATACTTATATCACCCTCTAAATGGAAAATTAACTCTCTTAAACTTGCTAATTCGTGTAATGGTTCTAAAATCCAGTAATTTTTCTAAAAGGCAAATTTTTACTACAGAGGCACTTTCATCTCTGTTTAACCTTTCAATTCTTCTAACTTTGTTAAATTTCTGCAATGAGACTAAGCTCCCATCACACAAGCATGTTCTGCATGAAATCTTTCACAAAATTACACTCAGGGCATCCCAGATTTAGGGGTGGGGATGGGGGGTTAAGATCAAATATTAATGCATTATGTTCCACCTGATGATTTTCTGTGCCAACTTGCATGTATAATTTAAAGTTCCTTCAAAAGCATGCATGAGGGCAAAAATTAATATATCTGAGGATAATTAATGTTCTTCTCCAGCTTTTGACTAACACTATGAATGTAGCAATAAACAACTGATGTAAAAATACTGAAATTATCAGTTGTTGTTTATGTACATCTCCATTCAAATCCTCACTTAATTATGACTTCTCCCTTGATCCATGCAGAACACATGCCCAGCCTTGCAGGTAACTCCCAAAAACTGACAAGTAATGGAATTCCCACTCTTCCAAAGTATCAACATAGAGTATATTCCCCCAGTATTTGCCTCTCCCAAATCAATAAAAGGATGTTCACTGCTACAAAAACCAGAAGGGTGATGTAAGAATATCTGCACATCCATCTTGAACGTGGAACAACTGGCAAAGACTTACACCAATATTGAGGAGACCAAAATAACCCCTCAAAATGATGCTGTACCTTTCTTTCACCAGGGCTAACAAGTATTGATCAAATCAAATGCTTTAACTACCTGCTACTGGTCTTTCCCAGAACAAACATCTTCCTGCCACAATCAATTATCTACCTGCCTCGAGAGAATTAGTTTAGATGTTGCTAAGATTTCTCAGGCAGAAGGAAATTTTGCAGTCTGTTCAGGCTGGCAAACCTGAAATAAAGTATTTTCCAAGGTATGTTGTATTTTCTACAGAAGAATATAAAAAATAAAAAAAGTGATAAAAACTACAAACACCACAAAGGTAAGGAGAACACTGAAAATAGTTCAGCCACGAAATCTGAGTTGTTTGGTAAATTCATATCACTCAGGAAAACTGCTGCAATACAAAATAAGAAAAGAAAAGAAAAGAAAAAGTATAAAGAAAGAAAAAAACAAGCTGCTTCTGAAGAGAGTGGAAAGGAACAACTAAAAGGTTTTAAAGGTCACATGGGAAGAGACAGAACTGCCATGGTGCATATCCAGGCTGGAGAGTCCAATTTGAGAGCATTTCTGTTGCCAAGGAACTGAGAGGTACAGAGGGAAGTCTTGTGGCTTCTATACCTTGTGCCTGATAATCACACCCACAGCCAAAATGAAATTATTATCTCTCTCTCCTGTTATACAGGTGCTATTTTGGGATTTCCTCTTATGTTGTCCAATCCAACCTACACCTAAATCTTCCAGATGTTACCCTTATGACATTCTTATCAATCCATATACTCAAAGCTATACTTGCTGCCCTCCCCTCCTTGATGTCACCCTCCTGCACCTCACTGTCCTTTCTGCTAGCAGCAATCTTATTCCATCACACACACTCAGAAAACTATTACAAAGATACTTCAGGTTTCTGTAAAGTCACTGCTTCCTCAAACTTCTCCCACTAACTACATCAACTCTCTGCATCACACCGCTCACCTTCACTTTTTAAAGCTTTTCAAAACCTCACTCAGACACCTGCTGGGCTGCAGTTTAATGAGCCTTTCCTCCTGCAGCATCCACCTGATCCTCACCACTTCTTCCCATTCCTGAGCTCTGTCTCAGAGTTCTGCTCATACAAGTCCTTGTTCAGCTGCAAAATGAACCAATGAAATGAAGAAAAGAAGGAAAAAACCAGTTCTGAAATAAGTACTTTTAAAATTAATTTAGTGCCGATCAGCTGTGCACAAATAATGGAACGCAGCTCAGGAGTTGGTGCAGAGGGAGAAGCAACAGCAGCTGCTTGACTTAGCCCTGGAGCTAAAGAATTACTAAAAATAAGCCTTTTGCAACAGGATGTTGACTGCAGCCATAAACATCCCACAAAGCAGTGACTAAACTGTTAAACAGGTAATGCTGCACCTTCTCAAAAGCTGCACTTGACACCTGCAAGGAAATTCTTCCAAAGATCTGTTCCCTCCTTGCTTTCATTCCAGCTCCTCCAGGTACCTGACTTGGCTGCACCATGTAAGGAATCTCAAGTGGTTGGGATTGGGATGGGTTGTTGACTCCAAGCCCTACCCTGGTGATTGATTCTAACCCAGCCTGTGCTTGTGCTCCATCTGTCTAAATCCAGCTTTCATCTGGAACAGAGAGCCTGAGTCTGGTTTTGCCAGGTATTTACACAGCACATGGCACAAACACAATGGGATCTTTGCCCAAGACTCAAAATCAAAGGTACAAAAATATATGAAACCCAGCCTTCCCTTTCCAACAGCCCTAAAAACCATCACAGAAACCATCACTACCCACGTGTATGACAATGACAAGGTGAACTTCTCATTTCCCACCTCCCTCCTTTTTTTCAAAAATAGAAATTCAATCTGGAAGTGCTGTGATACAGAACCACAGAATCACAGACTGGTTTGGGTTCGAAGGGACCTGAAAGATTATTTTGTTCTACCCCTGCCATGGGCAGGGACACCTCCCACCAGCCCAGGGTGCTCCAACCTGCCCTTGGACACTCCCAGGGATCCAG
>JAWWEE010000122.1:70788284-70810655 GCA_035221455.1 Xenops minutus
TCCCCAGTCCCTCTCCAGCTCTCCTGGAGCCCCTTCAGGCCCTGCAAGGGGCTCTCAGGTGTCCCTGGAGCCTTCTCCTCTCCAGGTGACCCCCCCCAGCTCTCCCAGCCTGGCTCCAGACCCCTGATCATCTTCTCATATGGCAAAAGACCCGGGATGGGATGAAACACAGGAATAGAAGACAAGGGAGCTCTTGCACCACGATACAGGGAATCCCAATCTGGCATTTCCTTCCCTCTGAACAAAAGGGTCTGGAAACCTCAATACAATTTTTACAAACCACCTGCCTTCCCAAGCAGGGGGGGAAAAGCTGTTTGGAAAGGATTTTTCTGCAAATGAAATTCGATTCGTTCAACATGGACCTTCCATGTAATGTTCTTATAATGAGTAAATTAGTAGGTGAGAGAAACCTCTGAAAATGGAAAGACTGTAATGAAAACCCTAATATGCTTTTTACAGTAATGCAGGAAAAAAAGCGATGCCATGCTTAACTTGATCACATTTTTATTCCCACCTCCAGGCAAACCTGCAAAAACTCAATGAGCAATGTGATTTTATTAAATATAAAGAATCATTTTCTTCTCCTTTGAAAACAACTTATTTGAAGGAAGACTTCAGCATAATGACTGACATCTGGGTACTACAGGATTTTCAGTCTACACAGGATTTCCTATTACTGACTGAAGGCGAAAGAATCATAAACACAGAGAAGAGAAAAAACACTGTTAAGGAGTTGGGAGCACATGAATTTTAAAAATCTGAGGAAAGTACAGCAACTCTGTAGAGTTGATGGGAAGTCTGCTGTGCTCAGAAAGCTGTTCAAACATCCTCTCTGCTGAGCCTGGAAGAGGATGCTCAGGACACCCATGGACTTCAAAGAAATCTGGAATCATCATGGATTAGAAACTGCCCTGATTGTATCCATTTGCACCAAAAGCAGCAGAGCACTTGTCTTGGGAAAGCATGTTAAGAAATGGTAGAGAGAAAATATTTGCCTTTCCAGATATAAATCTCTGCTCTTGGGAAGGAGAGAGCAGTGGGGTATGAGAGAAATACATAGAAGTTACTCAGTTTGCTTGGTTTTGCCCTAACTCCACAAGGGAAAAAAACCTGGCTGACCTCTAAAATTCAGAAAAATCCATATGCCAGTAAAAGAAGCAGCATTTAAATGTGGGAATTTTCTATATCTCCTACATAAAGAGGTTTGAAGAACAGTGCTTGCTCCTTAAAATATTCATCACTCTCCAAGTGTACTTTCTGAACCACATGGATACAGGCTGTACAGTTCCACTGAGAATCCCCAAAATTCATTCCTCTGGGGAAGTAACAGCCATATCCATATGGTCAGATGACATAAATTATGAGATGCTTTTTGGTTTTGCACTACCAAGTTCAGTAAGAGGCTGTTTCAAAATTATTATTAAAATTTAAAAAAGAAATTGTTCTCAAAAAACATGGAATTTCAAACATTAAAAAAAAAAAAATCCAACTCAATTACCTGAGGTTCAGTGCAAGGGCATTTTAGAGTTAAAGGCATTTTTTCACTGATGCTGTGGTGCAATTTTCTTTCACCACGGATGAGTCTGAGAAGAATCTGGAGAAGCAATACAGAAGGGAATAATACCAACCTCCCAAAAAAATAAAGATATAGAGGTATTTAACAGCAAATCCAGGATAAAAAGGTACAGTAACTGCAGAGCTGTACATGGAATTGTCTGCAACCTGTCCAAGCCATTACCATCACTATGGGCCCTGACCACAGAGGAAACCAACTTAGCTCATCTGGTTTTCAGGCTCCAAAACATCTCCCCAGCCTGACCACAAGAAGCCTCCTACTGGAGCTGAAAATCCCCTCAGCTGAGGAGAAAGAAACACAGAAAACGCATTTTCTTCTTTACCAACTTTAAAATGTGAAGCAATGTTTTTGCATAAATACATAAAACCCTGCAAACTCTGATGGGATTAATTAACAACTGATTAGTAGTTGCAAGGGAAAGGAAATGCAAGAAGCAAACAGGTGACAATGAAGTGCCAGTCCTTCAAAAAAGCAATTTACCCAATGTCAAATTCATTTCTCCACACAGGAACTTTTCTTTTCAGATACAGTTTCCATCTTGATAGCAAATCTTTGATCAGTGTCTCTGAAAAAATAATCTCTGTGAAGATTGAGAAAACAAAGGAACCCAGATAAACTCAAAAATGGCAATGCAACTTTTCAGGGTATCAGTAAATAAACTATTAGAGGCACCTCAATGGAATAGAAAGAGCTCTCATGGAAGGTTATGATGGAAAATGAAGGGGTTTAAAAAAAAACCCAAAAAAAATCCCTCCAAACAAAAGTGGCACCTTATCTTACATACTTTTTCAAACAAAAAGCATTCACAAGAATTGCTCCACAGGTAATAAAGATGCCCAGACTGTCCCTGCCTTTTCTGCTGGGTCTCGTCCTCTTTGGCTCCACCTTTTCCACCTCACTTGTGCAACTCTCTGCAACACTTCTTGCTTCCAAAGGATTGGAAAAAAATTCATCATTGGTTTTCACATCTTAAAACATTTTTGGCCTCCCTTATAACATTTTGGGCATTGAGCACTTGCACACCATGATACCTTTTAAAAAATATTCTCTTATCTAAAAATAGCTTTCTCTGCTGTCCTGAGTTCTCATTGCCTTTTCTTCATTTGCTGGTTTAATGACTATTATTTATTTTCCTTGCTGCCTTGAAATGGTTGGACTCTGTGATCTCCCAGGTCTTTTCCAACCTAAACGATTCTATCAGGTTTTTAAGAACAAAATCCCAAAGTGTTCTTTTTAATTGCCTTTTAATCATGTCTCCCTGTATGTGCAGTTCTTTTTGGAGATTAAACACTGCCATAGTGAATTTGGCTTTTCCCCCCACCTCCTACAAGGCTTTGAACCAAAGTGTCTATGATCACTGTTTCAGATGTTTCCAATAGTAGTAGTTTTAGTCCCAAACTCATTCAAAACCAAGAGTTTTCCTCTTCTGTGATCCCTGACTACAGTTCAGTGAAGTTGCCTTCAAATTCTGCCTCCTCCTCAGTGAGCTCTTCCTACTTCCCTGCAGAACTTCAGCCCATGCCATATAAATGTATTGGTTATTCAAACAGTTAACTCATTTATCAAACTGCATTCTGAGCTTTCTGGAAGGCAAAGTCCAATCTCACATATTCCCCATGTAACTCCTTCAGTATCACTAGTCCCCAGACTGAATTCCTGCCACCACTTGGGAAAAAAGAAGGTGAAGAGTAAAGTGACTAATTCCAATGATAAAAAACAAATAATTATTAAAGCAGAATATTCCAGGATATATCTCACTGCTCAGACCTGCAGATCTCATCGAGCTCAGCGACCAGGGGCAAAAACAGCTGATGAAAAGTGCATTTTTCACCACTGCATAATATGGAGAACGTGAGAAAAACATGGGGAAAACAACTCTACATGCAAAATAGTCGGTCTGAATTCAGCAGCTGATCCTGGAGTGACAGCTGGAAGCCCTCTGAAAAGCAGCCATTCTGCACAGCTTTGTTCAGGAAAAGAGGGGGCAGAAATACTTGTATGTCCCCATATGAATCTCTTACACACCTACATCCCTGATGCCACGTGTCCTCCCACCCCCACAAAGGTCTGGCAGAACTAGACCAGGTATCTGTGACGTCTCCATGATCAGAGGCATTGGATGTTCTCCATAAGAAGAGAGTCTAAACATACGTTGTTCAATTTTCAATACAAATCACAGAGAACAGCTATGATTAAAATCATGCCCCTGGATCCCTGGAAGGGTCCAAGACCAGGTTGGATGGGGATTGGAACAGCCTGGGCTGGTGGAAGGTGTCCCTGCTCATGGCAGGGGGTGGGATTGGATGGTCTGTAAAGTCCCAACCCAAACCACTCCATGATTCTATGTGAAGACAGATGGCACAGAGATGAACAGAACTCACTTCCTACGATAAAACAACTTAAATGCATCTCAAATCCTTCAGTCATCAGGTTTTTAAGTCCCAAATAGGCAACACTTCTCCCCTCAGAATTGTGGAACTAATTGCAGCAGGAAGTTGCAGAGATGAAGGGAACATTTACAGGAAACGTAATGGAACAATATCATGTCTCCCCTCCATTAAAAACTCTTGTCCAGTTGCTACTCAAGAAGTCCATAAATAGCTGGTTCTTCAGGGCCAGGATGGACTATCCGTGGATGAATCAAAACATACAAGTCCTCCTTGTTTTCATCCACCCTTACAGAAAGAAGACCACATTTTATTATTACCTTTGCCTGCAATCACTGTGTTTAAATGATTTCTGAGTTGCAGAATTTTGCACACACATGGACTTGGGCAGACTTTGGCATTTCAGAGGTGTCATCAGATCAACTCACATTTCTGCTAAAATACTACACTTGTTCTAACACAAACTACGTGACAGTCCCAGAACTTCATCAAGCTTTTGGCACTCAGTTCACATTCAGACTTTTTAAGCATCTTAGTGTTTGTGTTTAGGTTTAGGAATCAAAGTTCCTTAAACAGTGTCAATGAAGGCACCTCCAAAAATCACTCCAAACACCTCGGGCAGATATTCCTTTTTATAGTAAAGTTCTACTAAATTTAATTCATCCCAACATTTGCAGATTTACAAATGTGTAACATCACTTCCCAAGTCTAATTAAAGCTTTCCTACCTCACACATCTGTTAAAAGCAAAAATACACATACCCCCAAAAAAATCCTCCCAAAAAACCAATAATAACAACCTACATGCTCCACTTCACAAAGCTGGATTTCATTCACAAAAGTATCAGGTTTAATTCTTGACACAGGATGACTCACTGCATGTTCACTCCCTTCAGTCTTCAAACATTTTGTTAATATATGCAGGAAACAAAGCTACAATGCTTTGCTCATGAAAAGGGAGGGCTTTTTATAAACCAAGAGCTTGTAAAGGTGGAAGAATTTGGCTTGTACAGAAAGAGTATTTAGTATATGGTGGAATATTTAGTAACAAAGACACTCAGTGGGATTTATCCATGTCAAGAAGAGTAACAGAGAAATAATAAAAATGAAGAATTATACTACATGAAAGAGAAATCATCAAGTCAATTTGGCCCAAATCTAGAGAGAAATATCAACCCATTATTGATAGGGGTTGGATGAGATTACCATTTCCTTTACCTAAGAAATGAACAGAAATGCACAAAGCCCCAAAAGCTACTTTGAATCTGAATTTTATAATGACACACCACTTTTGCTCAAAATGTAATGGAGAAGGCGAGAAAGCTGAAAACAGTAAAAAGTGGAATTTACTCTCACTCTGTTTTTATGGTATTTGACAGGAAGCCACCCTAGCAGCCTCTAAAAAGTAAGAACACCACAAATCTTATTTTTATTGCCTTTTTCATAAAAAGTTCTTCAAAAGCTCATGTTTCATCTGTCTTCTAACTGCAGATTTTTTTACTTTAATGTTAGGTTTTAAACATCCAGGTATTTTTAAGCTGCCTTTCTTGTTGTGCTTCTCACTTGCATGTAACAGCATCTCACCCCTCTTTCAGAAGTCAGAATTCCTTCTAGTCAGTTTTATTTCTTAATGCAAGCCAGAAAAATTTCTCCATTATTTTTTTCACTCCCCATTCTGTATGTAGCCAAAAATCTCTGTTTCCTTTGATTTGAAATCAAAGACAGTTATAAGAAACAAGACAGCTTCTTGCAACAGAGGAAACATACACAGAGATCCCTGTTTTTCTCAAAAGCACACAAAGACCTATCATTTTACCTCTTCTAGGGAAGAAATAAACTCTACAATTCCCTCAAACCAGGCCATCAGCTACATCTTATATTATCAATCCTAACCATTACTCAAATCTGATTCCAAAATCTACAGGCATTGTTAATAAAACCAGTATTTCATTTTTCAAGCTGAAATAATATTTAACAGTAGCAGGGAAGAGACAGCAAATCAAAAATAAACAAGTAAAATGAACACCACAGTCCTGTAGGTCCTGACATCCCCTGGTACCCAGTGATGCTGCTCTTCCACATCCCAAATCTTCACCAAACTTCTGCAGGCTCACAGAGTTGGGAAAAACAACTCATAAATGGGAGCACAGAATTACTATGGTAAAATTCAAGCCTTTTCTGTAAGCAATCTTCAGCAGGTTTTCTTGAAAGCTGCTTTTCTTGGAATATAATGGGAGACACATTCCTACTGACTCTTGCCCACCTCTTACTAAATGAGTTTATGAGCATATTCCATTCCAATGGCCTTTGATGCAAAACCTGCTTCCTACAAGATCAGCATTTCCCCACCTCAAAAGCAGTCTCAGATATGGTAGATCATCTGCAAGATACAGAACCTGACCTAAGTTCCAATGAGCTGAACCAGTTTCTTCACCTCCACAGCCCCCAGGTTAACATTCTTTTACAAGACTCTGATAGTATCATGGAATGGTTTGGGATGGATAAAGATCATCCAGTTCTACCCCCTGCCATGGGCAGGGACACCTTCCACTAGCCAAGGATGCTCCAAGCCCCGTCCAACCTGGCTTGGACACTTCCAGGGATGGGATTTGCAAACCAAAACAAGCAAAAATCCCTCTGAAACTTCCTTTTCTATACTCATCATATACAGGTCTTTGGCTAAAAGAAAACATTTGCCATTTTTAAATAACATCTGTTTAAAACTGGTCATGAGAGGGTACAACATTCAGTGAGATTAATCTCTCTCTCTTCCCTTCCCCCCCCTCCCATATATAATTATATTGCCATGGAAAAGGTTATTTCTTGGGTAGTTATTACTGCTTGACCTCTAGATGCAAATAATTTCACAGTGCTTAATGCAGGTATGTCTCAGAAATCTGGTCAGGATTATAAAAACCTGACAGCAAAGGGCTCTCATTTTCTTTACCTGTGAATTGCCCCAGTGTGACACAGATGCCACACAAGTCTTGGTGAAAACAGAGACCTCTTGTGTTGTGGGGAAAACTCAGTTTTTGCCTCGAAACCAGTTCAAACCATGTAATCATTAAATAAATATATATATATATTTAGGTGTTTCTGTTTTGTCACCTCTTGGATTTCAATGGAAGTAGAAATAGGGGTTCTTTGCTCACTACAGAACGTTTGTGAAGCTGCACAGAAAGAATTCACAGAGCTGGGCTGTGAGGGCAAAGCTGCTGGGAGCCCAGCAATAAAGGACATAGGGATTGAATTCCCCACACCCCAGCGAGCTGCTGGTGTTGGGAGTACCACAAAAGAGGAGAACTATCACTGCTGCCAGGGCTCCTCCAGCCTCCCCCCAATCCAGGGCACCAATTTGGGCAGCAGGGCCAGAAAACCCAGGAGTCACAGATAAAATGTGACATTCTTTCTAGAGGACAGGGAGCTGTTGCTTAGAAACTGTTTACAGACACATCCTGCTGGTGTACCTAAAAGAAAATAATAAAATAAAATAAAAATTAGGTCACTCTTGGCTGTAGGTAGGAGAGATCTTGATGGCAATAAAACCCTCACCATCCTTCTTTTACTATCAGTAATTAACAACGCTTTAGGAAAGCTGCTTGGATGCTCTTTTTGCCTCCAACTGCACGGTCCCAGTGGCAGAATTAGCAATTTTGAAAGCCTGTGGTGGCTAAACAGAGTGGATTGACATCACAGTGCACTGGGGAGGCTGAGCCCAGGCTCCAGGCACACGCTGGACCATCTCAGGAGGGCACTGGCATTGAAAGTGAAGTCCAAAGGGGGTGAGGGCAAAGTGCAATGATTCTTCTCATCCATCTCTCAACTGCTGGAGCAAGGAAAAAAAAAAAAATCAAAAATTAAGAAAAAAAACCATATCAATACCACTAGAGCAAGAAAAAAACGCCAAAATCTCAGTTCTACTTTTTAAGTGCACGATGGAACCAGGGCTGCCTAAAATGAAAGGGGAAAGGCCATAACACTTCTTTGAAGCCACAAGAGAACAAAGTTTGCCTTGAAGAACAAAAGGTGATGTTTGAATTGGATCATTCTGCTAAGGAAAATAGTACAAGGAGCTCCTAAGTGTCTAAAACAAAGTTGCAGGCGAGCACTCACTGCACAGAGACAACAAAGTCGTTCGGAGCAGATGGGGAAGAAAAATTATATCAATCCAGAGCCAGTTTTCTCCTCCACATAAATAATCCACGCTTGAACAATTTTTCCTCATATAAATAACTACATTTATAAGAAGCCTCAAGTAAGAAGGCTCTTACATCATTATTCACTTAAAAACCACTCCAAAAATTCAGACAAATCACTGTTTCTAAGTAAAAGAAAATAAAACGCACAGCTTGTGGTAATAAACAGCTCATTGTCATCATTCCAGAGAAAGCCATTTTTTTTCTCTTCACTTAAAAATAAATGTGGCACGGGGCTTGTTTTCTTATATTAAGCAAATCCCATCAAATGAATACAAGGGGAATAAGTGCTACCACATGGCACCTCATGTAGGAACAGGACAGATGTCACGGTGATAAGCTCAAAAAACAAAGCTGGTGTTGTAGAACAAGTGGCTCTGGTTGAAACTTCGGGGCCAGATCTCAAACCCGCCAACAAAGCCCACATTCTCTGGAGTGTCAACACAAGGTCACCACACCACCCTTCAGGCTGCAAAAATAAGGACCACGAAGCCCTGTGTAATTTAATCACTGTTCCTTAATTCAGAGGACAAGCAGGACCCTGTGCTGCGAGCCACAAAGGATGACTGGGGGAAGCCACAGGTGGGGTCAACATGTAAGACACAAGTTGGGGTTTCCAGGGTTATCACAACCTAACACCAGTTCAAAGCCTGGGGAAATTGTTTAAACTCCTTTATTCAATGCAGGGCTTTCCACCAAAAGGAGGTGGCTAATGGGGTAAGATACTGCTCTCCTATGCCAGAAACACAGACAAAAACAACAACTACTAAAAGTGAAATATTAAGAACCACAACTATTATTATTCACAAATTAACCCAGAAATACAGTTCAGATTAAAGTCGTGTTAATTATTTCTAGAACTGAAGATAAGATGGCCCGTGAAGCGCACAGGAGAGGCCAGGCTGATCTTTATTCATGTGTTGCTGTGCTTATCTACAAGGGAAAACAGAATTATGCTCTATTTAGCCCTCTGTCAGGTTGCTCAGGTTTTAAAATAACTGTTAATGAAATCACAAGCCTTCGCCACAAAAAGCAGGAACAGAAATAGCAACAGGACGGCAAACATTGGACTGCGGCAACTCTGAGCAAGAGTGGAGCAGAAAAGCATCTCCCTGGAGTGTTGAAATGAAACACAAGGAGTAAGAATTACATTTTACAGTGATTGGCATTTTAGAGCAATTTTCACAAAAACAGAGCTCTTAAAAACTAGTTTTCCCTTTGGCTTAAGAAGCTTTAGCCAAAAGGGGATCAGCAAGGGAAGTGCTCATTAAATCGATGCGTAAGATATCTGGAAATCAACTGAAAACCACACATTATAATAAAAAATAAGGCTTTCTATTATTCATCTTTCTCAGAGTACTGTGCAAAAATCAATTTTAACACACTTAAATGGTTTTAACTTTAAAAATACTGCTGACACATAATAGTCACAATAAATATATAGACATACACTTCTTGAAGTCTGGACTGAATTTTAGGAAAGACAACCAAGAAAACACTTTCTTTCAATGAAATAAAATCACAGAATCACAGAATGGTTTGGGTTGGAAGGGACCTTAAAGATCATCTAGTTCCAACTCCCTGCCACAGGCAGGGACACCTTCCAGTAAAAGGTGGTGGTGTTTATTTTTGTGGTTTTGCATTTTAAAATGAGAGAACCTTGATAAATATGGCTAAAAACCCAACACCTTCTTTCATGGTGATTAAACATGTGCCAGGACTGCACATTATTTGTGACAGAAGAAATCTAAGTGATTACACAGTTCCATCAAATCCTCCTATTTCATTTGGTGGGATCCAAAAATGAAAACACAAGGGTTGTTCTTCAGACCCCAAAATTTCCTTGGAGAAACAAATAATGAGACCTTTCTAACACACTGACCACAGTCACTGCCCTTGACACACCTTTTAATATTCCCCACAGTACTCACTGTTTGGAAACACAGACACAACTAATTTAGACTAATCATACAGAATATGCAGCTTATGATATACACACACCTATAATACACACAGTTTAAGACCACCTTTGTAATTCTGTCTCCCCTAAGCCAAAACATCTCCAAGATGTCAGTTCTCTCATGAAATTCCACCATTATTTCATGCACCTTGACACGCTGAAGACTAACCCTGAGTTGTGGTTCCTCCCAGGGCACCCTCCCACCCACATTTTGGGAGAAATACAGTGAAACTCATCAAGGAACTCGGTGCTCTGCCATGCCTGGGGCTGTTCCTGACACTGAGATGAGCTGTGAGCCCGGGATGTTGAGCAGAAGCAGGACAGCAGTGATGGGTGTGACAGGGGACCTTCCGGAGAGCCGTGACCTCACCGAAGAGCGAAGCACTCTCAGGTGTCTCCATCGTGTCCAGGGAACTGAGGCCATCTGCAATGTTTTCTTCCACTGGCCCGACGTGCCAGCAGAAGTTTCTCACTTCAGACAAAACTCAGTCTTCAGATCAAAGCAGCAACAGAAAAGGGAGCTCATTAAAATGAAGGATTGAGCAGCATGTATTGTTTATTTGCGGCGGCTGAGAAATCAGATGCAAAGAAGAGATGATGTATTGGATGCTTATTGTTACTTTTTTTTTCTTTTTTAATGTTAAAATGGTAAAAAAAAATCCTACTCAGATAAATCGTGTGGCTTCTAAAGCATGTTAGCAGACACAGGCAGCACTCACAGCTCTAGAAGGTAACACAGAGAAGCATTTGAATTTTCCAGAGATTTAAGCAATTTATCGATCACTTCAAGAGCACACACGACTGGCTCCTGCTGCCCTTAGAAGACACAGACACAAGTCCACAGCCAAAGGCAGAAACAGCTCTAAAAGTGCTGGGCAAGAGCTTTGGAACACTGATGAAAATACTGTAATTAATTTCAAAAGATCAAAGATTTAATCTTGCATAATCTGAATACTCAAACTAGTCCCTGAGACAAGACAGCCAGAAACCATCTGCAACGCTGGAGGAGTCTCCTGGTAAAATAAATCTTTCTACTCAGTCCTTGTCAAGTGTTCCTCATGTTTTGTACATTTCATGAAATTGGAGAAACATATTTCAGATTTAAGGCAGTGAATTCACTGCAAAAGGAGGATTAAGTGAGGACCAGAGCTAAGATTCAGTATGGGGTGATTTATTTTTATTTTAATGCATAAAGGAAGTTTATCTGCTCAGACACAGTACTTTTTTTTTTTAATTTACATACTTTCCATTAATAAAAGGAGTTCTAAGTAACTGAAGCTGTTAAAAGTCTTCCTGTGACATATCTGTCCCTCAGCAGCTACACTTTGTATTTTCCATACCTGAGCTGTAATGGCCAAGAGGTGACCTCTATTCTAAGCATTTTTAGCAATTTATAATTAAAGCCAGGCAAAAATTATTGAAAATACATTTTTAAGGAGTGATTTCAAATTTTTTTTCCTCACTTACAGAACCTTGCTTTCACCCCAAGGAAAAACAATTTCTTAAAGAAGAACAGCAGAGAAAGAGCAACATCCACTGCAGCACAGCCAAGAGGGGAGTGGATGAGGGCACTCCAAATTTTGGAGATACACATTCAAACTGTCCAGCTCACCCCACTAATTCCAAGCACACCTGAAATGTATAAACTCCAATGTCTTATTTTGTAGAATCAAAGAATATCCTGAGTTGGAAAGGACCCAGAGGGATCTCTGAGTCCAAGTCCTGGCCCTGCACAACCCCAAAAATCCCACCACGTGCCTGGGAGTGTCACTGACTCAACTTGCCCTCCACGAGGACTCCCAGGTCTCATTCCCCCCTCTCCATACATCCAGGGTTGTCCTGTCCCAGGTGCAGGATCCAGCACTTGCCCTTGATAAGCTCCTTATGGTATTTCCCTGGGGAATGTGATTTCCAGTCCTTCCTTAGGAGCTGCTGCCTTTGTGTAAGCAAAGAGTGATTGCTCTGATCCCCCCTGTCCTAATCACCACAGCCCATCTCACTCTCGCTCTGTTTCAAGAAATATTTAATTACTCTGGATTATCTCCCCAAGGGTTGATCAGGAAAGGCTGCAGACATCACAAATCCTGCAGCATCCTTAGGGTAAAACAAACCTTTCTTCTGGATACCAGGGCAGCAGAATGGACTTCACACCACCTCTCATGTGTTTATGGTGCAGAGAGAGCACAAATAAGAGATCCCAACTTCTATACCATTATGGAAAAGTGATTTAAAACACTAAAAAGGTAAAAAAAAAAGTATTCAAAATACTCCTCTCTAGCGTTTCCACTTCCTTCTGACTGATCTTTTTATGGAAAACCAGCCAAGAAGCTGTTCTTGGGCTATGTAATTTTATTTTTTGTTTGTTTGTTTTGGCTGACTGTCAACCACCCAGCAGAAATAAACTCATTAAGCTGACAGGAGACATGAACACACTCATGTTGTCAGTGCATCTCAGCATCATTCCCATGAACCCAAAAGCCATAGAACAATTAAAATCAAGTTAAGCTCACTCCACCCGTGGGATGCAACCAAGTTTGCAAGGCTGTGTCAGTCCAAAGTCAGTGTCTGGCAGCAGCTGAGCTAAAGGCTATGTCCAACTTCAGCACATGACACACCAAAACAGTTCTAACAGTGGTAGCAAACAAGGAGAAAGTGGAGTGTGGAGCCTCAAAAAAAGCATTTGTGCCATAGTTACATCTCTCAACCTGATTGTGTTTGGAAGCCTGCTATTTCTGCATCCAATGCACTGCTCTCCATTTGTTGAATGTGTCCAGTTATCTGTGATTTTTTTCTTTTGCTGCCACCAAATTTGTAGTTTTCCCCAGGTTAAGGCTCCCATGAAGCCTTGTAATCAGCGAGGTTTCTGCTTAAAAGCAAGAGGAAAAAAGTTACCATGGCTACTACAGTCACTCAGCCTTCCCAACTACTTCAAGACATTAATTCTGAAGGCTTTTTGGCTATGTTTGCACAAAATGTATGCTTCCATACCACTCTGTCATGTAAATGAGGTTATGCTGCAGTGTTTGAGATCACCTGGGACCACACAATACCTCTGGCTGGCATTCCAGAAAGACTCTGCAAGAAGCAAGGTGATAGTTTCCCAGATCACATTAAGGAAATTATAATTAAATATATTAAATATAATTAAGAACAATAACAAAATGTTATTTCTTGCCCTGCCAAGTGAAGGTAAATACTGAACACAGATACCAAAGACACTTTCTAGTTCTCAGGCTGAATTTGCAAACAAAATACAGTTGGTAGGTAAATACAGAATTAGAACAACCCAAGATATAAAGTATTTATAAGGCTGGATAAAATGCTCTGGACATGAATTTAAGTTATTTAGAACATGAGAAAAGCATATGGGGCAATGATAAAATGTATTTCAGGTTTGATGCTGGTTTTCACAAAAACGCTCACCTGAACTGACCCAACATCCCCTGGGCTCAGACCTGAATGCAAGGGTTGGAATTTGAGTATAAAAGAATAAAAACATTTGTTCAAGGATGCAATTAGTGTGCAAGAGCAAATTAGAGCATCAGGGGCTTCAGTTTGCTGCCTTAGCCATGCACAGAATTCTCCCCAAGCCGTGCAAGCAAAATTAAATCATAAGACAGCAACAGTTTTTCTTATTTTTCTTCTTTTTTCCTCCATGTTCCTGTTCTTGCTCGATGTCAGATGGGACCCAGTAACAATATTTAGCAAGGCCAAAAGTCCACAAGGCTTTGTCAGCTCAATGAAAGAGGCTGAATTTTAGGGAAAGCAGGGGCAGCCCACCCAAGGCCAAGTGACAGCTCCCTGTGCTCTCTGCCCAGCACTCACAGACAACCAGGATATTTGCTAGAATGTATTTATCCTGATTTTATCCCTGCACCACCTCAGCCTCCTTCATTCATGGGCTTCCTGACAGCTTCTTTTTCTTAGAAGTATTTCTGTGTGGCATCTGAGCACTGGGAATGGAGATTACAGAGATAATAGATATGTTTAAAATAAGACTAAGCAGCTGTAATTCCGAATTTGCATTTGTGACTTGATTATAGTGAGCACTCAGGACTATCTGTGGGAGAACAAGAGAGGAGCTGCCATAAAAATACATGAATCTCTCTCACTTTGGCCCCATTAATGGAAAAAAAGGATAAGGAATGGCACTTCTATAGTAGTTGTTTCTTTGTCACTCTGGAACTTCATACTAAAAAGTCACCTGTGGATTTTAATTGCAACAGCTTTGCTATATTTTACAAATGGAGGAACTATTCTCCTACTTAGCCTGGATTTGTCTCACTTCAAATGTTATTTGTTATCTATTTTATACCTTTCCTTGAAAGGCTGAACAGTCTTTTGTTACCTAAACAGTCGACATTTGTAACCATGGCATAACCATTTCTGAAGCATCTTCATAAACTCTCTATCAAAGCCAAACACAGATGACACAATTAATTTTACTTAAATATTCTGTCACAATAAAAACAGAAATCACTCCTTTTCTATTTCAGTAAAAAAATTAAATAATCATTTTCATAGTTTTTTTTTAACAGAGATGCAGGGGGAAAAAAGTATTTGATGTCTATATTCAAAGTTTTTCAATAAATATAATTAAGAATTAGCCACGAGTATCTTCTCACAGCTGGTCATATTTTATATCAGGAAGAAAGACCATTCAATAACAGTAAAGAAAATTTAATGTTTAGTGACAGAGGATACCACACCTACTGTCTGTAGATTTATATTCATTCACTTACTTATAACTGTTTATTTACAAAAAATCTCCAAATTGACTCAAAAGTTACACAACAGCTTCAAAGAGGAAATCTCACTCTACCAAGAAGCAAACAACAAAATGTTTCTCCACAGGCAGAAAAGGAGAAAAAATATTTAATCAGACAAAAAACCACCTGCCTCGATTATTTGAGAAAGATGTGTTGGCAAATAATTTTTAGGCCTCTTTTAGAAAGATTTTATTCATGTTTGTTAATGTGGTTTCTCTGGAGAAGACACAACTATTACTGCTGACATGAAAATATGGCAAGAGAAATAAAACCAGTACCTACTAAAATTATATTCCATTGTTCTAGTGTTTTACTCCATAATCTAACTTGAAAAGTGAAATCTCTTGAAGCAGCCTTTTGGAGTTACTTTGGATGTTTGAAAAGATTTAGAGAACTCATAAAAGTGGTTTTCTCAGCTCTGCACAGGATGGACACAGTGTCTGTTTGTAAAACATAAGGAGTATTTCCAAGGGATCCTTTCTCTGCAAGCACAACTTAGGGAGGGGACTGAGAGATTCTGCTGCCCCTGCTGTGCTGAAGGGGCTTTAATGGAGAATTTCCATACAGACACATTCAATGGAACACAGAGGAGTGGCTTTTGTTAGTAAATAACCGAGTTAAAAATTAAGGTTGATTAGTTGGAGAAAAGGGCAAAGTGATTAATCCATTTAGAAGCTTTAAGTAACCCAAAAGCTTAAGCCCCATTTGCAGGAGTCACCTGGGCAATGGGAGCCTGCCCTGACTGAAACAACTTCCACTCCATGCTTCTAAAAGTGTGTGCAGAATCTGAGTTCCACTTACATTCAAACTGTCTTCTGTTTTAATATTGTCTACACTAAACATAGTGTAACATATGCTTGCTTTAAAATACACAGCTTCAAAGAGAAGGACAAGTCCACAGGACAAAGAAATGTCACATCATTATTATAACACCAGTGATAACAGCAGAGTGGAACATCAATATGTCTAAAACACTCTGAACACAGAAATTCTTCTGTATAACTGCAAAACCTAGTATTTTTCTTACAACTCAAATGCAAACCCTGTGAGATGTTCTTAATGTTAGGGGGATTCAGCTTCACTAAACTGAATAATTCTCATTACTTAAGAAGCCTGAAAACTTGGGCAGCCTCTGCAGGAACGTCGAAAACGTTTCCCCACTGTCCTCTGTACCAGAATACTAATGCAAGGGGTGATGTGGCTGAAAAGCACAGCTAGACAAAAAATATTCCAAAGGAAAAAAAAGCCTTGCTATCAGAAAATGCTGATTCAGCACAGGGAAGGTACTCTAAGGAAAGGTGTGTTTTCTCAACAATAACCAGTGAAAAACCATGGAAAAACTTCCCTCCTGCTCCCTACAAAGTCAAAATGCTTTGTCTGCTGACACCACGTGACATTCAAAACAAAAATGCTTATGATGGAGTGGTGGGGAGTAGGGACAGTATTTTTCATTTTGGTGGAAATTTCAAGATTCACCTGCTTGTTCCATGCCAAAATAAAAATTATTTAAAACCCCAGGAACGTGAAAATTGTGCCTTTCAACCAACAGCACTGGTAAGTGATGGTAACAACAATTTAATTTCCTAAGGCAGCAATCTTTTATGATGTAAGTACAACTTCAACACTGTTTGTAAACTTTCAGGATCGCCTTTTTGTACCCAACCACTGTCTGGAACCAGCAATCACTGCTCTCTCAATGGCTTATGGACAATGTTGAGCAAACATGGAGAAACATTGAGATGTAGAGCTTTAATCCAGAAACCTGACACTAAATTCATTTACATCTGTAGAGTGCTGAGCCTGCTCATCCAAAGACTCAATGTATTAGTTTTATCACTCTGAGATATATTTAGATGCATTATGAATTCCTACAAGACAATAAGAGGCTGGAATACAAGGATAACGTAGAATCATAGAACAAAATCATGGAATGGTTTGGGTTGGGAGAGACCATCCAGTGCCACCCCTGCCACGTGCAGGGACACCTTCCACCAGCCCAGGTTGCTCCAAGCCCCGTCCAACCTGGCCTTGGACACTTCCAGGGATCCAGGGGCAGCCAGAGCTTCTCTGCCCAACCTGTGCCAAAGGCCTCCCCACCCTCACAGGGAGGTATTTCTTATATATATTTAATCTAAATTTCCCCTCATTCCATTTGATCCCATTATTCCTTGCCCTAAAATTACAGCTCCTGATGAAGAGTCCCTCCTCAGCTTCCCTGGTGGCCCCTTGGATACTGCAAAGTGCTGTGAGGTCTCCAAACTTCTCCTCTCCAGGCTGAACACCATCAACTTTCTCAGCCTGTCTCCATGGGGAAGATGCTTTAGTCCCCTTATGAACTTCTTGGCCCTCCTCTAGACTTTCTCCAACAGCTCTATGTCCTTCTTACTTTGAGGGCACCAACCACTGTTGTTAATTTATCAACCACTTCTTTTAATAGGCCAAAACCTCATTTCTGTTCTTTGCTGTCACTTCCTCAACTTCTTTGTTACAGCAGCCTTAACCATTTCTGTGTTTTCAGTTCCCAGCACTGCTCAAGGCAGTTTGGTCCCAGTCAGGTCCAGGTGCTGCTGGTCCAGATGGAGGATCTCACCCATCAGTACTGGAGCTCCAGAGGGAACGAGTCTCAGCTGCTTCTGCTGGCTTGGAAGCTGTGCCTTGGGAAAGTTCTCCCTGGTCAACTGGTTCACTTTATCCTAAGAAATGTAACAATTGTGATGTTTATACAAAATACACAAGTCTATCTCAGTCAGGAAGCAGCTCTCACCTGACCTCTGAAACACAACTTCCTTTTTGTCACTTTCACCCTCCCTTCCAATTCTGGCCTTTTTGTATCTTCTTCTTGCATCTTGCCTCAAATCAGCTTTAAGGGAACAATTCCCAGAAAGCTGAGCCACAGAGACTGCAATCAAGTTATGCCCTAAGCGTGCCACTGTAGTTACTATCAGGTTAGTGCTGCTGCTCTTCATTTCTGTATGCTGCCCTTCTTATTTCCAACTGCATATTTATGTACTATTTCCAATTGTATTATTTGTTCATCCTTCGTCATGATGCCCTGGCACAGGTGGGGCAGAGAAGCTGTGGCTGCCCCTGGATCCCTGGAAGTGCCCAAGTCCAGGTTGGACAGGGTTTGGAGCACCCTGGGCTGGTGGAAGGTGTCCCTGCCCATGGCAGGGTATGGGACTGGATGGGCTTCAAGGTCCCTTCCAACCCAAACCAGTCTGTAATTCTGGTTTTATTTCTGTATAGTAGCCCTTCATCTTTCCACAACCATTTGGTATTATATCTAAACTCAAAGTATTCCTGTTTAAACTTCCTTTAGCCAAGCCTTGAAAAGTACTCTATTAAAAGCAAAGCCTACTCATCTGAAATGTAATAAATTGTGTGGTTCTGTCATAGGATACAGGGGAAAAAAGTAATCTCATACTCATGTGTGTGTTCAGACAGCATGTAATACCTGGAAGGCATTGTCATAACTGCTACAGATTGGCCACAAAACAGATCTCAATAAATACGGCAATCACAAAGTAAGAAGTCATATATAACAAGAAGACAAGTATTAAGGGATAATAAATTCCATACTTTTTGAAACAGTAGGTGTAAACTGACAGGTGAGGATGAAGACATTTCCTGGCAACAAGAAAAACACAGGGGAGAATTGTAGGAACAAAAGAAATCTTAGCCCTCACTCAGGTGTGCTGCTAAACAGGGACTCTGAGCTGCACTAACAGTGCACAAGGGCAAATACATTAAAAAAGTAATTCTTCCTTTGTAAAGAAGTGGGAGGATTTGCTGCTATATCACGAGAATAGGCATTACTTCTTCATCCCATCACAAGTACAACATTACTTTGCAATAAACATTTTTGGTCAGCTGGACCAAGGATCACCACAGAAAAGTGCTCTCACAGGTGTTCAAGGAGATTTCTGTCCCACTGACATGAACTTTTAGGAATTCTGAAAATCCCATGGAAGTTCCAGAAGGCTGAATGAACAGTTACGTTACAGCCATACTCTAAAAGACCCAGTGAGAAAGTGGTTGTAGCTATAGGAAGGTTAGAACCATGGCAGCCCCAAACAAAACAATCATTAAAGAAAAATTGTATGGGATACTAATACATCAGAGTTCTGTAACAAGTAATAGGAAGTAAAATAACAAAAACTGATTTTCTAAAATTATTGTGGTTTTGTTCTTTGATACAGCTCCTATCTCCAACGGGTAAAAATATCTGTCTGCAAATAACAACCTCTCTGGCACTTAGTGCAGTATTCCATGAGAGCCTGACAGCAAAACAGCACCAGTTAAACTGGGGAAGAACTGCTTAAGTGACATCTCAAAACCAAAACAGAAATAGCTTTTGAGAAGAACTCATCACAACATAACTCAGAGTAACAGGGAGTTCCCCAAAGGCAGAGCCACTATCACAAAACACCTTCTCAATTTTTTGTAAGTCTACACTTAATAGTGACATAATTTGCACAAGTATAAACTGAAAGAGATAAATTAGTTACAAAAAAACCATCTGGAGTGGTGGGCATACTGTCAACTTCAGAAACAAAAAATTATTTCAAAAAGCCATGTACAAAGTTATAAAGCCACTATGAAGAAACACAGACCAGTCTATGGAATGATGAACTCTTGTGGAAAGAAACAGTCCTGCAAAGGGTTTGCCACAGTGAGAGTAGCCAGAGACAAGAAGATCAAAATGCAGGGCTGCAAATGAAGGTTGAATGCGTAAATGTGATGTACAAACAGGAGAGTAACACCAGAGAGAGGATATTTAAATGCACAAAACACTCCTGAGACAAGGTGTTGGCATGATCTATCCAGCTCCCCTTTACATAAAAATGCTGAAAAAGTGGCTTTGGGAAAAAAAAAAAAATCCCCAGAAACCCAGTTCTGAGGAAAATGCATGCAGTGACAAATTTAAAGAATTTTAGTTCACTTGCTATTTCAAGGAGAGAAGAGAGGGAATACTGGGTTACAGCAGATAAATACTTCCATGGTAAGAAAATACTTGGAGTTCTTTAGCACAGTGGAGAAAAGCACATCAGTAACCAGGGACTGGAGGCTGAAGCCAAATAACTTAATAAACAGCAGACTCTCCACCTCTTACTGTCTTCCGATCAAAATTCCAATTTTTCCGGAAAACATGTTTCAGCCAAATGCAAGTTACTGCATTTGAAAGTAACTGGATAAAATCCAACTGACTACAACAGTCAAGGGGTCAGAGCAGAAGATGTAATTGCTTCCTCTGGCTTTAAAGACTCAGTCTACAAACACTCCTGGTTTTCAGGGCTTCAAAGGCATTTCAGTTGTACCATGCACGCTCAACATTAATATTAAAAGAGCTTTCAGAAAATCTGCATGAATTACGGTTGTATTTCCATGTGAGGGCTCAAGTGACACTGGAGCTTTCCTGTTGAGGCTTCTGTCATCAGCAGAGCCCATTAATGGAATTACAGCTATCTTGTACCCAGCTGAGGTGGTATTTCTGTAAACAAGCATTTACACAATTGAGTGCAGAACTTCACCCTTCAGGGCAGTACTTTTGTCTCCTCTAGAAAGAATTCTGCTTGACCCGGAGCGTAAAAAGCCTGATAAAACGCATTGTATCAATCATAGGCACTACAGGTAAAAAAAGGAAAACCAGCAGCATTGTAATAGCCACAAAGCCAGGGAAATCTGGTGTTTGCATCAGCAGCATCCTTTAAGCCTGCCCTTATTCACACTCCTTATCCACCTCGTACTCCAAACCACGCAGCATTCACCGCAACCCGGACAAGTTCACAGCATTAACATCTTTTGGGAATACCTGCCAACACAATCTATAACACACATGCTAAATAGCCAAGCTGATAGTTTTGCTGTGGTATCTACAGATTTCTAAAAACAACAGGGGAGCTGAAACACATCCCTCCTGACGAAGTGTGAGCCAACTCCGAATTCAGCAAGGCTGGAATTGTCCGAAACACGCTCACCATGCAATAAACGCTCTGCCACTGCACAGGAGACAAACACAACCAGTCTGTCAGAGCATCACCTTAAAGACAAGCCAGGCATCAAACACAGAGCCAGGGAGTGCATTCACCCTTCCCACCACGCCACATCCCACCACAGGGATGGAAAAGTTTCTCTCCCGACCCCCCCGCGTGTGGATGCTTCCCTGTCAGCACACACATCCAACAATGCCATCTCCCAGCTGGGCACGGCAGCCAGGGGAGCCTCGCATCCCAATCCCCATGCCCACCACCAGCTGTGAGCAAAACTTCTCCGGCTCCAGCAGCCACGCCAAGAGGCGCTTTGGCCACGGCCGGCTCCTGCTCGCCATCCACGCAGGGACAAAGCCACGCTTGACACTTGGGCCGCCGGGGCACACCGCTGGGGCGGGATGGGGCAGGTTTCGGGGTGCAGCGGATGCGGCACCCCGGGTGGGATGCAGGATGCTCGCAGCGCCCCGCGGTCCCTCCCCGGTGCCGGCAGCGGACACAGCGCAGGGATGCAGGGATGGACGGACGGATGGACCGACGGACGGACGGCAGCAGGAGAGCTCTGAGGCCGGGAGGGAGGACAGCGATTCCCAACAATGCCAGGAACAAAAAGGACTTGATGCGGAGCCGGGTTTTCACCTCCGAGCGATGGTGGGTGAATTGATGGGTAAGCGAAACAACGCACCTTTGACCCGCTCTCTTCTTCCCTAAATATAATCCCGCTCTTGCCGTAATACCGACAGCACGAGATGACCATTAATTCAAATCCATTCCTTGCAGGAGGGGAGATTATCCCTGTCTCTGCCTCCTTCCCTCTCCCGGTGAGCGAGAATGAGAACTGCGTTCGAAAAAAGGGGCAGGAGGGGGGAGAAGGGCAGGATTGTTGTGTGGGGAGGGTGGGGAATGTGGGAGAGGGAGCCGGGGGAGGGGGAGCAGCGGGGAAAGGTGGCTGGGAGAGAAGAAAGGGAAGGAGCAGCAGGGAGCGCCGGGAGGGACGAGGGGAAGGCGCGGTGAGGGGGAAGGAGGGTGAGGAGCGGAGGATGAAAGGAGGGCGGTCGGGAGCGGCGGAGGAAGGATGGAAGGGATGAGGGGAAGAAAGGATGCTCTGCCCTGGCCTCACCTCAGCTCGGTGGGTGGGGGTGGGAGAACCTCTCGCCGCCTCCTCCTCCCGCTCCTCCCGCCGTGCCGTGCCGCGCTCTGCCGGGCCGGGGCTGCGGGGCGCGGTGCCCAGCGCGGAGCCGCCTCCCTCGGCCCGGCCCGGCCCTCCGCCCGCCCGCCCGGCCAGCCCCGCCGAGCCCGCCCGAGACAGCGGGGCCGAGACAGCCGAGACAGCGGGGCCGGGCCGAGCCCACCCGAGACAGCCGAGCCCACCCGAGACAGCCGGGCCGAGCCCACACAGCCGGGCAGAGCCGAGCCGAGCCGAGCCCACACAGCCGGGCCGGGCAGAGCCGGGCAGAGCCGAGCCCACACAGCCGGGCCGAGCCCACCCGAGACAGC
>JAWWEE010000122.1:70810913-70823477 GCA_035221455.1 Xenops minutus
GGTGTCTGTCCGGGCTGTCCCTCTGTCTGTCCCCGTGTCTGTCCGGGCTGGCCCTCTGTCTGGTCCCCGTGTCTGTCCCGACTGTCCCCATGTCTGTCCGGGCTGTCCCTGTGTCTGTCCCTGTGTCTGTCCCGGTGTCTGTCCCCGTGTCTGTCCCCGTGTCTGTCCGGGCTGTCCCTCTGTCTGTCCCCATGTCTGTCCGGGCTGTCCCTCTGTCTGTCCCCATGTCTGTCCGGGCTGTCCCCGTGTCTGTCCGGGCTGTCCCGGTGTCTGTCCCGCTGTCTGTCCGGGACACCCTGCAGGCCCCTCCCTGCCCTGGGCTCTCGGGCTGCTCCAGGTGTGTGTCCAGGGCAGGTGTCGGTGCCTCGGGCCGATCGCAGGAGCTTCAGGTCTCATGTTCTCTTTAACCTACTAACACTTTGCTTTGGCTGCCGTAGGGGGTGTTGGACAGCCCTGCCAGGGGAGGAGAGGGCGTAGGACTGCCCCGGGAGGGGATCAGGTTGGACATGGGGAGGGAAACCTTCCCGGGAAGGGTGCTCGGACAGTGCAATGGGCTGCCCGGGGAGGTGGAGGAGTCACCTCCTGCAGGAGCCGGAGGAAAGGCTGGATCTGGGCTGGATGGCAAGGTGGTCTTGGGTCACAGGTCGGACTTGATGAGGTCTTTTCCAGCCTATTTGATTCCATAATTCTCTGCACCAAATGTCCGGGTATGGCCCCCTCTCTGCTTTCTTTTTCCTTTTATTTCTCTGTATTGCTCATCTTCCCAACCTTAAGTTCTTCGCTATGCTGGCAGCACCTTCTTCTGCTGTTTCTCTTGGCTGGAACAAGCTGCCTCCACCCTGCTCCAGTATCACCGAGCCCCAAATCCTGTAAATCACGGTGCTGGAGGATCCCTGAGCCGTGGGTGCTGGGAAGGGATTCTGCCCTTTTGGCACTCTGCGAATCCCACTGACGTGCTGTCATTCCAGGCATCCTTGGCACTTCTTGTGGCATCCATCTGCTTCCCCGGCTCCTACATAAACTCACAGGCAACAAGGGGGGGAAGGGGATGAGTCCTCCCATGCTTTTACCTTTTCTTGATGGTTTTAGGCTTGGAGGGAACTTGCCAAAACAATTTCCCCAATTAAGCCCATCGGGAGTGATGTCAGTAGTTCAGGTATCTATTAGTCCTCAGTGAAAGGCAGTGGCTTCCTGGCTTTTTCTTCTCTCTTTCTATATAAAAATACAGTCAGGAACTATATTTATGTTTACAGTGAATAAGGGAGGCAGGGCGCTGAATTCCCTTTATGAGGGCATGACAACAGAGTCCAGGGGAGAGATTGAAGCAGGGAAAAAAATGTGTTAGACAACAGCTCATTTAAATATGAATTTAAATGTACCAGATGCATCATGGCACATGCTTGGTACACCCATGTATATGTAAGAAGTCATAGTCAGTAGAAGGCAGAAATACTTTTTATTTTAACCTTACAGCATCATGTGTAAACAGAGACCATGCTAGGCTGACCTCCCCTTATGGTGAGATGTAAATTATTGGTGCAAGGCAAACTGGGTATTTAGCCTGTGTCTTTAATAGGCTTCCAGGTTGCATCAAATTCCTTCTGTAGGTACTGTTATTGTCTTTCCCACCCTGTTAAATGGAGCCATGTGATGTTAGGAAACTGTTACTTACAGACCTTCTGTTTCTTGCCTACATTTCTATATTCTGTATATTTTGGATTGCTGGTTCTTCTAGGTAGGGGCAGTGCCTTCCTTTGTTGTAAGTGGCTAGTTGGTTGTGAATATTAATGAAAACAAGGAATGTTCCCAAACAGAACATGGTAAATTACCTGCTGCTTTATCACAGTGCATTATATTGCTAATTGAATGTCGGCTAAATGTTTCTCCAGGCATTTGACTAAAATGAGCATGAGCTATAGTGTATGTGTAAGACCACAAATAGTAAATAAGCATGATCATGAAAAAATATATTTCTCCCCTTCATCAGTAGAAAAGCTGCAAACATATCTCTTGTAAATTCAAACCTAAGGGCTTATTCAGCTGTCTTTGTATGTCTCTGTTCAAAGTGTGTCCATTTAAGAAACAAATGAGATTGCTTACCTAGTCCAGATTTCTTTTATCTAAGACAGAAGACATGGATTGCTGGACTGTTGCTAAAAGATATGCCAGAATGCCAGAAAGAAATCTGAAAATCTGGAGGAGCTGTGTGAACTTAATTTTTCATGGTCCTGAAGGAGGCTCTGCCCACTGTTTAGACATTTCTTTCTTTCCCTTAGATTATAACCAATTTTTGAAACTAGCCTTATTTTTCATCACTGTCTCAAAGAAAATGAACAAAACTGAATTTGTTACCACCTGAAAACTGAGATAATGTAAGAGAATGTGACTCAGACCAGCCAAGGGAGGCCAAGTGACAGCTCTTGAAAAATCCTTCCAGCTGCCATGAGATCTCCCACTGCCAACACCCAGCTACATATAGAGAAGAGATATCACCAAAGCATCAGAAATGTTGGGCACGGGGATTAGCAAGACAGACAAAAAGACTCTTCTGCCTAAGGGAAACATGCCTTTTTTTTTTTTTTTTTTTTTTACTTCTGTGTCAGCTGTGAAACTGTCCCAATTTAGAACCCAATTATTAAGCAGGTACATGGAAAACAAAAATGATTAGAATAAAACCTATAGAAAAAAACAAGGAGTATTCTTCACATTTATCAGTGAGCCTGCTCCCTATTGGCCATTAAATTCTTACCTTTCCTTCCCTTGAGTTTTCCATATTGAATTCTGCCATACATAGTTACTCAAAGGAGTAGCTAATCAGATAAAAGTTGCATTCACTGTAGCTGCTGATTGAAGTAGAAGGGCGATGTGCACAGTTCTGGGGAGAGCACACACTGAGAGACACGTAAAAATGCATGGACAAAATTTCCTGGGAGAGTTGAGTTTCTTGAAGCAGCATCCCACACCCTCAGCCCACCGTGTGCCAGATGGACCCTCTGGTTGTGGCAGGTCACCTCCTGTAAGTTCAGTGGTCCTTAACTGTGTAAAAGGGCAGCAGGGAATGAGTGGGATCAGTGTTGAAAGACATCAATGCAGGACCTGGGTCTGTAGTGGCAGTGTGATCACCCAGAAAGTGATATCACCCAGGATAATCCATGTGAGTGAGAGCTCTAGACACAGTGCAGGACTCAGGTTACAGAGTGAGCATTTAGGCTCTCTAAAAGGGCTCTCTGCTGCCTTTGAAGAACTCAAAGCCCTGGATAACAAGGGAAGGGAACCAAGGATGGGTTAAGTTTCTGTGCTTAAGGAGCTCCATCCACACTGGGAGCTGTGGTTGTGTAGGCAGAGTGCTGGGTCCAGGGGCATCACATAGCAAGTTTCAGCACACAGCAGCCCTGGTTTGCAAATATTAACCTGTAGTTTACTGAGCCCAGACACATCTGAACTCGACTTTCTAAGTCATCTATTGAATATTTATTTTTATGACAACTTAGATAGCAGGTACCATGGCATAATGTAAGGTAGTGAAAATCATTTTCTTCTGTGTACCATTTAAATCTGTAGCAATGAAGCCATAGTTCTGTTACCTGTTACTACAATAGCTGTATGTGTTACCCATTCAATAAAAGTTTCTTCCATAAAATTACATGTTACATGTCTTATCTGACAAAATTATTTTTGGATAGTGGGGATAATAATCTGGGACTTTTATGTTTCCCAGCGTACCAAAAGAATTTACAATGAGGATAGATCTAAAAGTTATCAGAGCATGTTTATAAATATAATCACAATATTATATCTTAGTACTAATTCCAGCTTTTTCTCTTTTTTTTTTTCTTTTTAATGTAGTAATCAATTTATCTCCTTTTTTACCAACTCTTGGCTTAACTACTGGAAAGTTTGCTGTAATATCATTTATCGTGTCACATCATTTCTCTCTTTTTCTCCATTTTCCCAGTATCGACATACTGTACAGTACCAGTTTCTTCAGTAAGACTTAATATTTGTCATGTTTTCAGTCTTACAATAGGTTAGTCTGCTTCTTGAAGTATTACAAACTGTTTTTATCTTTACCTCTAGCTCTTGTGAAAATACCGCAGGAGGAATTATCCCCCTTTACCCCAGCAGAAAGTCTCAGCATTGTGTCTGTGTACACACAAAAAACCCTCCACGCTTTTTACTCATCTTTTCCCTTGTAAAACTTTCTTCTACATGAGGAGAGATTATTGCTAAAAACCATTTTGATTGTTTGCTTCAAGAACATGAACTTTTTTGAGTTCTTATTTCTTCTGTTATTACCTCAATACCTCTTTGTGTCTTGATGGACTTCATGTCTTCAGCACCTAATCCTGAACGCCTGTTCCTATTTGTACAACGTTTGTGCTTTATTGAAAAAGAGAATTTTGGAGGCCAGGGAAGCTCAGACTAGTGGGGTTTTTAATGAAAAGAGTCAGTTAACTGATATCTAAGTGAGACAGATTGAGGTGGATCCATCTCTTAGGCAACTCAAACAGACTGAAAGCTGCAGGTGGAACTTTGAATGCTCTAAGCTTCTTTTAGGCTCAGTGATCTTTAAAGACAAACCAACTAATAGGTTGTTTCTTTAACATAGATAGTTGCCTTCCTGTGCTGAAGGGGGATTGTGAGCAGCTCTGAAAGATCTCTCAGTGCCTTGTACTAGTAAGACGTTACCTTTTGGGCTTGACTGACTGCACATAAATAATAGAGGGATTGACCAAAATCATCCCCCATCCCTGGAGACGTTTGGGTCTTTGTATTTTGCTTTAGGTGTGTCATTTTTGGCACATTTACTTGAGTGCTGGGTTGCAAATATTTCCTGCTTCTCCTCTGCAGTGAGAGACACTTCTGTGCTGGATATTGGCATGAGCAGCCCAGCGAAGCCTTCACTGCCTGCAGGTCATTTAAACTGGGTATTGTACGAGGAGTCACCTGCCAGGTGGGCTCTGACACAGAGTCCTCTGCTGTGCCCTGCCCTCCGCCACCCCTTCCCACTGTTTTATCTGGCTCCAAAGAGTCTGCCAGGCAGAGCATCCAGGGACTCACCTTGCCTTGTACCTCTGAAGTGACTTGCAGGCAAATAGCAGATGCAGTTTGTTTGGAAAAAAGCACAGGGGGTCTGCCTATCCACCTTTTTATGCTGGTGAGGATGAGGCAGCTCCTTCACTGCTTCCAGAAAGCTGACATTAAAACTTCAAAAGAAACACAAAAAGAACCTGCTCTTTGCTGGTGCTGTACTAGATCAATGCCCACCATAGCAGGCTTTTTCCTGAAGTGTTTCTGTCTCAAAACCACAGGAACAGGTTTTAATTTTGTTCAAATTTGAGTTTGAGCTCCAGCTGAGGCAGCGATTTGCACAGCAAGGGGGTTTGTTTGTGGAGGTCATCTAAACCAAAATACAGAGACCCAAATGTGCTGAAGGATGGGGGATGATTTTGGTCAATCCCTGTATATTTATGTGCATTCAGTGAAGTCCAAAAGAAATGTAAGAAGGGTACTGTGCAGTAGATTCATTGGGTCTCTCTGTTCTGAAGGAGGGATGGAGAAAGAAGGGTTTAGAAGTTTT
The DNA here is from genome assembly GCA_035221455.1 of Xenops minutus. NCBI lineage: Eukaryota > Metazoa > Chordata > Aves > Passeriformes > Furnariidae > Xenops > Xenops minutus. The sequence continues at coordinate 70,816,495 of JAWWEE010000122.1, forward strand.
GTATATATTGAGAGAATGTGCTGTGAACTTCAGAATATTCAAACGCCATAAAATCTCTCTCACGCATTTATAAAATTAATGTGTCTTACCTCAAAGACTGGGACTTGGGAAAAGCTCTTCTTCAAGCTGCCTTCAATAACTGGCTTGACTTCTTTAAAGCTGCCTCAGTTTCTCTACGTCTAAGCTTTCTTAGCTGTACATATAGCAGAAAAAGATCTATTTATATCTTTCCTTAAGGCTTGTCTCTCCTACAAAGCCCTTGTTCAGATAAGCAGCTCTTAAGCAGGGAGTGCTGCTTTCCATGTTGACCGCCACCTTCGAGCTGTTTCCCATCTGTTGTTTGTAAACACTTCATGTCTTGTGCTGCTGATGTTGTTAGTTCCTTGGAAAACAAGCTCTATTTTCTTATGTTTGCACACTGCATCAAAACAACAGGAAATCTCTCCGTGACTGGGAAGCCCACACAATGCCAAAAGAGTTTTTCCTTGCTGTGGATCTCAATTAGGGAAAGTTCTGAGAGGTAAAGAATGATGTTGGAAATTGTAAGAGAATGCAGTTCAGATGTACACAGAATAAATGCTCAAGGAGACTTGTCCATGGAGGAGAACAAGACCAGGAGGAGGGAGCTGGGCTGTGTGAGAGCAGGGACAGGAGGAACGAGGCAGAAGGTGCATGGATTTGGAACTGCAGGAGGTATTTTTGGCTCATGCCTTTGCAGAACCAGTTAAAGTTGTCTCTGGGAACTTCGCTGTCCCTAGAATCCCTTTCTTTTCCTAGCCAAAGAGCTGAGGGAGAAGGATTAATAGCCATGTCTTAATAATTCTGATAGAGTAAGACTGACTCTTAGAATCATCAGCAGAAGGCTTCTCCATGCTGCCACGGCTCCACATCCAGCTCATTAAGTATTCTCCTCTTGAGGAAAGCAGCCAATGGATTTGCTTCCCTTCAGGGAAATTGCTGCCCTCAAACCTCCTGCTTTTTCCATTATTGCATCCCATTGTGCTTTCTGTACGTCTGAGGTGGGATGGAAAGCTGTGCAGTGCTTGCTCAGCCATGTGAAAATTGCTGGGTTCCTCCCCTGAATCATAGTACTTTTCAGCAGGCTCATTTATGGGATAATTTTTTACCCTTTCTCAGGCCTTATTGCACAAACCCCTGTTGCCTTTATGAAACTTCCAGTAGACAAAACATGACAGGGAATATTTATATCTGATATATATGTTGCATCTTGGTAGCCTAGAGGTAACTGGCTGGAGAATGAGAAGCTGGTTTTTATAAACTTGTTTTGGTGAATTGTCTTTTCGTTTATAATCTCTACTTTGCACTCCGTTTGATTCTCTGTGCTTAATTAAGGGTTAAAGCAGATGGTTGTGGTATATTATTTGCTAAACATCTTTTAATGAGAAGAAATGCAGTCAAATGTATTTTCTGCCTTGTGAGCACAAAGCAGTGGTGAGACAGGATCAAGATTTGGGTTACTCACAATTTATTCGCCATATTTAAAAGTGTGTAAAATTCCTAATTCCTTTTTTTCTTCTATTGACAGAAGCCCAGGATGATGCATCTTTCTATTAACATCTCTAAAAATGCACCAAAGACTTTGAACTAAAACATGGCCTGAAGAAAGTTAATGAAGTTGTTAATAGTCTGCGTCACAAATAAAAAGACTAAGGATGATTCTGGTCTTTTCCTTCAGGCACTGATGAGTCATGAAACTGATAGAAAGCTGATTTTTCTAAAGGAGCAGCATCTGTAAGTAAAAAAAGAGTAGAAAAATGAAGAACAGACATCTGATGACAAGAGATGCTATTGGTGGTGACCAGTGTGTTGTAAGCTGAAATTTTCCTGCCTCTTAATGGACCTTTTGACCTAATTTACAGAGCTTTTCTTGTTAATTAACTTTTCTAGAAAGGTCAGATCTTTTTTTTTGCTAAAGTTCATGTACTTCAAGTAAGAAATCTTTTATCACCTACACTACAATACAGCAACATAAAATTCAGGGGTTTTTTCTTCAGAGCAAATTAATAAATCATGAGCAATAAGCATGGAGTATTTCACATCGTTTTGCCCTGTTCTCATTTTAAGTTAAAGTGTGATCTAAAGAATCCCTTTTTGTCTTTGTCTGTTTGCCCTGACTAGTGAGAATAATCACAGGGTTATGCAGGCAGACACCTAAAAAACACACCTCAAATGGGGATGACACTGCAGGAATATTTACATTTTCAAATTACTCTTCATATCTGAGTGACAGTTGAATGAACCACGCCTTAAAAAAAAAAAAGAAAACAGAAAATGCTTTATTATGAAATTAATGAACCTGCTCAGAAATATTGAAGGAACCTCTTGCAATTATGTGTTGTGGGGGAAACAACTACCACTATCCTAACCTGGAAATTTCTCTGCCAGGGTATGAGGACCCATTCCACTTCGTGATTTATTCATGCAAACTACATAAAATATTTTATAAAACCTGAGTGATTTCCATAGCAGAATTTTGGCAATTTAAATCCAAACAGGTTACTATGACAGTTCCTACAAATCTTTCTCTTTTGGCTTTGTTTTGTATTATAAATATGTCAAAATGAAGGCATTTCTGTCAAAACAAAATTTTTCCTTTTGGAAAAAATAAAACCAGGCATTGTTTCAATGCCCTAATTTTCATTACTTGCTAAAGTAAAAATGAAGACCAGTTTCAAATGTTTTGACTCACATCTGCATAACCATAAACCCATGAGGACATAGTTTTAGTCTTATAAATGAGTAATATCATTAGATACTGTATTGTTAGTTTAATTGGCCTTGTTAACTGCTTTGTATAACCAGTGACTGAAAAATAAAAGACATTTAACATTGGTTCAACCTTTTTTTTTTCGTTTCTGAAGTCAATAGGTACGAGCCATTGCCAGAAAATGTTACCAGTCCTGGATTTTTGTTTCAGTAGCACAATGCTGAGTGAAATCCAAGGGGATACAGGGAATTGCATCTAGCCCTTTGTAAATAAGAACCAGGTGAAGTCTCCAAGGTAAAGATATAAAAAAAGCACAGATTTATCCTACAGACTTCATTGGTGAAATCTCACATGAGGAACTCATTTAATGCTGGAGCAGGTGGGCCACTGTAAGTGTTAGGCAGTAGTGCAAGTAAATAGAAGTGTCTTTTTATGGGGGATAGTATTTACCAAATTGGAGTTAAGTCTTTTCCTTCAGAGGTGCTGAAAGAACAGGGTGTTTTCAGGTTTGGGATTTTCTGACATCAGAACACAAGAACTATAAGTTGGAGAAGAAGTCACCAAAGATGGAATTCACTTGTGTAAGGCAATAAAGTTGCTGAATTACAATTAAAGTCATTTCTTGAGTTAAAATTCATATATATGGCCCCCTTAAATTAAACCAGGTGTGTTTTATACACATGATTCAATCATGGGTTCAATCATGGATTATCAGCTGATTGGATTTTCTCAGACTGGTTTACAGCTGTGTTGGTTTATTCCGTGGTCTCAAAATGAGATCCAAGAACCACAATGGAGCAGCAATATATGCTGGAATTCTGTCAAGAAATTGGAAATCATTTGATTGATGGCAGTTCATTTCTGGTGATCTGAAGTTGCTAAGAAAGAAGGCAAAAGGAACATCCCAAAGCAAGGAACAAGATAAGCAGAAACCATCCTGAAAAAAGGGCAGGAGACAGGCAGAGGGTGTAATATTCTGAAAAAGCGTGTGGAGAAGAGCTGATTTAAGACCAGTGAGATGAGGAACTGCAGGAGCCAGTGCTACCTGCATTTTTTCAGCACATGGTGAAAGGCTTTGTGCTCAAAGGGAAAAAACACAAGCTTGTTCTCTTGGTCTTCCCCAAACCATGGAGCTGCCTCAGACACAGTGAGCAGTTGGGAATGGAAGAGAAAGATGGTCAATATAACTGTGTATGAGATGTTACAGAGTCCTATGAAAAGTAATTCTAATAATGGAATTTTAGAAAAACTCCTGGGTTTGGGGTTTTTTATATTCTAGCTAACTTCACTCTTCCCTCCCACACACACACTGACATTGATAAGACTCTTGCAGTTGACTTAAGGAGCAAGATGCATTTATTTTATACTTTTATTTTAATGCTTCAGTGTTTTTGTCCTGTTAGCAGGTTATAAATGCATACGGTTTGCGAGAGTTTGGAGTAATAGGGAGTAAAATGGAAAGTGCTCCTGGGAAATTGGTTATTTATATAAAGTTGATGAGAAAACAAGTGTTTTATCTGAGGGCTCTGACTCTGTTAAAGGATATTTGGCTCGAGGACAGAATACTTGTTGGAGCACTCGTTTAGGTGTGTCTTTTATTGCACTGCTTTGTGCTTTGAACACAAAAACAACCTGTATCGGGTGCTTTTTTATTATGTATCTTTGCTCTGTGTGCCAGCAAGTATTAGGAGTACAGAGACAAACTGATTGTGAGGATGTGTATATCCAAAGATTTCTGCTATCACTCAGAGCCATCATGGAAAAAACACGTAAAACTGGGAGTCAGCAAGTAAAACAACACCTTGTTGCAAGGCTCAACTGATGCCGATTTATGGAGCAGTAAGAAAGACCTGAGTACTAAGAATATCTGTAATTGCCACACTAGGTATAAACACCTTTGAGGAGCACATAGAAATACACTCATCTTAAGAGCAAATGACAAAACAAAGATGTTCAAGATGATGTGGGAAGGAAGAGGAAAAAAGGTTGCCATTCATCATCTTGATTTTCTCAGTCAATGGCCAGTACAGGCCATCCCATGAAAGGTGCTCAAGCTGTGTGTTACTGATAATTTCTCAACTTATCTAACTGTAAAAAGGTGCCAGAATAGTTCAAATCTCTGATTTATTTGACTCTGTAAACGCTTTAAAATTTTTCCTAAAGATTTAAGAAAAAGACATGCAAACAAGCAGCTAAAATGAGCCATTATTTAAAAGTCAGTGTGGGTGTGGTGCTTTGACCCATTTAGAATATTGAATACACTGCCTTAAAGTATTGAATATATATTTTCATAACGTATCGAGTGGCCAAAAATATCTTAAAAGCCTTTTAAAGTTAGTGTGTAATAACATCCCTTTCCCAAAAGTGGGTCAGGGCCTATGTAGGCTGCATTTCCAACATGGGTCCTTCTTGAAAAGAAAATCCCAGGTGTAGAGAAGGAGCCAACACAGCAAAGGGTCCAGATTTTGGACGTGGTGATATCCTTTGACTTTGATACGCCTAAACCTGGAGCAATAGCCACAGGCTGTGGTCTAACATGTTCATGCCAAAGTATCTTGAACTCTTTTTCTTCAGTGTTACAAAAGTTCAGTGGTGATGATGGTGGTGATGATGATGATGTCCATCTCTCTCCTGATGAAACTCCCTCCTTCCCATTACAAGAGCAATGGGAGCCTCTGATGGCAGGAAGGAGGTTCCAGGTCACTTGCCTGAGTTGTTACAAGACCCTCTGTTTGTTCAGTTAAAACCTCAATTGTACCTTTTATTAGTTGCAGGGAATTAAAAAGTTTTAAAGTACAAGCTAATTCGATGAGTTATAGACACTGGATATAGGTCAAAACTGTAAAAGTAAGATATGGAGCAAATAAGCTTTAATACTGCCCTGTTGTGCATCTCACCTCTCCCTCTCAGAGTTTTTTGTAATGTTATTTCCAAACACTAAGTTTCAGGACTGTTTTCTTAGTAGGCAAACATTTAGGTATTCGAAGACATTCCAATACAATTAGGGCTTTTATTTTATAACAATCTCTCTTTTTTTTTTTTTTTATCCCTATGAGGTGTCAGTGGTTATCTCTTGAAAAATTGCCTAATCTCTTCCCTCTTTTATCTCCGGATTCCCTCTGAAAACTGTATCGTTATAAATTATAATGAAACTCAAAACAGTGACCAGAATAGTAATTGAAAGAAGATTTGGCATCTTCAAAATGAAACTTAGATCCTGAGATGAAGTTGGTGGAACAGAACTATACTGCCCTTCATGTAAGTTGAGAGCAGGCCTGGTAGATTTATGTTAAGTAATGCAGCCATTAAACATGGCTCATATGTAAAGACAAAGAGGAAACATTTTAATCCAAATTACTGAATAAATGACCATAATGATACAGACCTGGAAAATTCTGTGTGCTTAGACATGGGACTGCAGCACAGGAGAGGAGGTGCTGGCTCTGGCTCTTGCACAGACCTCCCTCCTACTGGCTCACTTGTGCCTTCCGACCCTTCTGTGGCTTTACATCCCCTCCTAGACCCATTTTAGTGTCAGTAAAATGGAAATTAGGAATGCCACCTTTCAGTGCTGAAGGAAAAGAGGACTGCAGACCGGCAGACTATGGTCTCAGGCAATGAATGATTTCCAAGTCCTTTACTGCCAAACAGCAGGTCTGAGCACTCACCTCCTGCAATCTGCTCAGTGAATTAAGAAGGCTCTAGCAAATGCCATAAAATTGGGTTCCTAATTCCGAGTGGGAATGGTGGGTTTGAAATCCCTCAGACCCGCCAGCCTCCAATGCAGACCTTCCCAGGCTCTTAAACACCAGGTTGGCTTGGCTCTGCCCCTTCACTGGCCTTACCAAGGAAAATGAGGCCAATTGGTTCTTTTTGTCCTCCCTGTCCTGGGATGAGATGTGGCCATCAGCTCAGGTTCCTCAGGTGACCCAAAGAGATTGGGTTTTGATTTACATATAGCCTGGGGCTGTGTGGTGGGTTAGCCCTGGCTGGGCACTGGGTGCCCACCAAAGCCACTCCATCACTTCCCAGGGGAGAGAAAATGTGATGAAAGGCATGTGGGTCAAGATAGAGACAGGGAGAGATCGCTCACCATCAGTCCTCCTTGAACTTCTCCAGCATGGGTCCTTCCCATGGGCTGCAGTTCTTCACAAACTGCTCCATGTGGGTCCCCCCAGGTCCTGCCAGCAAAGCTGCTCCAGCCTGGGCTCCTCTCTCCATGGAGCCACAGCTCCTCCAGGATCCTGCTCCAGCA
>JAWWEE010000122.1:70823577-70843325 GCA_035221455.1 Xenops minutus
CTGCCCCTCCTGCTCTGCCCTGGGGGCTGCAGGGGACCCTCAGCTGGGGCACCTGGAGCACCTCCTGCCCCTCCTGCTCTGCCCTGGGGGCTGCAGGGCTGCTCCTCTCATACATTTTTACTCTCTCAGGCTGCTGCCCAGCAGTTTTTCCCCCTTCTTACACACACTGCCATCATCTCTGATGGGCTCAGCCTTGTCCAGGGGCAGTTCCATCCTGGAGCCAGCTGGAATTGTCTCCATGGACATGGGGGAAGGTTCCAGCAGCTTCTCACCAGGCCCCCCCTGTAGCCTCCCTGCTACCAAAACCTTGCCCACAAACCCAGCACAGGCTGCAAGGAGCCACTGATGCAATCAAGGAGCTCCTGCTTTGTGCAGTGTGGGCAGGATGTGTGACTTACAGCTTCTTAAGACCCAAAATAGTTCGGGTACAGCAATATCCCTCTAGTAGGAAACAGGTCTCACAATCAAGTAAATACCTAAGGCAGCAAAATTCTTTATCACCTCTTCTGCCAAATCCATCATGGTCTGTAAGATCAAACACCCTTTCCCAGACAAAACCTTGTGCTGCTGAGAGTTAAGAGACATCATTTTTTTGGCACCAGGAATTTAAACAGAGGGAAGAAAAAGCTTTCAGCTGTATTTTCTATACTTAAAAATAATCAATTTCAGTATGAGAGACTAAAATAGGCAAGGTATTGCAGCTTTTCTGGGAAGGCTCATGTTAAAGGACCCCACTATTCAGTTATGCATAAAGTACAGTAAACTCCAATATGAATAGTATTAAAAGACTTACCTTGCTGTGGATTTTTGTCCTATATTTATTATGAACTCTCCTCAAAATCTTAAAGAATCTCCAGCTTTTACTGTGGCCAGGTTTTTTACCCTCTTGCAGCAAGAAATGGCACCTGCTACATAAAGCTTTGTTTATGCCAATTGTCCTGCCAATACACATATGCTGTCAGACCAGCTGGCTGTTGGCAAACTGGGGAGGGAAATGTGATGTCCCTTTTCTCAGGACAGCACAAAACTATTTCTATAACCAGCACAGTAGAACTGAGTTCATTGACTCAGCTTTGCCTAGAGAATTTACAATATAGTAGTGAGTTAACAAGAATAAGAGGGTCAGACATATATACAGAAAGAAGAAAGCACATTGCACTTAATTTCTGATGAGAACTTTAAATTTTGTGGTTTTAATTAAGTGTTCCCAACTTAATCCAAGTTGTATTACACAAGAACTGACTGTATTCAGAGCTAAAGGGTTTGTTGTTGGGGGTTTTTTTCTGTCTATTAAAATGTATTTACGTATTACCAATGAGAAATGAAGGGCCAAATCATCAGATGGGAGAAAGCTGTGTTATTCCAACTAAGAAGAGATCAATTTGTACCAGATTTATATCTGGCACTTGCTAGTTCTGGTCTGCTTATCTGCCTGTGTGAAAGGAAAAGAAATCCTCCTACTTGATTTTGTCAGAATTATCTTGTTCAGGATCAATTTGACCTCCTCCTCCACATTCACATTTGTGAGTTTTTAGCCAGATCAGGTCCAGCAGCAAAGTGAGAGGACTGTGGAGGAGTGGGGGAGTTGTGCTTTGACATTTTGGAGGGTCATGCACAGCTGTGGGATGAGCGAGGACAGATGTTACTGCAGGATTAATCGTGGTTCATAAACCTGTGTTAGAAAACGTGTTGAAAATGCTTGCTGTAGGGAAAAAAAAATAAAAAAGAGGAATGTTCTTGCTCCTGTGGACTGGCTGGGCTGTACAAGACATCCAGAACAAATGTGACACTACATGAAAAGAGCTTTAGCAGGGGAACAAAAGCAATACTGTTTTATCTTCGCTGCTGATTAAAGTCTGTTAGTACTGTAGCTACAAAATTATGCACATTTTAAATAAAAGCCTGCACCGTGTCACAAGCAAGAAAAACAAGTCACAGGGTGCAAGCCAAAGCTTCCCTCCAAGGCACTGCTGGTTAATCATCCCTCTCTCCCAGTGACCCCAGTGTCATCTGAGCTGTGGACTTACTGCACTGGGCCAAGCAGATGCCATAATACAGTTGTTTAACACTTCCCTGAGCTCAACTGGGCCACAATAAATACTGAGTCTGGAGCACACAGAAGGGTTTTTTAACTCCTACTACCTCCCAGTGAAAGATAGGTTCATCCTGAAATAACTCACCAGAACCAACATCCCCTCCAAAAACCTCCAAACCCAGAAAACCAGACATAAAAAAAAAAAATAAAATTAAAACACAATGCCCTGAGAAAAATAATCAGTTATGTCCTGTTAAAGTCACTCTGCAGAAAGGATTTAGTCTAGCAAAAAAGTCAGTCCTGATTTTAAACAGGTACTACATGTCTGGAGACACTCTGAAGAGTTTACTCAGTATTAAATGATGATAAAATGTCTGTACATTCCATCCATCACTGATTACGTGAAAGAACATTTGATTTGGCAAATTATAGAGAGGCCAAACCATCCAGCTTTTACAGAGGGAGAAACCAGGTCATCCAGCCTTGAAAATATGCAATTTTGCTTTTGTGTACATGGAAGCAAAATTATGTACAGCTTTTTTGTGTACAAGGCTGTTTCTGAACAGCTAGTTATTAAAAAAAATCAGTTGTTCTACAATGAAGAGTTTTCAAGTATACCAAGAAAACATGTTTTATTCTTTTAAAAAATCATTTATTAAAGATACAAATGCAGATTCTGATCCTGCTGTAAAAGGCTTGAGATCTTACATTGCCAAACTCAAGACTGTTCTTACAGCTGTAGTCCCAATTTCTATCCCAAACTATTTTTCCTTCCTAAAATTCGTACAGAACCATCTGTAATGCTGACCCTCAGTGAAGTATTTTCTATCCTTTCCCATTTTGTGTTGCTCTATTCATGTTCATTAACTCCTTTTTAAAGTCCTTGTCAAAAAGCATCTTTCTTTACTGTGTTCCTACCAATGCAATTAGTTGATGACATCTGGCAACAGACCCCCTGCTAGAACAGGCAACTACAAAGCACTGCCTCATTTTCTAAGTTTTCAATCTCATGCACAAAATAACAGTGATCCTGAATTTTAAGTTATCATAAAATCATGGAATGGTTTGGGTTGGAAGGGATCTTAAAGCCCATCCAGTCCCACTCCCTGCCATGGGCAGGGACACCTTCCAGCAGCCCAGGTTGCTCCAAAACTCATCCAACCTGGCTTTGGACACTTCCAGGGATCCAGGGGCAGCCACAGCTTCTCTGCCCAACCTGTGCCAGGGTCTCACTGCCCTCACAGAGAAGAATTTTTCCTTAGTATCTAATCTGACCCTGCCCTCTGGCAGGTATCCCACAGCCAAATCTTTGAACAGGAGCCAAAAGTCATTCCTAGGCCAACTATTACTGTGTCTGTATAACCTTCTTCCTTGAACATCTTCATTGTGTCTGTATAACCTTCTTCCTTGAACATCTTCAAGATCCAAAGTCATCATGATTAGTATTTGCTCAATCTGGCACAAAACTGTGTCGCTTGAAATTCCTTCTCAGTGTGAATAAAAGCCACGACACAGGAGCAATGTTGCAGCAAAGGCATTTTGGGGAGCATAAGAAAAGCGTCACCCAACTGCCAACTATTGTTTTCTATTCTACTGTGTATGAAGTTCAAGACAAAAGTCACTTTGAAAACTTGAATCAGGTTATAACATTTCCAAAATGCACAGCTAAGCAAGAAATGTCACTCACTCAAGCCATCATCAAAATGCTTCTCATTACATCCCTGACTAATTACATTACCCTATCCCTTTTAAATAGTGGTCTAAAAAGTCCAACACTTGGCTCAAAATTGATTCCTTATTTTTAGGCAGTTCTTCCTATCAGCTTGAACCAACAGTGTTTAATTGGGTGATAAGTTTTCACAAAGAATTGATGATTATAATCCCAAACCTGCAAAGTGCTGCAGATCAGAGGAGGATCAAAGGGGGAAGGGCAGGGAGAAGCCAACCATCCCTGGAAGTGTCCAAGGCCAGGTTGGACGGGGCTTGGAGCACCCTGGGCTGGTGGAAGGTGTCCCTGGCCATGGCAGGGGGTGGCACTGGATGGTCTTTAATGTCCCTTCCAACTCAACCCATTCTATGGCTCTATGATTCTGTGATCATTCCAGAAGCCTGCAATGACTTTGCAGTGTCCAGTTCCCATGGACATCCCAAAAATGCATGGAGAACACCAACAGCTTTGGCTAGACAGGACCTGTGAGAGCAAATCCTGACTCAGTGCGAATATTGTCTTCCCAAATGCCAATTACAAACAAACAAACATATATATATATATATATATGTATTTGTATATACTCTACCCATTTTTATCTGACTGCACGAGATACCAAGATGGATAATGGGTTGTTCCTTGGTTGGTGGTTTGTTTTCTGTCCTAGTCCCATCTCCCAACAGCAGCCACATGCAGTCACCTCGATATTCCTCACGTCATTGCACACTGGTGACCAAGAGGGTTTGGCTTTGAGAGCTATTTAAAACACACCAAAAAGTGAATTTTCCTGTCCAAACCTTCTCCAACATTTTTCAGACCCTCAAGCTGACACCTTAACTAAATTTTCTGATGTTTATTGTTTTGCTGAAGGTCTAAACTAATGGGTGCAGATAAATCCTCGAAGGAATATATCATCTCTTGCCAATATTCTTGGCACAATTTATGATTTTTCTTAATAGTTTTGTGCTTGTACATTAAACAACCCTTAAGTGCTTCCAGTTGTCTGTATAAATATGATTTTTATTCATGTTACTGTTTCAGTACATTTGTTATGAGATACCTGATCTAAATTTAAATCTGGAAAGGACAGGTAGCATAGACAATTCCCATCCTTTCCTGGCTTTTGATTTGGACTATGAATAAAAAATCCACTTTAAAGTCCAAACATTTTTGTGGTAGGTGTTGCACAAACACTACATGGAGGCATCATTGCCCAGCAAACTTTGCAGATTAAGGCAAAAACACACGAAACAGGACATAAAGTCTGAATTTGCACATAAATGAACATAGCAAAGAAGTATTAAAACATTTTCTGTTCCATTTATGTCTCTGAGTATGGGAAGCTTTTCCTATCAAATCTTTTTTATGAAAACAAAAAGAGGCTGAATCATATCAAGAAAAATATGTGCATAATATTTGAAAAAAAAATTACAAAGTTAAAAAGGATAATTTTAAACTAAAAAATAATGTTTAAAAATCAATTTCTGCATAATAAAAAGATGGAGTTTAAGAAACATTCTGAATCGCTTTGTTGAGGGTCAAGCAAATACTTTTTCAAGTCAAAATAATTTAAACTTTCTTTTCATTTTTTGCCAGACTGACTAGGAATGAATTATCAAAACCAAATATTTCGGTCGGTGGACAATAACAAAAATGAAATGAGGCAATTAGGCATCTCTAGTGTTTTTGGTGTTGCTAATTCAAGGGGAGAAGTTGGAAGTAAATGCATAGCAAGAGGGGGATGTGAGTGGGTTACATGAGAGATCAGGCAGCAGATGTTGGGATTTTAGCACGGAATTGTTCCTGTGTTTGAAGAGTAGACCAAGGTCAAGTGTGGATATACAGGATGCATTGACAGCTGGACAGTAAAGTGTGGAATATTGGGAAAGGTCAGAATCCTAAGGGATTAATGGACCAAAAAGGCTGGAGCTGGGGAACAAAAGGGTTTGGCTTTAGAGCCAAGAGTCACAGAGAGGTGCAAATGGAGGTTTCATCTCAGCCATTCTGATTTTGGCAAATTCCCCCAGATTGTGGGGGAACAAGCCACTGGACAAGAGGAAATGGCCTCAAGTTGTGCCAGGGAGGTTTAGGTTGGATATTAGGGAAAATTCCTTCCTGGGAAGGGCTGTCCATCCCTGGCACAGCTGCCCAGGGCAGGGGTGGAGTCCCCATTCCCGGAGGGATTTCCAAACCCATGTGGATGTGGCACTTGGGGACATGGGTGAGTGGTGGCCTTGGCAGTGCTGGGGGAATGGTTGGACTCGATGGTCTTGGAGAAGTTTTCCAACCTTAATGATTCTCTGTATAAGAAGTAAAAATATAAAATGCCACGGGTTTAAACGTGTCCCGTTGGTTTTCCTCGCTTACTCCAGTTTTGGTGTCAGAACCCCCAATGGCTTGAGGCTGCCCAGGATGGTGCAGAAGGTGTGTGGTTTCAACTCACTTCTCAAAGTAGTTCTTATTTGCCAGAGGGGAGAAAACTTTAAAAATCTGATTTCCAGGACTGTTTCTATACTGCAGGAAGTCTACAGTGTAATCTGTTATTTCCCATTGCCACCAAGGTCACACCTATCTGGCCAAGAGCCCGGGTTGAGAGGCTGTTTTACTTCACATATTTTATCTGTTCAGAATTAAACATTGTTTTTTCTATTGTGTGGACAAAGATTAGAGTGTTTAAAAGCCACGTTCATCCCCAGATAATTTATTTGTGTTTATTACAGTAAATTTCTGTATTGATCTTTACTACAGTGTTATCTAATATGATGTTTAACATCCATAGGCTTGTCATGCACAGGTAGGAGAGCAGAATGCAGAGTAGGTGTTACAGCATATAGGAAACCATATATTTATATTATCACATATGTAATTTAGATTTATATATAATATGGAATTATATGTGTCTGAAGAAGAAGTTTTTCTGGGAATCCCATTGCCTGTAACACTTGGAAAAGACTTTTATTTGGTTGGTGGGGTTTGGGTTTTTTAAATTCCACTTTCAAGAAGTTTTATTTCTCTCTTATATTAAATTTTTTGGCAAATTTCTCAGAATTTTTTTACCTATTATACAACTTTAATTTCTTTTCTTTCCTTAATGATCTCACACTTCTTTGCACTTGGAAGGATACCATAATACTAGAGCAGCCATGCTGTTTTCATTGGCCCTTCAAGTAAAGAAAAATACAGTATTACATAATAAATAGACATGGAAGAAAAATTAAGTATTATTTCTTAAAAGAACATATAAAAGTGAGCCTATATATATAGGCTTAAGTCACATAAATGACTTGCTGCATATTTTTATTTTAGTATCTGCAGGAAGATGGATCCCAGCCCATTAAAACTAAAATTTCAGAAAGACAGGCACTCTGATGTATCATCTGTCAAGGTAAAGAGACTAAGAACCTTTAGCTGACTGATATGATGGATTTTCACTTTCTTACTTGCTTTAAGAAGGAAGAAAGTGTGGAGCTGAACAGCTGGTAACATTTGCTAAAAGATTATGGTGCTGAGATTCTGATTTAAATTTGACTTCTTGGTCATAAACACATGAAGAACACATGAAATGTTCCTATTCCTTAACATATTTTCCCTTGAATTATTCAACTGCTTCCTATATAAAACCCATACAGGATTAAAGAGCAAAGAGGTCTCCAACTGAAAAAAAAAAGCCATGTATTTCCTGTAAGAGGAAGTCGTGTAAGAGGCACAAAGCTTTCTTTAGGGTAGCTGCTACCACCTTCTGTAAGACTGTTGAAACACATGTAAATGAGAGGAAAGGTTAAAAACATATCTATAAAAAACACTTGGCAATATAGTAAGACTCTTCCCTAAATGGTCTCCCTTATGGTTAGAGCTACAAAAGCCTTTCCTCATACACATGACAGAATAAATATCTCTGACTACTCCACTGGATGATGTAGCTTGGAAATATTTTAGAACTGATGTGGAAATGTTGTCACAAATACTGTTCCACCTCTCAGATGTGCAAGTAAAGAGAGCAGCCTGTGGGATTTGCAGCCTTTGACCAAGCAGTATCTAAACTCCACCACCTATTTTGGCAAATTTCAGAGGAAGGTATTTGCTCACTAAAGACAGACTGAGACCACCAAACCTGTTCAGTTAAAAGCAAATAAATAAATTCATAAAGTCCTGGTGTTTTCCAAGCTTTGCCATCAGATGGTGTCTATGAAACAGCCACCCAGAAGTGGAAAAGCTGAACTAGCATGTGAAACGGCGATAAAAATAAATCAAAGAACCAATTAGGTTGAAAAGACACCTAAGATCATCAAGGAAGACTCTTTTTGTGTTTGTCTGAGGAGTCTTTGCAAACATAATGTGAACATGCTCCATCAGACCTCCCTAAAAACATAGATAAAATCTGGATCGTAACTGGGGTAAGTGATCAGACAACATCCCTACACCATTTATCAACAAGAGCTTAGAGTTATAAAAAATAACAGCAGTGAAGGGCTGATTTCCCAGAGTGTTTGATCAGGCAGCCTGATTTGAACTACAGAAAACTTCAATAAAACCAGGGAAAGTCATACAAACAAAATATGTCAGATATTTCAGATATGAAACCACGTCTTGCAAAGCAGAGAGTCTAAAGTTTGGATTTGTAGAAGTCTGGAAAGCCTTTCTTTTTACAGCCCAAGCCTAAACAAGATCAATTTGTTTTAGTTTATCTGAGAAAAGATTAAAAAAAATAAATAAAAGAAGAAAAAAAAATATTAAGTCACCTTCTAATCTATAAGTAGGAACATGGAGAGAAGACTTTGGATAATGGAAAGCTCTTTAATCTAGCTGACAGAAGCATGGCAAAAGCCAATGGACAAAATGACTTAAATCATTTTGGAAATGAAACACACGTTTTGAAACCATGGGGGTTCTGTGTAACAAATTGCTAAAGCAGCCTATTGATTCCACATCAATTTAAGGCCTCAGTGGGGATGTTTTTCTAGAAGAGTCCTAACGCTGTCAAAAGTTACACCCTTGATGCAAGAAGTGCTCAGTGAAAGTGCATGTTATGAACTGCACCAGAGGTCAAACTAGGTGAGAACGATGGTGTCTTCTGAGTTTATAATTTATAAACCTTCAATATCAGGCCACACTTTATGCATTTCTGTAGCTTCTGTGAGAAGTTGCATTGCCCTTTGTGGAAAATTCAAGTAGATAATTCTTTTCTTCTCATTTCATGGCATCCTCCAGTCTAGCTGGCTGGCTTGTGCCTTGTGCTGAAAAGGAGAGTTGGTGTCATTTAATGCTTCACAAACATATGTTGCTGGGCTTCATTTGGGACACTACAGCTCACAGATTCTAAGAGTTAGTATGTCGTGTCCTTCATTCTCCCACGCACGTCACTCGAAATACCCTTACAAGCTTCATTTCTCTGATACGTTGGGCTGTCTCTCTGTTGCTGCAGCTGAAGTTTGGGGTGTGCACTTTTAAAAGTCTCATGCAGGAGCAATCTGTGTGGCAATATCACAGGATATTGCTAAGAAGAAATATATTGATAATCTGATCGTTTTATTGAGCAGCTGGCAAGGATTTGACAGCATTGGCCAATACCAGGAGTTTATAATTGGTTTGTTTAGTAAAGAAAAAAATTCAGATGAGCTGTTTCCACAAAACATAGATATTCAGCAGTAAGAGGGGGGTGTGGAAGGGGTCTTAAGTTGTGGTCATCAAGCATTGCAAGACTTCACTGAGCAGAGGTTTGGTAGCAGAAATCCTCAGGGAGGGCACAGTAACAGAACTGGCAAGGAGTGATTTTTAACAAATAATGCAGGAAATGGCAGTAATTTTAACGAAGGGTTCTGCTGGCAGGTAGTGACTCACTCCAGCACAGTAAAGACTTGGTTGTTAGAAGTACTTTCACTCACATTAGGAGCCTGACTACCTGAAATCATCCCAGGCATAATGGCCCTCTTTGAAAGAGCAGGAAACATTAAACAGATTGGCCAATCCGGGGCAAATGACCATACTAAAATTTATTGAAAGCCACTTCACCAAACAGCACATCCTGCAGTTAAATCCAGTGGGTTTTGCTCTGCACATACCTGGACTCCAGCCTGTGATTTCAACTCAATAGCATCATTCTGTAAAAATATGCCTTTCCAAGACCATAAAACTAGGAGACATTTTGGGGCAAGGGCTACATAAAGACAGGAGCAGCAGTAAAATTCGTGTGCTATAAAGGGGATGCAAACCAGTCCACCAACAGTGTGATTCATCCTCCTTAACTTCAGCCATCCAAAAGGTAGGTGTTGAACCAAAGTTAGTCATCCCTTTTTTGTCAGCTGTGGAGGAAGATGTGTCCTGCCTGCTTTCGACACCTACTTTGGGAACTGCTGTTCAGTAAGACTTCCCTCTGTGTGTTGCCAGTGGAGGATACCCAGGGGAGCAGCCAGTAGGAAGCTCCATCTTCCAACCTGAAACTGGACAGGATTGCCCTGTCCCTGGGTTGCCCAGAGAAGCTGTGGCTGCCCCATCCCTGGAAGTGTTCCAGGCCAGGTGGGATGGGGCTCTGAACAACCTGGGCTAGTGGAAGGTGTCCCTGCCCGTGGCAGGGGGGTGGAAATGGATGGTCTTTAAGTTCCTTCCAACCCAAACCATTCTGTGATTCTAAGAAGTCTCTTTTTAAGGCCAACCCTCTGCTGAAACAAAGGCTCTGTGGTTTGGGCTGTTCAAGAGTATTTTGGTTTCAGGGCATGCAAAACTTTCAATTAAAATAAATAAATAGAAGAGAAATCAAGGGATAGCCGGAGGCGAAGCAAAATGAACCACAAGACCTCAAGAATAACACATAAAAGAATATGATCCTTATCTCAGTGAGTTGAGACAAGATGAAAAATTGTGCCTAAGTGAGGTGATTCAAGCAACATACTGTCCTAGCATTGCTGAGGGTTCAAGGGGGGAAAAAAGGGAAAATCAGCAAAGAAAATACAATAAAGCAATGGAAAAGGAGTTTGGGTTGGCATTGGATTAGATTGTCAAGGGCAAGAAACAGGGGCAATTGTGCAGTAGGAGAACTATGGCATAGGTGACATCACGGAGACACCCCTGGAGGTGTTTAAAAGATGTGTGGAAGTGGCACTTGGGGACATGGGTTAGTGGTGGCCCTGGCAGTGCTGGGGGAGTGGTTGAACATGATGATCTTAGAGGGCTTTTCCAACCTGAAGGATTCTGTGTTTTCCCTTTTTAACAGCTCTCTGCTTCAAGATGATTTACTGCAGGTTTTGTATTGATTTACAATTATTAGACAGTTATTGTAATTTATGTTGATAAAGCAATAAGGGAGTACTGAAAATATTTATTAAATATGAGAAACTTTGTAACACTTGGACATTAATCAGAGTTGATCATCTACAATATATGTACTAATAAACCATTAGTGAATATTTAACCTGCAAACACGATGCAACAAGCTGACAGATTACCTCCTCCAGCAGCAGAGAGACTTTGTGGGAATTTTGAATTATTTAGCTGGTGACACAGCACAGGATTTAGGAGTGGGAAGCAATTCCACTGTGTGATTTTCTTTTTTAGTGTCTGAGTTCCCGAAGAAAAGAGTGATGGAACTAATTTTGTTTGGTGTTGATTTAAACATTAGCAATCCTGGGGTTTGCAAAAATGTTAAAGATACTTGTAAGGGGGAGTCAGATTCTCTATTGTATAATGTAATCTTTGATTTTAATGCAGAAAGCACAATAGAAGAGAAAAGCCTAAAGGAAGTAAGGCTTCTGTGCACTTTGTTTCAGATGTCAGAGAAGGAAGTGTTAGGGGTCAGTTTAGCATTTGCTTAAGTGACCTGATTAATTGGAGATTAAAGGATCATTAGCTGAGCAAACGGTGCAGAAGACTGGGCAGCTTTGCTGACCAGCTGAGCTCAGCTCTTGCTGGGCAGTTCTCCAGGGTAGGGGACAGTTCTCCTGCTTGCCCTGTCCTTGGAAAGGTGGAGGGGTGCTGGAAGGGACTCTGCTTGGAAAGGAGTTAATCCATTAATGCCTCCTGGTTGATTAATTTTCTGCTTCGACTCATTTTAATTCTCACTCTGCTGATTGTTTCCTTTCAGGAAGGGCATTTGTAGGAAGGTTATCAGTTTCTTGGAAGGACATACCAAGCACTGACCTAGTCCAGTTTTCCAAATGAAATGAGGTATAAACAGCTGCAGACAAATCCTGGCTTCACTGGTGTCAATGGGAGTTTCCAGAGAATCACGGAATGGTTGGGGTTGGAAGGAACCTCTGAAGAGCATTTAGCCCAACTGGACTGTGTGCCACTGATCACAAACCTCTGGGCTCAATGAAGATGGTCCATGAAGACCTGAATTTGTCCCTAAGCAAAATGTTTCAGCTCTGAGCAACGTGCATATTACAAGGAGTTAAAAATGGTTGCTTTTAAACTAGGATTGGACACGGGAGGAAATGGGCCATTACAGACCACAGTCAGTAGTGGGGGACGCGTAATGGAAACCCAACAGCAGCAGCAAAGTGCTTTTACCAGGGGAGCATAAAATGGGATGTGAAACATTGAGCTTTATTGACGTGGAGAGTCACTACCCAGAAGGTGTGATTGCCAGAGGAAATCAGAACATGATGGCAGATCCCAAGGACATGTATGATGCATTATGAGAAAGATCAGTGTGAATTGCAAAGGCTTCCCTTAAACTATCCTACGTAAAGATCATTCAAAGCTTCCACCAACACCGTATTTAGATCGGCTGCAAATGTGCACCAAGTGCTGAAAATTTCTTCTGCAGAGTTTTGGCCTGTGAACCATTAATATTTCCCTTAATTTAGCTGGTGTGCTATTTACAAATCAGAATTGCCTGCCTCTGTAAATGGAGCTGTTGGAGGTGGTTATTCCATCCCGTGGAATGATTACTTGTGTGGTTCCCCACCACTCCACCAGTTCACACCACCAGCCTGTTCTGCTTATTCACAGGAATGACTCTTCACAAGGGTTTTTTATTTCCCAATCACAATATTGATACAAGATACACGCCATTTTTCGTAGGTATTCATGGCACACACTGTAACAGTCCATCTGTTACTAACACCCTGCTCTGCAGAATGTTGAAACTGTGGGAATTAGGGGTATAAATGGTTAGGATTTTTTTTTTAACCATACCTATCATTTTCTCAGCACAGTGGGTGTGAGAAAAAAAAAAGAAGCTGGCTTGGCTGATGTGTTGGGGTTTAATATTTAATATTTTTAGTATTATTTTTAATATTAATAATACTTTAATATTAACCACACGTACTGGCATAGCAGTACTGTTGGCAGAGATGTGATCTTAAAATGCCTAAAATACAGAGATGTTCTGCTGTGGTTTCTCTGAGGACCCTGCTCATGGGTGCAATGGGTGACAGGGGTATAACCTCTCTGCCTTATTAAATATCATATCTAATTAGAGCAGCACAGACACTTCCCAAGCCTGTTCCCACACCAACTTGTGTCCATGATTCCTTTTACTATCTCACTTTGACACTCACAGACCTTTTTCTGGTGTTCAATGTAAAGAGGTCAAGGGTGATGATGGATGTCAATACCCAATAAGTGATGGAAACTTCTTCATGCTGTTTAGCAAGAAAATTTATCAACCAGTGTAAAGCTGTGAAAGATGATTTTGGTTTCCCACAAGAACCACATATCCAGAGCTTCCATTTGTGTACTGGAGGGTGGTGGTGAGAAAAGACATTGTAGGTTTATCCAGTGATATATATATATCTCAGCATATGTATAAAATTATTTTCTCTATGGAAGCATTTAAAAAGGAAAGAAAAGAAGTTAATTCAGTATGTGCTTCAATGTGGTAAATTTTAGGCAGAAATGCTGCTTGCCCCCAGCAG
Organism: Xenops minutus; assembly: GCA_035221455.1. Classification (NCBI taxonomy): domain Eukaryota; kingdom Metazoa; phylum Chordata; class Aves; order Passeriformes; family Furnariidae; genus Xenops; species Xenops minutus. Next base: position 70,837,175 of record JAWWEE010000122.1, read on the forward strand.
TTTTATGAGTTCCAGGTGGAGGCTCTATGACCTCTGTGATTCAGCAATATCTGGAGACAACACAACCCATCCAAAGTGCAGGAATTATCCCAATCTTCCCTTTCTGCTGCCAGTACAATACTGAGCTAGCAATTCCCGCAGCCTCCCTCTGGCATTTCTCTGTTGGATTCACATAATGTGTCAAAGAAATGATTTTTCTCTTTGATTACCGCAGTAAAATAAAAAGCACTGTAAAAGCAACATCTCAAAAACTTACATTGCAGTTATATGGAAAATCCAGCTCCTTTTTATAAGAAAACCCCCCATAATAACAAGGGAGTCACAGTCGTTACTCCTTGTTACAGCACTTTAGTATAACAATGGCATTTGGAGACCCTTAAGGCATGAAAACCAGGAAAAGCAAGTCAGAATCAACTTCACAGGCCAATAGACTAAGATATATCAACTCCACCTTCAGTACATTTGGACTCTGCAGAAGTTCCCCGTGCTGGCTGAGCAGAAAAGGCTGCAGAAAAGCAATATTTTCTGTCCTGTTGGCTTTTTCTGCCTCTTTCCAGCTGGCAGTGACACTCGGTACTTAGAGGAGGAAATGGAGTTCTGGCTCTAGAGGTCTTAAATGTCATTATTGTCTTAAGTAATCATACACAAATATATGTATTTATGTATATAAATTAAATAAAATGGACAAGTAATCACAATTATAGACAAATATATACATACACACAGACAGCTTTAAGGTACAGGTGCTTCAGTTTTGCTAAATCAGTTTAGAATTAGGCAACAAAACACCTTCCAGAAGCTTGCAAATCCCTTTCAAGTGCTGCTGCTGACTTTTTTCCTCCCTTCTTTTGGATTTCTAAGACAACAGGAAACATCTGTGTTTATTAGTGCTCTATTTTCAGCACTGCCAATTATGGGCTGTTCTAATTAGAGTCAATGAGAGGTGTGGGTTTTTACTTCCCCTGTTAAAACATTATCAGGTGAAACAGAGCATTTTATTCCAGCCTCCTTACTTGATTCAGCACATCACAGGTGTGGGGTGGTGAAGATGTGAACATGTTTTTTGAAGCCCTGAGAGGATGGGGGAGCTGATCTGGTGCATGGAGAGCTACAGCCCTTCGATTACAGGACTAAGTAAAGGTGGAACAAGCACATGCTGACCCAGGGAGCACAATGACCCCACAAACCACTCAGCCTCAGCTATGCAAGACTGGAACTAAGAGAAAAAAGGTCTTAAAGAACTCAAGATAACCTCAGCCCAACAACTTTGTGATTAGCACAACCTGATCAATACAGTAGGACTTCTGACGTCAAGATCAACACTTACTATTCCCCTTCCCACCCACTCTGTCATCCCTGCTGCTGGACCTGGCTGGCTCCACACCACACTGAATTGGCAATTTTTTCTGTTTGCATTAAAGAACAAATTCAAAAAGCAGCCGTGTATAAAACAGCAGGGAGGGGCTTTGAATCAGCTGGGGTTTTCTGAGGTTGGAAATGCTTGTCTGTAGCCAAGGGAGCCTAATGGGTCTTACTGAGCAGCAGAGTCTTCACACCTGCTTTCCTGCCCAGCAAACAGGACTGCAGGTACACCTTTGTCTGGGGAAGGAGAATGAAGAGACTGCGAGTAGAAAACAAAGCTTGTTACCAGTCAAAGATTAGCCCATGTCGTAGCCCAGACATTCCCCTGCAAGCAATATAGTCAGCAGAGCATAAAACTGCCTTTTGCTGCTCAAGGTGCATTCAGATACTGTGGCAATAGCAGAAAAAATACACCAATTTTAACTAGACAGCAAAATAACTCGGATTTCTTATTTGGCTGGGAGATTCATTTACCCACAACTTGCCAGAAATTTGGTAGGAAAACAGATTTCTGCATGGAGCTGTTTGTTCCATCGAAGCCCAATGGATTGACTTGTGTCAAAAGAACTGGGAAGGCAATTCCAATTCATACACCAGGTCCATACTTTGGGGATTGATGATTAACTTGAGAAAATACAGGATGCTGGTTTTGAAACGGCAGTGAAGTTGCATAAGGAGGAAGATCAGACTGGTGTTACACCCTGCAAAAGGCAATAAATGTAAGTCACTGGTCATACATGCTGTTGAATTCATCATAGAGTATCAGCAGAAGAGAGAAAGTGATAAAATGCCATTCAGGGTATGAGAGGATTGATTCTGTATGGCTTTGGGATGGTTTCTAATTAATTATTCAGAAAAAAAAAACCCAAAACAACAACTGCTGGTCCCCACTGGAAATACAGAACAAAGTTATTTAATGAGCCACCATAAAATACAAACAAGTTCAGTTTGCTTTATGCAGACAAAGAACTTTTTCAAGATTATAGTTTAAAACCAGGGACTCGCTTCAGAAGTTCTAACAACATTACCTCACCGTCCAGCTGTTTACATTGTGCTTGCAGCTTCTTTGAAATGATGCCAAAAGAAAGTAAATTTGAATATTATCTGCAGAGAAGTTCTCTATGGAATAATCACCAGAATGCTTTTCATTATAACACAATTATATCATCAGCGTCTAATGATCAGAATGCAGAGCAGCTGATTATTTTCATAATGCAATTACTCCATTACATTTTAGAAAACTCAGCTGCATGCAAACAGTTCTCTCCAAATACCTCATCTGTCTGATGAATCACATGATGGGAACTCCTCTGTCTTGCTCCTTTCTAAACACTCACCTGTTTTCACTGCTAAGTTGGTCACGACCAAGTAATCCATCAGGAGGAAGGAGGAAGGTGGGCTCTTCCTCACAATGCACACACTGATCCTAACAGGCAGATTTGCCAAGTGAGGCAAATGCAATTCACAGAGATTTGCCCTTGTTGGTTTTTGTGTGCCCAAACCCCACAACATGAATATAAATCAGGTGTTTGTGCAGAGTTTTATTACCCTCCAAATGCAGGTGGCTGACACGATGCTCCCTTCTATACACACACAAGCACTTGATGTGTCTGGTGGGTGTTTCTTTATACAGACATCTCCAAATAGCTGATTTTAACCCTCTGGTCCTCACTGTCAGTGTGGATCTCTAAGGCTTCAGGTAATAACTCCTGTCTTTCAAGTGTATTTGAAAATAGCTGTAATCCTGGTGGAATGAACCTCATAAGAAAAATATAAAAGGCTGCAGCATTTCATTGTTCAGCAAAATCATTTATACAGAGATGCTGGAATAAAAATAATTATCACTTCTAGGGGCTTTCAGCTGAAGATCTGAAACCTTATTTGTAAGAAATGAGTTACTCTTACATTTAGTCTATTCCTTTTGAAAAACTCACTGACTTAGAGAAGACACGTGAGGACCAATGTGCTTTTTCACTACTGAGGCTCCAGACTCCTCATCCCTCTCCCAGGTAGATAACCATGGTACCTTAAAGGATCAGTAACATGCTCAGAAACTTACAAAAGAAAGGGTTTTAGGGAAACCTACTGAAGCCTAGACATAAGAAGAATGATACTTACTTGAAAGAGAATCTGAATTAAATGCTCATATGAGAAACAGACTTATGAGACTTTAAAAGGAAAATTATTGTAACAATTATAATGGTAATAACAATGCTATTAGAGATAAGATGCCTATTGTAAAGGCCTGTGTCATTTTGGGAGAATAATTTACTCATTTTCATTTCCTTAGACTGAAAGTATGCAGATGATCAGCTCTACTCCAAAGAGTTTCTCTGCAATTTGGAAGGGGAAGAAATTTGTAAAATTGCAGCTACTTATGCTTAAAATCTAATTACAGCTATAGAACCCCTTCTGCCTAACATTTTATTTCATACTGGTCCAAGTCACATATTCCACAGCTGTGTTTCTCTGTGGCTTTTAGCACCTCTGCATTTTAATTTTGTTAGGTAAGTGATGAACACCAAGTCAAGGTTCAATTTTTAAACAGAACTTTTCACTGAGTGTGTTTTTACCAGTTCCTATTTAAGAAAGGTAAAAACCCCAACCAAACAAAAAAAGCCAAATTAAAACAAAAGAGGGATAAACACAGAACCAGAAAATCACATGATGGTTTGGGTTGAAAGAGACCTTAAACACCATCCAGTCCCACCCCCTGCCATGGGCAGGGACACCTCCCACCAGCCCAGGTCGCTCCAAGCCCCATCCAACCTGGCCTTGGACACTTCCAGGGATCCAGGGGCAGCCACAGCTTCTCTGCCCAACCTGGGCCAGGGCATCACCACACTCACAGGGAAGAATTTCTTCCCAATATCCCATCAAATCCTACCCCCTCAATGTGAAGCCATTCCCTGTGTCCTGTCCCTCCATGCCCTTGTGAAAAGTCCTTCTCCATCTTTCTTGTAGGGTCCCTTCATGTACTGGAAGATAAAACAACTCATTTTAAAAAGATTAAACATATAGTCTTTTTAATGGTAAATTTGGAAGGGGAAACATGACAGCTTTTGTATATCCTTATTTTATTCTTTAAATCTTAAAGAAATCAGTAAGAGAAGTTAAAATGTCTGCAGAAAAACAAAATGATAAAGACATAAATATATTGTAAGAGAGAAGACCTGAAGCAGAGTGGAGAGACAGCTGAGAAAGGTCCAAAAACTGGGGTGAGAACCTCTGGGATTGATCATTCAGGAATTGGTCCCCTCAGACCACCTCCAAAAGAATAAATACTTTCTCAAACTCCTGGGGAGGGAAGGGACAACTGTGTTCCCTAATTTTTTTTAATGGAAAAGTGCCTTTCTGTTTCCCTTGGGATGACAGTACTGGATGGGCAATGGTTGACCGGTTCCCTTTGTGGTTCTTGCACTGTTATTTATGGAAATCCTTCTTGCAGAAAGCCAGAACTTTGGGTGGCAGCAGCACAGGACACCAGACTGAGCTCTCACCTGAGACCCTTTTTAAACCTATGGCTCATTGTCACACCTGTTTTCTTCAGCAGACTTCCTTAAAGCCTTAGACTCTGCTGCCTGACTCTAAGAATATATGACAGCAGTGTGGGACAGGCTGGGATTCTTCCTGTGGGCTTCTAGGGAAGCAGAAAAACACCTGGACAAAGGATTTAACTGTAAAGGAATTACAACAACTCCAAGAACTTATTTCCACTTTGAGAGGTCTTCAGCTGTGAAGTAAAGTTTTTAACTTAATCCTCTTGAAACAGAGGGGGAATGGATTAATCCAGAAAACTCATTTTCAAACCACGCTTTCAGCATGGACTGACATAACTCACATTGACACCTTTGGGACCCAAAAAGCACCAGCCATGTTAAGCCCAGTCAGTGGAAAACAAAGTATGTTACTATTTTGTTTCCATCCATTGATTCATGTCACCTTTGTTGAGTCTGTTCTTCTTCTTTTTTAGTTATCTAAGTTGGAGAGAAATAAATACAATCTATATTTATAACAGAAATGGTTTTTTTGCTTGTACATGTAGGTGGCAATTCCTACATGAGTAAACACCAATAAGAGCATCTATTAATTTCATTTTACAAATTTGGTTTGTGTGCATTGCCAGTTCACACTATTACAGAAGAGTCAAAAATATGCCAAGCATCTCCAAACTTACAAAAAAACCCTGTAACTAAACTTGGTTAGAATTCAGTAAGCTCTGCAGAGGTTAATTAAATTTGTATAGATTTATTCTTCATTCAGTGCTGCAAAAGGCTCCTCTTGGCTGTCGTTGCCAAGCTGGTGATGGGGGAAACTGAGAAGCCTGATCTGCATCAATCTTCTGTGTCGCCAGACACTGAAATCATTTGCAGAATATTGGTATGGCATAAATTGAGCAAAGAAGGAAGAAACAGAGCTACAGCTAAAAGCTGTTTGGGTGATCTGTGGGCTGCCATGAATGTTAGACTTGCAGGCACAAGTGACATATTGAAACCTTCTCTGGCTGGGAATTAGCTACAGCAGAATGAACACTTTCCATCTTCCTTTCAGGCAAAATGGATGGTCACTCCTCCACGGAGGCTTTGCAAGAGTGGAATGTGGCAGTCCTGGTCCCATGAGGATATTCACAAAATCACGGGATGGTTTGGCTTGGAAGGGACCTCAAAGACCATCCCATTCCGCCCCCTGCCATGGGCAGGGACACCTTCCATCAGCCCAGGGTGCTCCAACCTGGCCTTGGACACTCCCAGGGATCCAGGGGCAGCCACAGCTTCTCTGCCCAACCTGG